>JAKSZT010053883.1:47743957-47816767 GCA_026826555.1 Tolypeutes matacus
AGGATGAGAAGAGAGGGCAGAAAATGGACACAGAGTTGCCCAGCGAAAGGATACAGAAACAGCAAAAACGGGGGGGAGGGGGAAGGGGTGTAAAAATGGATAAAAGTAAATAAATAAATAAATCCTTAAAAAAAAAAAAAAAAAAAAAAAAAAAAAAAAAAAGAAATTGGCCAATGGCTACAGGGATCAATATTAGTTTCTTCCAGAAAGATACAGATGTGACACCACCATTTATTAAATAAATCTATTTTAACACTGAAATTAAATATTTCATTCTTTCATATATTAAAATAAACTGGGATCTATTTCTGAGCTCTGTTCCATGCATCTATTTGTTTATCCTTATGCCAGTGGCATACACTTTTGATTCTCTTGGCTAGTCTCAGATATTTATTCTTCAATATTAAATTTAAGATCATTTTATCCAATTTTAAAAGATGTTGACAGTTCTAATTGGAATTATATTACATTTGAAAAGTAATTTAAGGAGATTTTACACTTTAGGGATGCTATCTCCCCATCCAAGAACTTGGTACCTGTAGCAGTTTGAGATTTTTTATGAATTTCCAAAAGAGAAAGATCATGTTTGTAAACTAATCCATTCCTCTGGGTGTGATACCCTTTGAATGCATTAGATTCAGCGACATGTCTTAAATTACCTGTTAAGATTAGGGCTTTGATTCAACCACGTCAATAGGGAATGACTCAGGTTGAGTCCTCACCCCCTTGGTGGGCTGATATATGGACACTCATTCAAGAAGACACACAGGGAAGTGGATGTGGCTCAAGCAATTGAGCTCCCGCCTACCACATGGGAGGTCCCGGGTTCGGTTCCCCGTACCTCCTAAAGAAGATGAGTAAGACAGCAAGCTGACGAGACAGGCTGGCATGGCGAGCTGATGGAACAAGATGACACAACAAGAGACACAAGAGGAAAAAATGAGAGACACAACAAAGCAGGGAGCAAAGGTGGCTCAAGAGATTAGGCGCCTCCCTCCCACATGGGAGGTCCCAGGTTCAGTTCCCTGCGCCTCCTAAAAAAAAGAAGACCAGCACACAACAAACAGACACAGCAAATGCAAACAACAAGGGGGTGGGGAGAAATAAATGAATAAAATAAAACTCTGAAAAAAAAAAAAAGACGACACATGGGAAGAGGAGAGAGCTCTGTCATGTTTGATCCTGTGGCCCCAGGGAGAAATGAGCCATTCACCTGATAGTTTGCAGCTGAAGAGAATAGAGCAGCTGAGCAGGCCCAGAAAGAAATGAGCCTTATATGCCAGAGACTGATAAAGGAAGCCCCGAGAGACCAGGCAGAGATCACCCACCATGTTGCTTCAACATATGGCAACCGAATTTGGTGAGAAAGCAGCTTTTGAGTTGGATTCTTTAGGGTCTTGTAACTGTAAGCTTTTGCCCCCAAATAAATACCCTTAATAAAAGCCAACAGATTTCTGGTACTTTGAATCAGCACCCCTTTGGCTGACTAATATTAATATCTTTGTATCAGCACTCCTTTGGCTGACTAATACTAATATCTTTCCATTTTCAAAAATTTAGGAGTTGGCTTCAATTATTCACTTTCCCTCAACTCTCCTATCCAATCCATCTGTAAGTCCTATCTACAAAACTTATCCTAAATCTGTCTACATTGCTTCATACCCACTCTATTCTGGGATAGGCCACTAATATCTCTGGCTAATCTACCACAACAGCCTACTAACTAGGGTCCCTGTTTCTACTCTTTACCCCAGAGTAATCTTTTTTTTTTTTTCCTTTATTTTTAAAGAATTTTTAGATTATATAAAAGTTACATCGACAATATAGGGGATTCCCATATACCCTACCCCCTCCCTATGTCATATTTTCCCCTATTAATAACACCTTTCATTAGTGTGGTACATTTGTTACCATTGATGAATAAATATTGAAGCACTGCTACTAACCATGGTCTATAGTTTACATTACGTTTCATACTCTGCACCGCACAATTTCATAGGTTTTGACATAATGTATCCATCATTGAAATACCATGGGGAACAATTCCAATGTCCCAAAAATGCCCCATGTTGCACCTATTCTTCCCTCTCCCTACCCTCAGAACCTCTGGTGACCACTATCTTTATATCAATGTTACAAGTACTTCCATTACTAGAATAGTTAAGTCTACTTTGGTCCATAGTTGCAGTCCCCCTTATGTTTGTTCATTCCTCAGCCTTGAGGATTTGGGGATGGTGATGCCCAACCTGCTTCCAAATGAGAGGGAGCTTAGATCCCGTGGAGCAGATGGATGGAAGGGTCTCGACTGCAGCTGTAGATACTCTCTGTTTTTTGGAATGGGCATTATCCATCATCATCATTTTGTTAGTTGTCCTGGGAGAGTCTGAGGCACTGGAGAGTAGGTGTCGGCTACAACTCTGCTGAGATTTGGGGTTTACCCATATATGAACAGGCAGAAGATTTAAGTCTCTGGGATATATATTTAATGGGTATGGTGCTAATTATAGGTTCAAATAAATGGGGTAGAAGAACCATGTGTAGGAAAATTATAACTGAATCTAACTCTTATATATTGGGGGAGATGGGTTATAAATACTCCAAGGTAAGGCCCACTTACACGGTACCGCTTTCCTGGGGTTGTCTGCCTTGCTTATAGTATCTACATGTCTCTAGAGCTCCCAGGAGACCCCCTGTTTGAGGCACTGCTTACTGTGGCAGTCAATGACATCCTGCTGAGACGTGCATAAGCATAACCTCTGGAATGACCTCCCAATTCACTTTGAAATCTCTTAGCCATAAAAACTCATTTGCATTTAATATTTCCCCCTCTTAGTCTAGGTCTTTCTCCAAATGTCTCATTATTTGGCATTATATCTCATATCTCATACCATTTTCAAAATAATCTCTAGAGATAGGAAAAAACTGAGGTTCACATAAGTTAAGTGACTTGCTCAAAATCACATAAAAACTTAGCAAAAAATTAGAGCTGGTATAGGTTTATTCCATTTCATGACACTGAATTACTATAGTATGCCAGGCATGATGCTAGGCACAGAAAATAATGCACTAAATAAGAGGAGGTTCTCACCTGATTCACTGCCCACACTCAATTCCAAGGATTAAAAATCTCCTTCTGAAGAAACTGGAACATTCATTCAACAAATATTTATTAAGTGCCTACTATGCGCTGGCACAATAAAATAAGAAGTAATGGGGACCAGCAGGGAACAAAACTGACTAAAATCGCTGCCTTCACAGAGTTTAAAATTTCATGAAAGAAAACAGATCACAAACCAATATATATATATGTCTGACAGGTGATAGTTAAGTGCTGTGAAAAAAAAAATAAAGCAGGGGAAAGACAGGGAGAGTGATGGGACCGTGCTATTTTATATAGGGTGGTACAGGAAACTCCGATAAGATGAAATTTGAGCAGAGACCTAAAAAAGTAAAGGGGTGAACCATTCTGGATACCCTCATCAACATTCTAGAAGAAGGGAACAGCAAATGCAAATGCCTTGAGCATGAAGAAGTCCCAACTCTAATCTTTCTGACTACTCCTTATTTTAACAACCTGTACTCAGACAATGGGTGCTATCCCAACCACGAAGGTAATCCTCTAATCAGAGTCATACAAAAAATTCAACCTCTCATCATTTTGCTCTAAAGTTACCACTCCATCACTACTGCCTTCGAATTTACTCATCACTTGTTTAACAAGTATGTGTGTGTGTGTGTGTAAGAACACACACACACAAAAAAAAAAGCTAAAATCTTCTCTTTGGGGCATTTGGATTGATTTTTAGGAAACTTAGCTAATCCTCATTAGTTGCCCAATCAGAAATTGCTATGGGATCAATCAATGTAGAGGAAAGTGACTAATCTTCTAAGACAGACATTAGGGAAAAATTGCACCAATGAAAGAACATTAACTTACAGTAAAATAAGAGTTAAAACTTGAGCCTCATATGAAAGAGACAACTCTATAGTATATAAAAGAATAATTAAGTATGACAATAAAAGTTCTAAAATATATCACTAAGTTTATAAGTCTATGAAACTTTACTTTCATGTCCATAAATAAAAAACTACCACAACACATTATGTCTGGCACAAAAAAACTATTTTATCACACATTTTATGATTTATGTTATATGTCTGAGCAAGAAAAAGTATGACTTTTAAAAACCTTAGGTACTTTTTTCTTCTGTTCCACTTACCTTAGCCCAGTAGCGAAAAGCTAACACCAAGGGAGTAAAGACAGGTTCCATTTTGCCAAGAGCAGCAAGTAAATCCGTAGTGAGGCATGCCATATCATTCCCTGCACTCACTCTACAAAGTAAACCACTGTGAATAAGAAAGAAACAAATTTTGATGTATTACTACTTTAAACAGCAGAATAATTCAAAATCTATGGCTATCCTTTCCAGTCACCACATTTTTTTTCAGTCACCATATTTTAAGGCCCAAAAAGTCATCATAAAAATAAATGTCTTAATAAATTTTGAGCTAAACTGAACACTAAATATCATTTCCATCAATAAAGGGCCATATAGATGAAAGAAAGATGATTTTAATGTTCATTTGTGCCTCAGAAATAAATTTCAACTTTATTTAGTACTTAAGTTCATGAAAAATTACCTTTAAAAGCAGTATTTAGATTTACCAAAATCTGATTTAGATGAGAGAAGGACATGATCTCTTCAATGTTAAATAGTGTAATACATCTTCCTAGTTCATTCTTTTTATTTTACAAATGATAAAAATTAAAAATGATATACTGAACCAACCAGCTATATACTTCTTTTTTTTTTTTTTTTAAAGATTTTATTTATTTATTCATTTATCTCCCCCCCCGCTGCTGCTTATGCTCGCTGGGTCAGCCAACCTCGCCGTGCAGGCGGGCCCGCCCCACCAGGAGGCCCCGGGAACCGAACCCGGGGCCTCCCATATGGTAAACGGGAGCCCCACCGATTGAGCCACAGCCGCTTCCCAGCTATATACTTCTTGACTCTAATTTTTCCTATCAAAGCTTTCATTCCTTGATTAATGTTATTTTCAGAAGAGATTAGAATGGATTTACATGTGAGCACACAGGTTATGCTTATATGCAAATGGAAACAGGAGCTACCTTACATGAGGTGACAGAATTGTAGTGGAGATATTTTGAGGTCAGAGAGAAGAATGTATCTGTGGTTGCCACACAGAGGCAATTTAATATGTGGTGGAAAAAAGTGGGAGTCACAATACCTACATTCCAATTCTGGTATTCCCCTAAATGACATGAATTTGGACAAATTGTTTAAGCTTTCTGTGATGCCTGCGGAACCTGAACTTGTGCATCCCCACGGTCAAGTGAGAGACTCTTATAAAATCTCATATTATCATATTATTGACAGATATCTCTTGTTGATTCTGTTTCCCTAGAGAACCCTGACCAATACAGCTTGGTACCAGGAGTGGTTCTTGAGGAACAGAGTCTTAAACATGGAATGGGTAGCTGAAGAAGATAGTGATAAATATGAACTTTGACCATGTGACCCGTTACAGAAACAAGGACTGTAATAGTCATGAACCTTTCTTCCTTGTTTCATTATGAGTATGTTTGTATATGTACACAAAATGAACTTCTTTGTTTTCTTCCCCAACCTTTTCCCCTATCATATGAAAAGCTGTATTAGTTTCATGTCATCATATTTAAGGATGTCAAGATTAAGAGTGAATATTACCCAAAGACTTGCATCCTATTCTGTAGGGAATTAAAGTGTTGCCAGTTATACGCAGGCAAGTTGAACACTGTTAGGTGGATATATATATATATGTATGCCTATCTGTTATTGTTTCTACTTAGAGACTAAGTATGGTTTAAGGTAATATGTACGGTTGCCGAGTTGACTGTATCCAGGTGTTTGGTCAAGCAAGCACTGGGCTAATTGTAATACAACATTTATGGACTTTGGTCACCAGTGAGTTTATGGCGTGGATGGCTGATGACATCTGCATCAATCAGGGAGACTGCTGTCAGCAATGGGTGATGCTTTTTATCCTAATGCCTTAAAAGGGGAAGTGATTTCAACATTCAGAGAGAATTTCCCAGCTCGTCTTTGGACAGCCAACTTCTTCCAGAACCTCATCAAGGACCTTCATTGGACTTTCATCAGAGACCCTGGTTTGCAGCCTGCCTGCAGAACACGGACTTGTGCATCCCCACAGTCATGGGAGAGACTCTTATAAAAATCTCATATTATTGACAGATATCTCCTGTTGATTCTGTTTCCCTAGAGAACTCTGACCAATACACCTTTCAAGCCTAAATTTTCTAATTTACAAAATAAGAACTACATCTCCACAGATCCATCTTTAAGTAATAAAATACAGCTAATCTTAAAATGGAAGAAATACACTAATAATCAATAAAAGAAACACTGTACCCTTTGCGTATTATACCCATGTCTCCCACACTGACCTCAAATACATTTGTCTTAATTTCCTTTCCAAAGGTACTTCGCCCTTTAAGTCATATAAACATCTGATCAGAAAGGCAAGATCAATTGTCAACGATTCATTCCATTTTAGTGAACTAAAAACTAGATTCTAAGAGATTAATAGTTCCCTGAGAAGAGGGACTGTTTGTTATTTATGTGTGGATTCCCAGAGTCAAGCAGAACCTAACATATAGTAAGAGTTCAATACTTTTGGGTGAGTGAGTGAATTTAAGAGAAAAATTAAATTTTGTTAGAGTATTTTATTTTCAACTGTCTGGCAATTCTATTTCTTTGTTCACAAGTTTTAGGTAAGCTTTTTTTTTTTTTTTAAACATTTATTTATTTATTTACTTTTATCCATTTTAACCCCACCCCTCCTGTTTTTGCTGTTTTTTGTCCATTCGCTGGGTAATTCTCTGTCTGTTTCCTGCCCTCTCTTCTCATTCTTCTCCTCCTGTCTTCACCAGGATTCGATCCTGGGAACCTCCGATGTGGGAGAGAGGCTTTCTGCCACCTGTGCCACCTTTGTTTCTGGTTTTTACGGCATGTCTCATCTTGGCTCTCCCTTGTGTCACTCTTATGTCATCATCTTGATGCATGGCTCGGCAGGGACTAGCGGCCCGCACGCCTTCTATATTTTTCTTTATTTTACAGGGAGGTCCCAGGGATCGAACCCAGGTCCCTCCATATGGGAAACGGACACCCAACCATTTGAGCCACATCTGCCCCCAAGCTAGCTATTTTTAATCAACAGAAACAAATTTAGTCATATCAAGGTAAGAAAAAATTAAAAATAAAAATTTTCCCTCTTAGAACTATTCTCTAGTTTTTTAGTTTTTTTTTTTTTTTTTTAATACTTTATTTTCTCTTCAATATTACCAACCTTTTCCGATCTTTGCACACCACAACAGGAACTTTAGCGTGAAAATCAGATTCCACATCTACATATGATGCTAACACAGAAAAACAAAAATAAAAACAAATAAGTTAATGCCAACATCTCTTAAAATGTTTAGTCTCTAGTAAACATTAATAGTTTCCTTCTAAATCACTTTCATTGTTTCTGTGTAAGTCTACTATTTTCCTTATGAGCTTTAACTCAACAAAATCTCTTACCTCTTGGTAACATTTGCCGTATATCACAAACCACAGGTATAGTCCCAAATACTGTCTGAAAATTAAAATCACCTTAAGAAAAAAGGTCTAAACATCATTAAAAGTTTGAATATTTCCAAGTAAGTATAAAATCTAGTCAAAGCTGTTAAACCTTCACTGCTACAGTAAAGAGAGGACACCACTTACTTGAGAGAGCTATTCCACGGAGTCATGAAATGAGGACCTACTATGTTTAGACACTTAAGTTCTTTAAAGTATCCTTGCAAGTAGAAGGCTAACTCTGCTGCTGGCCTCATGTCCTGTTAATATCTGAAGAGTCCATCCAATGAAAGCTCTTAAGGAAGGACTAACAAGGTGAAGCAAAATCCCCTCTGAAGGTTTCTCTATACCTCCAAGATAGGCCCCATGCCATAAATGTCTAATATAAATAAAGATAGTTGAATTAACATTATTTCATTTGAAGTTCAAAGAACATCTTTTAGTAGTACTAGTTGTAATGATTAATTTATTTCAAAATACATGTGCTGCAGATCTATGTACCAGAATTGTGTTATGCACAGGATAGATGACAATGAATAAGACAAAAAGAGCTCAATGTGGGTTTTAGAACATAAATAAACAGATAAATCCTGTAGATGGGGAGTCTCTAGAAGGTACAATGAAGGCATAAAGAAGGGAGTAGTCAATTTTACAATGGGACTAAATTTTGTAAAAATGTTATGTGACTTAACACTGCTCTACTCACATTTTTTAAATATTTATGTGAGGTTGACACTATCCATTAAGTCTGAAGGGTAAAAAGTATATGTCTACCACTTACCTGTAATATTGCTTTAGAAGTTTTGTGCAATTAGAAACAAGTATTTATTAATAAAGGAAACTATATGAAAAATCCCTTTACAAGATAAAGTGGACCAAGTTCATTCCTTATAAATTAATTTCCCAGAAAAATGGCCAAGAAGCAGCTGATTAATAATAGAGGGCTGGTGGGGCAGACAGAGAGTGAAACAAAGTATTAAAATTGATATTAAGAGCCAATGAGAGAATAAGGCTAAGGCTATCTTTTCAAAGCCAAATGCAAATATTTTTGCCAGGTACTTTTAATGCATAAAATTTAAGTTAAGATGATAATAGCAATAACAACAGCAGCAGCAACAAATTAATAAAGAGTTTACTATATGCCAGGCACTTTTCCAAGCTATGGCTTAACTCATTTATTCTCACAACAACCTTCTGATCAAAGAGATAATATTATTGCCACATTACAGATGAGAAAACTAAGACATATACACATAAATAATTTGCCCAAGGATACATAGCCAATAAGTGGCAAAGCTAGAATCTAACCTCAGAAAGTCTGGTTTCAGAGCCTGAGCTCTTAAGAATTTATTTTATAACAAGAAAAGCAGACTCCTTTAAAGCAGAAGCATCTAATAAATAAAAACCAAGAAAATAACTAAAATTATATGAACTGCGGTCTACCATATAATAAATTGAGATCGCTGTAATTGTTTAACTTTATTTGAAAAGTATTTTTAACTATAGGAATGTCCTTTCTACATCAAAAGCAATACAGATAGACAAGATACATACAAAAACTTACTCAGTATGATTTGGTTTATGTAACATAAATTATTAAACTAGGTTAGTGTCATTGTTTTAAGTAGAAAAATAAACAGATTTACTCAGTGCATGCACGTATTTTCTTTTTTCCAATTCTCTCCCTAAATCTTCCTTCATCAATGACCTCCTAGTGGTTATAAGTTTTCTGTTCTCTTTTACAAAATAAATGCTAACAATATTCAAAGCTAACCAATTTTTTAAATTACTCAAAGGCAGCATTTGTTTTATATATCTATTTTTAAATGATATGTTGATGTAACCAACATGTAAATTATCTTTTCTAGTACATCTATCAAATAAATACATATATTTATCTACCTTTATATATTATGGTGTAATGACTCAAATATGCTAGGATTTTTCATTTTAACTTGATTAGCCATATAAAAAACATGATGCAAGTAGCTTTCAAAAATCTTACTTAGAAAGACAAATTTTAAAAAAAGAAAGAAACGTACCATTTTTTTTAAAAATCCCAAGCACTTGTATCAGAAGATCTGGATGATTCATCTAAAAAAGTTTCAATTTAAATCAATATACTAATTTCAAAGTTCAAATAGCAGAATTTAGAGAACTCAATTTCATTAAAGAATAACATTTTTTAAAAATCATGCTCTGAATTTGATAATAGAAAATACAGTTTATATCAAGTTATGTTTATGTTAAGTCTTGTTTTTGAAAGTAGAAACTAATAAATGATATAGTGCTATTATTCCAGCAACACTCTTAGAATTAAGAGTGAGAAAACGTTCTGGAATTTCATGCAAAACAAATGAGAAGAAGTTCATTTGCAAAATGATTATTAAAAAGAACTTGTTAAGATAAGGAATACAGACAACTTTTAGGAATAGGAAGCAACTAGCAGTTTGGCAAAAAGGCTAAGAGTAAATACTATTTAATACAACAAGCTTGTCAAATGGTTACAGTTTAATGTGTACTTTGCTGCTATTTAAAAGTACTTAAGGGGAAGCGGCTATGGCTCAATCAGTGGGGCTCCCGTTTAACCCGCCTGCACGGCGTGGTTGGCTGACCCAGCGAGCACAAGCAGCAAGGGGGGGATAAATGAATAAATAAATAAAATCTTTAAAAAAATAAAAAAATAAAAAAAATAAAATAAAAGTACTTAAGAATCATACATTAACTGTAGAGTAAATGGGTATATCCAGTGAGAAATTAAAACACCAAATTTTTATACAAATCAAATTTCTTTGAACACATTATTATTCAAAAAATTTAAAACCCAGAAACTATTGAATGATTATTTTAAATGTCTAATGTACCAATAAAAAGGCAATGTTAACAGTCTATACAATATTGGTTCTGTTGTTAATGATACCAGCTACTAGTTATTTAATATACACATCATGTATCAGGCAGTATACTAAAACACCTGATATATATCATCTTGTTTAATATAAAAGTTATCCCTGTTTTGGAAATGAGGAAATCAAGGCTCAGAGAGGTCAAGTAACTTGCTCATTGCAGTCACGATTTGAATTCAGATGTGTCTGATTTCAAAGTTCCATTACTTTCTAAATTGCAGTAACTATAATATATAATTATATATAACAATAAGTATAAATTAACTATAATAATTCTATAAGCAATAACTATTTAAACATGCTAAAATATAAACACTTTTGCTTTCGTTAGACTGTCTTCCTCTTCCACTTCCCTTTTTTCTGTCCCTTTTTTCTTCTCCCCTGCCTACGTCTTAGGCCTACTAATGGTTAGTTATGGTGCTAACACTCTACAAATAGTTTTGTAGTCCCATACCATTCTCAAAAAAGGTAACTGTTAAAACTTATTAAGTACTAGTGAAGAACCACACAGAAAAGGTTCTTTTCTAATTACTTACCTTAGGAGGAAATTTTATATCTATATTAACATCACTACTTTTCAGAGCAAACTTAGTCAGAGATGAACCATACAACCTAAGTGAACATTCTGGAAAAAAGAAAAAACACCAAAGCATGATATAGTGTACAAAAACAGGATCCTTAAAAAACTGTGGTATGAAGATTGCATAGAATTCGAGTCTGTCTTCCATTTCTAGTGCAGCAATTATAGAAGAAAATACCCTTTCTGACTGATTATAAAATAATAATAGTGTTTCTCAGTTATGGGGTATAGGTACAGGGAAGGGAGAAATTATCCATAAAAACTCAGTGTTTAAACAAAATTTTAATAATAGTTCATCTAAGAGTGACACAGTATATTTAGTATTCAACATTAAAAGTAAAAAATGTGCTAACCTAGCTATAGCTACAGTCACAAGCTACATTTATTTATTTTTAGATAGAAGAGATAGCACCTGGAGTAAAAAAGGAAGGAATCACTGGGCTCAATGCCAATGTTTCTTAAAAATACAAAATGAAGCCGAGTTACTTGATACTACAAAACTAAAACCCAAAAAACTCTGTGGCTCTCAAGAGTTTACGGTACAAAATAAAAAGGACTAAACACCACTACTTACATCTTTGTTAGATCATCAAATGTGTTATTTAAAAAACATAATAAGACAAATTTTAAAAGCATCTCAACAGAGAGCAAGCTGAAAATAATATGAATGGTACTGACCAGGTAAGTGTTTTAGTTTCTTAGAAAGTATAAGTTTACACGCAGTTGCACGTATATATGAAAGTCTACTTTTCAAGCTTTCAAAATGACAAAAATATCATCCATGTCATTAAAATCATAAAATTTCATTTCTATTCTTTTAACAATAGCAAATTATTTTTATGTATAATTTAAATTAGTATTCAGTGTATTTTAGGTAGAAAAACACAACATTACAGACATAATTAAGAGCAATGAAAATTTATTCCATTTGAAACATTTCAATCTTTCATCCTTTAAGTTTCATAATGGATCTATGCAAAACTATGATTTATCAACTGTGGTAAGAAAGAAGTGTTATTTAAGATGCATTTACTCAGGGGAAACGGATGTGGCTCAAGAGGTTCGGCGTCCGTCTACCATATGGAGAGACTGGGGTTCGATCCCCAGTACCTCCCGGTAAATAAAAAATAAATAAATAAATAAAAAATTAAAAAAAAAAAAAAAGATGCATTTACTCAAACCTTACATTGAAAAAAAAAAAAAAATGGGACTAAGCAAATAGTCTACACAGAAGTGTCTAAAATAAATCTGGCCTGACTCCCCCTTTCATCAAAAAAAAAATAAAATAAAATAAACGTTCTGTAAAGATGGAGCAGAATCAAATAAGTACAAGTGCAAATTCTATTTCCATAGTCCATAGTCAAAGTAAACTACATTCTCTCCAACATCAGACAACAGGAATTTTATTCAGTAACTGGTTAGAATGTTTATACTTAAGATAATATAACTGAAAAATCCATTCAAAAATCAATGACACTAAAACAAAAAAGAAAATCAATGATACTGAAAAACTAATATAAAATATATTTGGCTACTAAGAAATTATCCTATATCTGACATTTTAAAAATCTCATTACCAAAATTATGCTATGCCAAATTTTTCACATCGTTCATAAAAAAACTAAATTCATCTACTTTTAAGATAGGAAAAAAGAGAAAGAAAAAGACCCTAAATTCAAGAGAACACAAAGGGAAGAGTTTTGTGATTTTAAAAATTAAGTATAAAATATAATTGTACCTGGTAAAAATGTTGTTATAACCTTTGACATTTCCTCCACAATTTCCTGACGGACTCTGAGGTCATCATCTGTTATTCCTTGTTCTTTTGCTAATTCAATAACTGCGACACTTAAAGCAGCCAAGTGGGCAGGGGAAGGAGGTGGTAGAGAACGAAGCTCACTTTCTTCCTGCTTTTCCTATTAGTATAATATTTAACAACAGAAAGGTTTCTATTTTACTGTCCTTGTATTTAGGAGGGAAGAACAGAAATATATTAACTAAAATATTCACTGAGCACCTTCCATGTGTCAGATATAAGATACATAGGATCCAGAAATGAACAAAAGAGACCTAGGAGCTTGCCTTTGAGAAGCAGGATTAGAGGAATTGGAGGTGCTATGGGGAAGGTTGCTATTAAATATAAAAGGAATAAAATTTTTTCTACTATACTTTTCTGCATAAATCCTGAAATGCTACATAAAGGACAGGATGGCATAAGTACAAAAATTAGCTGACAAAGATAGATTGTCTTAGATATAGTAGGTGGTCTTAAAATTGCTCTGATCAGCGTATGCAGTCTCAGGTTTAAATGATCACAGGAAAACAAAGCCTCCATCATCACATCTGATAGATTGCCTACTATTTACAATTGATTTCTCTCTGTTACTTTATCCAGCACTACACAAAATGTTCAAAAAAATTGCTACTCTGCTAAAAGTTTCAAAGCCAATTTAAACCAAGTTGCTAAAAAAAAAGACTATTATATTACATGTGCACAATGACTTTTTAAAATTAATTTTTCTTATTATTAAAAAAACACAGGCTAATTGCAAAAACTACATAAAACATAGGAAAACACAAAGAATACAATCCATAATCTTATGCCCCATATTAGCTTCACTTTTTCCTCAATTTTTGTTTACTTTTATAGCACAATCCTTTTATGAAAATGAAAGAATCTGAAGATAAACAACTCAACTACATTTTTTAAACAGCAATTAATCCTCATTATAGATAACAAAAAAAAAGATCTGTGGCATATTTTCTTTAGAAAGATCTTTTGCAAATTTTATTAACTTCATTTTTTTTAAACACAATTGAGACTATACCATTTCTTTCATTTAGTATTATATCATCGACATTTTCTACTTCCACTGTTCAGTCAAGTAATAATATCTTATTATTATATCTTCAGATATAATAATCAAAAGCAGGTGATCCTCTCCCAATTATAGTTAAACAACAGACTTTGGCCCATTTCTAATTTCACTCATTGTTCCCATACTCAAGGCTACCATAAGTAAAGTTTACCTAAGGCACAGAATTATGAAACATGAGAGGTAAGACAACTCATTTTTATAAGTGTCTATTGACCATTTCTGTAGTTCCTTACTGTAAGTCTTGAATGAGTATCTAAATTTGCAGTACTATTACTTTGTTATTCATCCAAGGAATTAAAAGCAACATACTTAATGAAAAAAAATGATACATGACTATCATGCAACAAAACTATTCTTATACACATGGAAGAACCACAAAATGCTCCGGATTATATTGCTAAATTGTCATGGAAATCAGAATATATAAGTCAATCAGAAAACATAGTTCTCTGTTTAGCCTATCATGCTCTCTTTAGAATACTGTTTCATCAAACATTCTCATTGATATCCTCATATTTCCCTGTCACAAATATGATGAATGAAGTCCTTGCTCTCATGTAATTTACATTCTAGTTAGAGGAAATAGACAAGAGACAAATAAATAAATATACAATATCATGTCAAGTAGTGCTATGAAGAAACATAAAACAGGGTAAGGGACTACAAGGTGATGGGAAGGGATGTTATTTTAGAATAGAGTAGACAAGGAAGGCCACTGTGATCAGGTAACATTTAAGCAGACACCTGAAAGAAGTCAAAGAAGTCTGCTTACTTTGGGTTTAATTTACTCTTCTTTTTTTAAATATCTTAAGGTTGATGCTAAGGTCACTGATTTGAGACTTTCTTCTTTTCTAGGATAGGTGCACAGTCCTATAAATTTTAAAGTACTCCTTTAGCAGTATCCCATAAATTTGGGTAAGTAGTGTTTTTGTTTTCATTCAGTTTAAAATGCTTCCTAATTTCCACTTTAGTTTCTTCTGTGAGCCATCAGTTATTTAGACATACGTAATTTAGTTTCCAGATATTTGGGAATTTTCCAGCTATGTTTTCTGGTATGAAATTCTAATATAATTCTATTGTGGTCAAAGATCATACTTTCTATCACTTAAATCCTTTGAATTAAGAGTTGTTTTATGGCACAGAATATGGACTATCTTGTTTCATTTGCCCTTGAAAATAATGTGTGTGTATTCTGCTACTATTAGATGGATGGATTATAAATGTCAATTTTACTTTCATATATGTTTAAATTGCCACAATACATTGTTTAAACAGTCAATTTAACACTTTAGAAGAGCACTGTCTTAGTTTGCTAAAGGGCTGCCAATGCAATATACCAGAAATGAGCTGACTTTTATAATGGGAATTTTATCAGGGGAAAATCTTACAGTTCTGAAGCTGTGAAATGTCCAAATCAAGGCACTATCAGAGATGCTTTCTCACCAAAGTCAACTAGTGATCCTAGCATCCTGCCACATGGCAAGGCAAGATGGCAGCCAATCTCTGCCGAGGTCCCCACCTTCCCCTCCAGGGTCATAGTCTCCTCAAGCTCAGCTGTGGGAATCAGGCCTCTCTCTCTGGGCCTGGTCTCTCAGATATGGAGCCTCAAAGGACTTCTCTTTCTTCGCCATAGGTGAACCTGGAATCCTCTCTCTCACATGGCAGGGTCAAAATGACAGAACTCCCTTTCTCTGTGTCTCTCCTTTCCCTATGTGTGTTCTTGGTTTATATAAGACCCAGGTAGAGGGTGGAGACCCAACCTGGGTCATGCCTTACTGACATAGTCCAATCCAAGGCCCTAAATTTAGCAATCAGATTGAAAGTAATCTAATCAAAGTGTTCCTTAATTGCATCTAATGCAATGAAAGGGTCTCAAATCCACAGGAATGGATTAGTTTTAATAACATGATCTTTTCTGGGATTCACAAAAAAAACTTCAAACTGTCACAAGCATTAAATAATAAGGGGGGGAATGTTATGTATATACCCATGTAGTTACCATTTCTGGTGCTCTCATTCCATTGTGTAAATCCAGATATCCATCTGGTTTCATTTTCTTCCTACCTGAAGAACATTCTTTAAGATTTTTTTTTTTTTTTTAAAGATTTATTTATTTACTTTATCCATTTTAAAACCCCCCCCTTCCCCATTTGCTGTTTTGTGTCCATTCGCTGGGCAATTCTCTGTGTCTGTTTTCTGCCATCTCTTCTCATCCTCCTCCTCCTGTCTTCCCCAGGATTCGATCCTGGAGACCTCCGATGTAGGAGAGAGGTGTTTTGCCACCTGCGCCACCTCGGTTCTTGGTTTTCGGAGCTTTCAGAGCATCTCGTCTTGTCTCTCCCCTGCGTCTCTCTCCTGCTACATCATCATCTTGCTGCATGGCTCCTGGGGCCTGGTGGCTCACCGGCACACAAAGCCTGGCAGCCCATGTGCCTTCTATATATAAATTTTTATTTTACCGGAAGGTCCTGGGGATCGAACCCAGGTCCCTCCATATGGCAGGCGGACACCCAACCATTTGAGCCACATCCGCCCCCTTTAAGCATTTCTTGTAGTGAGGATCTAGTGATGATTAATTATTTCAACTTTCGTATGTCTGAACACAGTGCTTATTTCACCTTTACTTTTTAAAGATACATTCACTGGGTATAGAATTCTAGGTTGAGTTTATTTCTTTTATTACTTTAAGTATATTGCTCCACTGCCTTGACTTGCATTGTTCCAAAAGAAATCTGCTACTATCCTTATCTAGGTTCCTCTGTATATAGTGTGTTTTTCTTCTTTGGCTACTTTTAAGATTTTCTCCTTTTCAATGGTTTTAAGCAATTGATTATGAAATACCTTGATTTTCTTCATGATTCTTGTGCTTAGGATTCATTGAACTTGGATCTGTGGTATTGAGGATTGAATCATGCAGCCCACAGTAGACATGTTCAAGTCTTAATCCGCATTCTTGTAGATGTGAACCCATTTGTAAATTGTACCTTTGACTATGTTAAGGTGAATCTGGGTGAAGACTCATTTGTAAACAGGAGTTTAAGATGATCTAATTAGGTGTGGCCAACTTAGTTAAGATGGATCTTACTCTTTATTACTGTTATGGGTGCCCTTATAAAAAGAAACCACAGGGAGCGAATGTGGATCAAGCAGTTGAGTGCCCACCTCCCACATGGGAAGTCCCAGGTTCAGTTACCGGTGCCTCCTAAAAAAGACAAATAAACAACAAGCAGACAACAAGCAGACATTGAGCAAAATCAATGAGCACACAATGAACGCAAACAATGAGCAGACAGCGAGGGGAAAAAAAAACAATGAGCAGACAATAAGCAAAAGACGACAACAACAACAAGCAGACAAAAAGCAAAAACAAACGAGCAGGGAGCAGATGTGGCTCAAGCAGTTGAGCGTCTGCCTCCCACATGGGAGGTCCCAGGTTCGGTTCCCAGTGCCTCCTAAAGAAAAAAACAAATATACAATGAGCAGACAACAAGCGAAAACAACGAGTGCAAACGAACAGAAACAACAACAAGCAAACAGATAAGGGCGCTGTATTATTCAGCCAAAGGGGTGCTGATACAAAATACCAGAAATCTGTTGGTCTTTATAAAGGGTATTTCTTTGGGTAGAAGTTTACAGTTACCAGGCCATAAAGCATAAGTTTCTTCCCTCACCAAAGTCTGTTGCTACACATTGGAGCAAGGCAGCTGTGGATGTTTGCCAGGGTATAGGCTTCTTGGGTTCCTCTCTTCCTGGGACTCCATTTCTCTCCGGGCTTAGCGCCTCTGTTTCCTCCACAAGGTTAGCTGTAGACTATGAGGTTCTCTAGGCTCTGCCTCTCTCTCCACAAGGCCAGCTGTGAGCTGTCAGGTGAATGGCTCGTCTCTATCATGGGGGCTTCTCTAACCTTCATCAAGACCAAGCTCCTTGGGAAGCGGCTGTGGCTCAATCAGTAGAGCTCCCGTTTACCATATGGGAGGCCCCGGGTTCGGTTCCCGGGGCCTCCTGGTGAAGGCAAAGCCCGCCCGCACGGTGTGGTTAGCTGACCCAGTGAGCATAAGCAGCAAGGGGGGGATAAATGAATAAATAAAATCTTTAAAAAAAAAAAAAGACCAAGCTCCTCTGTCTGCTCGCCTCCCTGGGCTCCAGCACCAAAACTCCAACATCAGAACTGCTTCCTCTGTCCTTTGCCATGCCTTTTATATTTGATTCACCCACCCACGAAGGGGTGGGGCTCAATGCCCTACTGACATGGCCCAGTCAATGCCCTAATCATAACTTAATCATGCCCAGATTAACAGACCAGTTTGCAAGCATAATCCAATATCTATTTTTGGAATTCATAACTTCATCAAACTGCCAAACTGCTACCAGTGCCATCTCAAGATGGGAGGTGGAAAGAAAACCCAGAAGTCAGAGAAAGATACAACAGGAGACCAAGGACACTGCCATGTGTCCAAAGACTGCCATCACTGACTCCAGGAGAAAGCATGTCTTGACATCTTGATTTAGGACTTCTAGCCTCCAAATTGTGAGCCAATACATTCTTGTTTAAGCTATCCACTGTATGGTATTTGTCATAGTAGTTCTGGCAGATTAAGATATTAAGTTTACAGTTTTCATCACATTTGGACATTATTTGCCCATTAATTTCTTCAAATGTCTCTTCCTCCTCTTTAAGGGATTCCAATTACACATATATCAATTATCCCAGAGCTCATTTATGCTCTTTTCTTTCCTTTTTTAAATTCTTATTTCTCTATATATTTCAATGTGTTTGGTTTCCATTGTTATGACTTCAAGTTCACTAATCTTTTCTCCTTCAATGTCTCATCTGCCATTAGTACTATCTATTTTTCATCTCATTCCACTGTAGTTTTCACCTCTAAAAAATCTGATTTGGATCTTTCTATTTCTTCCATGTCTCTAACTTTTGGAACATCAGGAATACAGTTACATTAATTATATTAATGTCCTTCTCCAAATTCTAACATTATGTGTCAGCTCAAGATCAGTTTTGACTGGTTGATTTCTTCTTCTCCTTCTGGGTTCTATTTTCCTGCCTTTTTTTTTTTTTTTTTTTTTTGCATGCTTGGTAATCTCAGATTGAATGCTAGACAATGTGAAATTTTGGGTGTGCTGGATATTTTTGTTTCTACAAATATTCTTAAGTTTTGTTCTGGAACAACATTAAAAACCTGAAAACAGTTTGATCCTTTTGGGTCTTGCCTTTAAAATTTTTCAGATGGGACCAGAGTCACATATAGTTAAGGGTTAATTATTTCCCACTACTGAGACAAGATCCTTCTGAGTATTCTACCCCAAACCCTGTGAAGTTTGAGGTTTTCCAGTCTGCATGATGGGAAGGTACTATTTCTAACCCTGTAGAAGCACTGAGCACTGTTTTCTCAAATTCTTAGATGTTTCATTCCCTAGCTTCAGGCAGTTTCTTCATATGCATATACTAATCAGTATTCTGCATAAATAATCTAAAGGGATCCTCCACACCTTTCCATAGTTCTCTCTATGCAGCTGTCTCTTCGCTATTACTCTGTCCTGTGAACTCTGGCCACCTTATAATCCCTGGAGTCTTAGGTATGTCTCCTCAACTCTGGGAGTCCACTGGGTTCCTCTCCCAAATGTATTGAGCACCTGCTATGTATCAGATACTGTCCTAAGCAATGTGGAAACAAAAATAAATAAGTTAAACCTACTAATTTACAATTTAGTGTATTAGGTGTTCTGATTAAGGTATGCAAAGGCCACTGTGGAAGCACAAAGAAGGGGTACCTAGTCCAGATTTGCTAAAAGGTAAGAGAACATTTCTCAGAGAAGACACATGAGTTGAGATTTATAGGTAAGAGGTTATATAGTATTAGTAATAAAATTTAAAAAGAAAGAACTTAATAGCTAATATACTAATAAATTAAAAAAAAAAAAAGCACTCTACTCATAACTATATCTATGAAATCAGTTTTAATAAAAATTAACAAAATTTATTAATTCCCAAACTCCAAACCTCTAAGGCCCTGCATGGTCTAGAGCTCTCTAGTTTCATCTCACACTATTTTTCCCCTAGCTCTCTTTGCTCCAACCATATATACTATATTCTTTCAGTTCCTCATATGCCATGCCCTTTCCTGACTAGAGACCTTTATTCAGGCTGCTTTATTGTGTAAAATGCTCTCTGTATACTCCTCTCTGCCACCCATCTTTTTGCCTTTTTAACTGCTACTTCAAGGTTCAACTTAAATGTCACTTCCTCACAGAAACCTTCTCTGTCCTAGACTAAGTAAAATACCCTTGTATACTTCCCCTAGTGCTGTTTTTCCTTCATCATACTTAAATTCTTTTTCAACTTATATCTTTACCAATACTTTAGAAACACTGAGGGCAGGAACCATAGCTATCTTATTCTCTATTGCCTAGTCCCAGCATACAAGAAATCAATAAATATCAGTTGAACTAACTGATTATATCTGACACCTTTAAACTTAGGAATCATATTCTTCAGGATGAGCAAAACAGACTCTGAGGGGGACGGATGTGGCTCAAATGGTTGGGTGTCTGTCTCCCATAAGGAGGGACCTTGGTTAGATCTCCCCGACCTCCCGGTTAAAAAAAAAAAAAAAAACAGACTCTGAGAAGACTCACCACCTGACCACCTAAGATAAGGAAGGCAATCAAAGCTTTCAAATGATAATTTCAGTTACTCATATAAGACAAACAAGTACCTCATTTTTAGTTACAAAAAATTTAAAAATTTGATATATGTT
Organism: Tolypeutes matacus; assembly: GCA_026826555.1. NCBI lineage: Eukaryota > Metazoa > Chordata > Mammalia > Cingulata > Chlamyphoridae > Tolypeutes > Tolypeutes matacus. Next base: position 47,764,736 of record JAKSZT010053883.1, read on the forward strand.
TTAGTTTTATGATATATGATATAGTTTTACCATTCTAAACATAAATAATTTTTAAAAAGAACTTACCAAAATATTTTTCTTATGTCGTTTCTCTTTTATATGTTTATGAGCTCCCTGGATGTTTTCAATGTGAATTAAGCAAAGTTTGCATAGATACCGGCAATTGGTATATTCTGGTGAGCGCTGAAGAGAGAAGTTAAAAATTTCACTTTTTCAGAAAACAAAGAAATACATTTTTTACTATATCATATAAATGAATGATATAGTTATGCTAATGTGAGACAGAAATAGCACCAAAGACTAAGTTTTTAATAAACAAATTAGTATTTACATATCTAAGAAATAGTTGTTCTTTTCAAAATAGTTTTCAATAGTTATATACTTATTTCAAACAATATTATGACATTGCTAAATATGTTTGTTTTTTATCTAATAATTATCTTCAGAACTCAATGTATGATAAGAAAGGCAGTCTCATTATTTTTTAGTCTCAACCACAATGATGTATCCAAAATTGGATTTTCAAACTTAGCCTTCAGTCTTGTTGATTACTATAAAAAATTAAATTCACCCTCAAATAGGGGATTTCAAAACAGTGAATCGCAAATAAAGACAATTCCGAAAGCTAAGCTCCCAGAACATTCAATTAATCATAATATCATGGGAATATATGGATAACTTCTTGAGGTAACTACTCCAAAGGGAACAACCGTTTGACACACTAAAGCAGCAGTCACAGTATTTTAGTCACACTTTGTATATATTCTTGAAATAATAAAAAAAGTCAATTATTGAGAGCCTTCTATCTGCATGCCTGGTAGGTGCTTCACGCAGAGTCATTTTAAGTCTTCTAACAATCCAACTAGACTTCCCATTCTTATATGTGAAAACAAAAGTCTAGAGAGCTTGCAAATTCCACAAGGCTCAACCAGTATTAAGTGAGAAATGCAGAATTTAAATCCATGTATGTCTGAATCCCAAGCCAATACTCTATCCATAGACTGCACATAAAAAAATTACAAAAACATAATAAATGCATATTGAATTTTCAAGCATTTTTCCAAAGCTTTACACTGAAATATGAATTTTTCTATTGTAAACTATTAGCAGATAAGGACAACTCTGGATTTTTTTAATAAGAAAAGCTTGGTATAACACTGAATGAGAAGTCAGAAGGCCTGGGATGACATCTCAAATGATCTTAGATAAATCCCTATCACTGGAGCATGTTTATATCTCCTTATTTTAAAAATGAAAGAATTAAAATTGCCCTACCTGATAAAATAATTCAATTTCACAGATAGCTAATCTTTATTTAGTGCTTATTCCATTATTGCATTCTTCTTACTTTGTGCAAAGAACTTTACTTGTATTATCTTATTTATTCTTCATAATAGCCCTGTGAGATAGGTGTTATTTTTATCAACCCCATTTTACTGATGAAGAAAGTGAGGTTTAAAAAGATTAAGTAATTTATCCAGTGTTATCCAACAAGTGACAAAGTTAGACCCACTGACTGCAAAATCCATGCACTTAAACATTATGCATACATTATGCATTACTGACTAACTACCCCCTGCAAGGAACTGCATTTAGGCATAAGAGCAATTGAGACAATACTCTTACACTCATTAAGTTCTGATTTCACAGAAGATACATATGAAAAATGTTTAAATCCTCCCTTTATTATGGTAAAACATTTTATTTTACAATTAAACAAGCAGACAAATAAACCTTCTTTAAATTTTCCACAGACCAGCTAGAATAAAGATTTCTGAAAATGGAGACCCTAAGAATTTCCAAGTCAATATTTAACACTTACTATAGGGAGGTTTACCCATCTAAATCTAATAGTTTGAACTTATTCCTTCTATGGTACAGGATAAAAATCTACATCTTTATTCCTCAACTTGGCAATGTATGGGTACCCAGTGAACATGATGAAATCAAAAGTAACTTGTGAAGAATATTCTTAATAAACTTCTAAAAATGGGAAAGAAAAATATTAATAAATATACTAGACTGAAAATAAGAGGTTTTAGAGGGCATGAAAAAAAAAAAGAAGTATCAGAAAGAAAAAGGGATTATAGACATTTATGCTGGTACTGACACGATGAGTTTTTATCATTGCTGATAGCCTAAATTCAACAACAAATAAAACATTTTTCATTGATTCCAAACTTTCTTCTCACCCCTGGCTATTCATTTCCTACCACCATCAAATACCCAGTCCTTTCTTAAGAACTGACCTTTCTTCCTTTATATTCTACATATCTTCCCTTCTAATTTCTTGCTTATTTTTCTTGAAAACACATTTTTCACATTTCCTTTATAAATGTCATATAATTTATCTATGCCACACTTCCCCTGGTTAACTCTTAGCCATTCCTTCAGACTCAGCTCTAATATCAGTTTCATGTAAAGCACTTCGCCCAATTGATGCTTTTATACTCCCAACTCAAGTTGGTCAAACTTTTGTCTATGATCCCATTTTCAAACAGTATTGTGGTTATTATTGCTATTATTATTTGCTTCCATGTCTCCCAATTTGTGAAAACCTAGAAAAGTGTAACATGTCTTAAAAAATGTCAGGCATGCTCCCACAAATTCATCTTTGAACTACCAGTTCATGGCACATGAAAGCCACTAAATATTTGACAGTCTTGACAATGTATAGATACAGACATAGCTGTTAATTTCAGGAGTAGAAGGGAGAAAATGAGAACAAAGAGAACCAAGTTAAAAGTGAAGATTGCAAACAGGACCTCCTTCTAGCTAGGATCTCCAATACTTGCCTATACTATATCATGCACCTCTACTCCTTGATATTTATCTTTTCTTAGGGTGTTTATTATGCCATAAATCCTATTAATAACTCAGAATTACCTTTCTTATCTAGATATGACCTCATTTTTCTAAACTATACAAAATCATAGTTTGTTTCTTTTCTTTTCTTTTGTTCATTTATCAAGAACAATGACCTATTTTCTTGTATGCATAGAACTACCACAACTATCCCACACTGCTTTTGTCAGTAGATTGGTTTATGATTCTTTCCTTCAATACCTACCAGTATTTTTACTGTTGGGGTTAAGAATATGCATTTCTAGTTTAAGAAATTAATTAATACTTAGAAATAAGACACAGTGGCTAGAATAGTTCCTAATACCTAGTAGATGTTTAGAAAACATAGGAGAGAAGTGAGGAAAATTAGAAAAAAAGAGAAAAGGTAAGTAAGGGGGAAAAGGAGGAAGTCTAGTACTTTCTATAGTACTTGATAATTTATTTTTAACACTACTGAATGGGATGTTAACTTCTTAAGAGCAGAAACTATGCCATGTTTATTAATACATCCCCAGAGCCTAGCAGAGTCCCTGGCACATAATGATTCAATGTCTATTTGACAAGTAAAAAAATCAGAAGTTAACAAAGTTCAACTGTAAAGGGACAAATAGTAAATATTTTATGCTTTGTGGAACATATAGACTGTGTGGCAACTACTTAATTGTGGTAGATTAAATCATATATCCCATCAAAAGACATGTTCTTAATCTTAATATATATTTGGGTGGATGTGACCCCATTTGTAAATAAGGCTTTTTGAAGATGTTATCAGGATCTTAATCCATTTTACTGGCGACCTTATAAAAAGTAGAAATTTGGACACAGCCAGTAGAAACCATAAACCATAAGAAGCAAGGAGATGTAGACTCCAGAAGTCAGAAAAAGACTTAGGAGGAGACCACGTGAGGAAGGCAGAGATGTAAGCCAAGGAATCCCAAGGACTGCAGCATGCCAGCACTAGAACTCTAAAGACTTCAAGGAGAGAATATGGCCTATTAGAACCTTGAATTGACACTTACGGCCACTAGAAAGTTACCAAGAAAATTCTTGTAGTTTAAGCCAATCCATTTTAGGCAATTCATCATAGCACCTCTGTCAAACTAATACATCAACTCAACTCTGTTTATGTAGTTTATGCAGCCACAGACCATCTGGAAAATAATGGGCATGGCTGTGTTTCAATCACACTTAGTTTACAAAATCAGGCAGCTGGCCCATAATTTGCAGATCTGCAGAAAGAATGAAGGAAATCAGATTCACAGATGTAAGAATTTGCTGAACAAAGAGAGGAGATAGAGGGAGGGAAGAGGAAAGAGTGGATAGAGGGAAGTAAGGAAAGATGGACACTGCCTTTGCTTAATGAATAAAGAGAAATAAAAAGAGTTGTATTTGGGAAAGAAAAATTATGAAACACACACTTTCCTCCAAATAATTAAAATAACATAATATACTTTTTCAAGTCGAAAGATGTGATCTCTCTCTAAGCGTTCTTCTGCTTGTTTCAAGCCTAGCCTCTGCTCAGGCGTTAATGTAGATTCATCTATCACAGTGGCATTTTCTAAATAGTCCATCTCTGAAGAATTTTCTTTATTAGATTCATCATTCTTCATTTTACCTAGAAAATAAAGCAATCACTTAGTTACCATAATCAGAAATGGTAAATTAATTTTAAAAAAATGGACAACAGATGTTCAATTTATACATATACAGGAAAAAAATCTTCTTTATCGTCCTTGGTTGTACAAGCTAGTAATGTATATGTAAAATGTAAGTAAGATAAGCATGGTATCAAAATTCACAAAGAAAAAGCTACTTCATGGGCCAAATGACTACCTTGTTTTTCAAACTACACCACCCCTCCCCCAAGAAAAAGACAAAATGACTGAGATTATACCATCTAACATAAATCAGCCATCTCGTGGAATCTCTGAACTCAGTTTGGTAAAAAACTATTTGAATCCTACATAAAGAAGACAAGTCACTGAACTAAACTCAGAGTATCACTATAAAACTAAAAGTTAGAATATATATCCTCCAGACCACAAGACCACACCACACTATTACTTCTTTGTTTCCAATGAACTCATGGATTTCTCTACCATGTCAATATTTTTCCTTTAATAGCTCTGCCTACTAATAGATTGTAAATTCTTTACAGCATAGGCCACATGCTTTCCTCTTTGCATTTCCAGCACCTAGCAATATGTATGAGGCATACAATAGGTTCTATGACCACTGTGATTATAAAATACATACTTAATCATGTCATTCTCTTGATTTAAATACTTAAAAGACTCCCAGATTATGGGAAAATTGTGGATGAGGAGGAGGGTCCAGGAATCAGTTCTTCTAATTAAACCACTAATGAACTTGCAGGAACTCTCTAAATCAACTGTATTTAAACTCTGGCATATAGTGGAAAACTGTGAGAAAAGATGGAAGAAGAAGCTGGTAAAGTGCAGTGAATTATGGGTCAATTTTGCCCTATATACAGAGGCTACCAGACCCCATCCCTCAACACGGTAGGCAGCAGTGGGGAGTGCAGTCCTGGCTCCTGGGGCAGCATGCTGATGCCAAGATGGGTCATAAGGGCCTAGTCCTCCAAAATCTGGGGGAGTGTGGTCTGATCACTAATCACAGCATTTGATCAGCTAACTTCAAAAGGCTGGGGACCTGGCTCTGAAGGCTCCCATTGTTTCAACGCCCCTCAGGCAAAAGCAGCATAAGAATCTTAAAGGGGCAGAGCCTTTTTCTTCTCTTCTCCTCTCTTTCCACTCCCCATTAGGGAGAAAAAAACGTTTGGAAAAGTCACAAATTGATGGCTCCAGCCCTCACCACCCCCAACAACAACAACAACAACAACAAAAAAAAAAAAAAACTAACAATCCCAGAGGAATGGGAGAATGAGATTTCAAGAATTATAACAAGCACTAGAACAAGTGCTTTAAAAAAAAAAAAAAATTACAGAACACATTAAAAAAAAAAGGAAAAGAAGTGAAAAGCATAGCCTATTCAAGGGAAAAAAAGGATTCATCAGAAATTATCCCGAGGAAACTCATACATTGCAACAATTAGTCAAAGACTTTAAATATCCTTAAATATGGTCAGTGAACTAAAGGAATCCACATACAAAGAACTAAAGGAAATTAGGGAATGTAGTTGGAACAAAATAAGAGATGGAAATTAGAAAAAAGGATCCAAACAGACAATTGGGGGCTTCAAAGTATAGTAATTGAAAAGAAAAACTCATCAGTAGGGCTCAACAGCAGATCTGAACAGATAGAAGAAAGGATCAGCAAACTTGAAGACAAAGCAATTGAAATGACCTAATGTGAGGAGCAAAAATAAAAAATAACAAAGAAAAATGAACAAAGCACCAAAATATATGAAGCAAAAATGGACAGAATTTCCATCCACTCAAGTGGAAAGGTCCCTGGACTGGTCATGAAGCAGTGGTCTTGGCTTGACCTTGACATGTCACTTGATCTCTAGCTCAGTTCCTTTACCACCCAGGCAAACACAGAAGGAGGACAACTCAAGCTCCTTCAACATTTAACCTTATTTTCAATTTCACAAGCATTGTACATTTATTAAAGAAAAGTACAAAGTATGAATAATCAAAAAGGAGAAAAAAGTACTTAATTTTATTTTCTTTAACAATGTATAATGAACATCTTTCCACACGATTAAATTTTCTTTTAGAAAAAATGGGCCTTGTTTTAAATACTTTTTAAAATTACGGAGATTGACGTAGACTTACCAATAAACTTTCCGGTCAATTTTAAAAAAAGGACAGAATTGAAGGGAAAAAAAAAAATTTTTTTTTTTTTTTCAGATTTATTTACTTTATCCATTTTAACCCCCACCTTCCCCATTTGCTGTTTTGTGTCCATTCGCTGGGCAATTCTCTGTATCTGTTTCCTGCCATCTCTTCCCATCCTCCTCCTCCAGTCTTCACCAGGATTCGATCCTGGAGACCGCCAATGTAGGAGAGAGGTGTTCTGCCATCTGCGCCACCTCGGTTCCTGGCTTTCGGAGCTTTCAGAGCATCTCGTCTTGTCTCTCCCCTGTGTCTCTCTCCTGTTACGTCATCATCTTGCTGCATGGCTGCCGGGGCCTGGCGGCTCACCGGCACACAGAGCCTGGCAGCCCATGCGCCTTCTACATATATTTTTTTAATTTTACCGGGAGGTCCCGGGAATCAAACCCAGGTCCCTCCATATGGCAGACGGACGCCCAACCATTTGAGCCACATCCGTCCCCAGAAATAGATATTTCTATAATAAAAAGTGTATACTTCAAAATACCATTTTCAGTGGGAAGCGGCTGTGGCTCAATCAGTAGGGCTCCCGTTTACCATGTGGGTAAACCATGGTTCGGTTCCCGGGGCCTCCTGGTGAAGGCAAGCCCGCCCGCATGGTGTGGTTAGCTGACCCAGCGAGCACAAGCAGCAAGGGGGGGACAAATGAATAAATAAATAAAATCTTTAAAAAAAAAAAAAAAAATACCATTTTCAGTAATTGACAGACCATCTAAAAAAAGACCAATATGAAATAGGGGACTTGACCAACACTATTAACCAGTTAGACCTAATGGATGTATGTAGAACACTCCACCAACAACAGCAAAATATACATTCTTCTCAAGTGTACATAGTACATTTTCCAGGATAGACCACATATTAGACCACAAATTAAATATTAATAAAATGAAAAATATTGTCATCATGCAAAGAACCTTCTTAGACCACAATGGAATAAAGTTAGAAGTCAATAACAGAAAGAAAACTGGAAAATTTACATATATGTGGAAATTAAATAATACACTATTAAACAACCAATGGATCAAAGAAGAAATCACAAAGGAAATTAGGAAATATCTTTAGATGAATGAAAATGAAAACACAACACACCAAAACTTATGGGATGCAGCAAAGACAGTGCTTGGGGGGAAATTTATACCTCTAAATTTCCATATTAAAAAAGAATAAAGAACACAAATAAATAATCTAACTTCACACCTAAAGAAATTAGAACAAGAGCAAACTAAACCCAAATCAAGCAGAAAGAAAGAAATAATAAAGATTAGAGCAAAGAGATAAATGAAATAGAGAACAGAAACATAACAGAGAAATCAACAAAACCAAAAGTTGGTTTCGTGAAAAAATTAATAAAATTTAATAAAACCCTTCTCCAGACTGATGAGAGAGAGCGAGGGAGAAAGAGAGAGAGAGAAAAAACACAAATAACTAAAATCAGGATGAAACTTGGGACATTACTACTGACTTTATGGAAATAAAAAGTTTTATAAGAGCGTATTATGAACAATTATATGATAACAAATTAGAAAACCTAATGAAATGGACAAATTACTAGAAACATACAGATTACCTAATCTGATGCAAGAAGAAATAGAATATCTCAACAGACCTATAATAAATAGATTGACTCAGTAATCAAAAACCTCACAACAAAGAAAACAGATCACTTTACTGATAAATTCCACCTAACATTTAAAGAATATTTAACACCAATTCTTCTCAAATCCTTCCGAATAGAAGAGGAGGAGCTGCTCCTAACTCACTGCCGAGGCCATCATTCCCCTGATACGAAAGCCAGATATAGACAGCACAAGAATAGAAAATTACAGACCAATATCCCTTATGAATATAGATGCAAAATCATTAAAATACTGGCAAACCATCACCTCTTATCAGAAACGATGGAGGCGAGAAGAAAGTGGTATGATGTATTTAAGATACTGAAAGAGAAAAAATGCCAGCCAAGAATTGTATATCTGGCAAAGCTGTTCTTCAAAAATGAGGGTGAGTTCAAAGTCTTCACAGACAAACAAAAACTGATAGAATATGTTACAAAAAGACCAGATTTGCAAGAGATACTAATGGGCGTGCTGCAGCCTGACAGAAAAAAGCAAAGGTGAGAGATTTGGGAAAGAGTTTAGAAATGAAGATTATTAGGAACAATAAACTAAAGGAAAAGAAGAAAGACAATAGAATGATATTACAACAGAGAGCCAAAGGACAAAATGGATAAAGAAAGTAATGCCTTTAAGTAATAACACTCAATATTAATGGATTGAACTCCCCAATCAAAAGATATAGACTGATAGATTGGATTTAAAAAATAAGAACTGTCTATATGTTCTCTACAAGAGACCCACCTCAGATATAAGGACACAACCAGGTTAAAAGTGAAAGGTTGGAAAAAGGTATTCCATGCAAATAGTAACCAAAAAAGAGCCGGGGTACACCAGATAAATGCAACATAACAACATTATAGTATATGAACAATAATTACTCAGTGAACTGGCAAATCATTCCTGTGATCAGTATTCTGTCATTTTTTTCATACAAAATGAACACTTGCTTGAGGAGGGCTGGAGAAGAGATATATTTTTGGATACTTCATTTTTATTATTCATTTATATTTATTATTCTTATTCATACTCTTTAATTAAAATAATCTATCTGGATCAATAATGATTTAGAATGACTACTGTTGAACAAGATTTTGAGTTTTTCTGCCTCATAAAATCAAGAGTTGGCAAATTGTTATCTGCTGTAATTCATTCCAAAAAGATGTGAAGAATTACCAAATAGGAATTTGATTATCTAGAAAGTATTATGGCCTAAATAAAAATTAAATAACTAAACCAATAATTTATTTCATTCTTAGAGATTATTATGTCCAATAGTTAGCTGTAATATAAAACTTAGAATTATGTTATAATTAATTCCTATTATATTTGAATTATTATTTATATTTATAAAGGTTTGTTGCTATGCTCTGTTTTTTTACAATTGATTATATTAAATCTAACCTGGCCTTGCACTATCTTTTAAACTTTGTAATTTCTTTCAATCTATTTTTCTATTTATTTTACAATTTTACAATAAAGGACTTTTTAACAGATTAAAAAAATACTGGCAAACCAAATTCAACAGAATATTAAAAAGATTGTGCACCATGACCAAGTGTAATTTATTCCAGGAATGCAAGGACGGTTCAACACAAGAAAATCAATATAATACACCACACATTAATAGAATGGGGGGGGAAACGACATGATAAACACGATGAAAAAAGGATTTCACAAAATCCAACATCCTTTCATTATATAAACACTCAGAAAACTAGGAATAGAAGTGTGCTTTCTTAACATGATAATGGGCATTTATGAGAAACTCTGGGGGTGCAGATCTGGTTCAAATGGTTGGATGTCCATCTCCCATATGGAGGGACCCAGGTTCGATCCCCGGGACCTCCTGGTAAGAAAAAAAAAAAAAAAAAACTCTGAGCAAATATCATATTCAATGGTGAAACACTGAAAGCTTTCACCCTAAGATCAGCAACAAGGCAAGGTTGCCTTGTGTCAGCACTGTTATTCAACATTGTACTAAAAGTTCTAGCCAGAGCAATCAGGCAAGAAACAGAAATAAAAGGCATCCAAATTGGAAAAGAAGAAGTGAAATGATCCCTATTCACAGATGGCATGATCCTAAATGCAGAAAATCCCGAATAATTAACAAGAAAGGTAGTAAAACTAATAAATTTAGCAAAGTGAGAGAATATAAGGTAAACATGCAGAAGTCAGTTGGGTTTCTATTTACCAATAGTGAACAATCTGAAAATTAAGTCAAGAAAACAATTCCATTTACAATAGCATCTAAAAGAATCAAATATTTAGGAATAATTAAACCAAGTATGTGAAAGACTTATACATTGAAAACAACAACAAAAATTGCTTAAATACTACCTAAATAAATGGAAAGACATCTGTGTTCATGGATTAGAAGACTTAAAATTGTTAAGAGATTAATAATGCCCAAAGTTACCTATAAATTCAGTGCAATCCCTATCAAAATCTCAGGAGCCAGGAAGCGGATGTGGCTCAACTAGTTGGGCGCCCGCCTATCACATGGGAGGTCCTGGGTTCGGGTCCCGGTGCCTCCTAAAAGAAGACAAACAGATGCTGCCCCCACTGCAACGAGCTAGACACCACCTCCCTCCTTAATGAACTAGACACCACCCCTGCTGCAACGAGCTAGGCACCGCCTCCCAACACAACAAGCAGATGCCACAAGCCAGCAGATGCTGCAGCCTGCAGGGAGCAGATGTGGCTCAGGCCATTAGGTGCTCATCTCTCATGTCAGAGGTCCCGGGTTTGGTTCCCAGTGCCTCTGGGAGAAGGTGAGCAAACAATGAGCAGACAGACAAGAAAACCATCAGGGAGAGGGGGAGGATAAATGAAGAAAAATAAAGTAAATAAATAAATCTTTTTTTTAAAAAAAATCCCATGAGACTTTTTTTTGCAAGAAATAGAAAAGCTGATCCTCATATTCATATGAAACTGGAAAAGGGCCCAAATAACCAAAGCAATCTTGAAGAAGAACAAAGTTGGAGGACTTACACTTCCTCACTTCAAAACTTTCTACAAAGAGACAGTAATTAAAAAGTGAGGTACTGGCTCATAAGGTTTATATATAAACCAAAGGTATACAATTTAGAGTCCAGATATAAACCAACAAATCCATGGCCAAGTGATTTTTAAGGGAGTGCCTAGTTCATTAAATGGGGAAATAATAGTTTCTTTAATAAACGGTGCTGGAACTACAGAAATCTGCACATAAAAGAATGACTGTACACCCCTACTTTTTACCATACACAAAAATTAATTCAAAATGGAACAATACTGAGGTGGTTTGAAGCTGTACGTATCCCAGAAAAACATGTTCTCAAATCTAATACATTCTTGTGGCTATATACCCACAAGTAGGATCTTTTGATGAGGAATCTTTAGTTAAGGTACAACCCATCTCATTCAGGATGAGTCTTAATCCTCTTACTGGGGTCCATTATAAACAGAATGAATAGAGAGAGTGGAGGGGGAAGAAAAGGAAGCAGAGAGGGATAGAGATGGAGAGAGAGAGAGAAAGAAAGCCATGGAAGGAAGAAGCTGAAAGCAACAAAACCCAGAAGAGAAGGGAGAGACCAGGAGGCTCTGCCTTGCCATGTGGCAGAAGAGCCAAGGATTGTCAGCAGCCAGTCTTTGGGAAGAAAATATCGCCTAGATGATTCCTTGATTTGGACATTTTTTTCAGCCTCAAATTCTGTGCTAATAAATTCCCATTGTTTATACCAACCCATTTCATGGTATCTGCTTAAGGCAGCCTAAGAAACTAAAACAAATACCCTAAATATAAGAGCTAATACTATAAAACTCTTAGAAGAAAACACAGGGAAGGATCTTCAGGACCTTGTAGAAGGCGGGGGATTTTTAGATTTTTACACCAAAAGCACAGCAACAAAAGAAAAAATAGATAAAATGGACTTAATCAAAATTAAGAACTTTTGTGCATCAAGGGACATTATCAAGACAGTGAAAAGACAATCTACAGAATGGGAGAAAATATTTGGAAAGCATATCTGATAAAGGTATAATATCCAGAATATTTAAAGAACTCCTACTACTCAATAACAAAACGGGGGAGGGGGGTGAATTTTAAATGGGCTAAGGATTTGAATAGACGTTTCTCCAAAGATGTTCAAATGACCAAGTACTATATTAAAAGAGGCTGAACATCATTAGCCATTAAAGAAAAGCAAATTAAAACTACAATGAGATACCGCTTCACACACACTAGGATGGCTACTATTAAAAAATCTGAATACAAGTGTTGGCGAAAAGGTAAAATGGTGTAGCCACTGTGAAAAGCAATTTTACAGTTTGAAAAAGTCAAACATAGAATTACCATATGACCCAACAATTCCACTCCTAAGAATATACCCCAAATAATTGAAATCAGGGACTCAGACAAATATTTATATACCAATGTTCATCGTAGCATTATTCACAACAGCCAAAAGGTAGAAGCAATCCAAATGTCCATCAACAAATGAATGAATTTAAAAAGTGTGTTATACCCATACAATGGAATATTATTCAGTTATAAAAAGAAATAAAGTGCCAATACATGGTACAAAACGGATGACCCTTGAAGACATCATGTTGAGTGAAATAAGCAAGATACAAAAGGACAAATATTGTATGATACCTCTTATATGAAATACTTAATATAAGCAAATTCAGAAACAGAGAGCAGAATAGTGGTTATCAGGGGTCAGGGGAGGGGCAATGGGTTGTTATTGCTAAATAAGTATGTGTTTTGGTTTGAGATGATGAAAATAATCTGGCAACAGCGGTAAAAGTTACAGAGTATTTTCAATATACTTAATGTCTGTGGCAGTTTGATATTATTTATGAATCCCCCCCCCCAAGACAAAGATTATGTTTGTAAACTGGTCTGTTCCTCTTGGTGTGATACTCTTTGATTGTATTAAGTTCACTTGATAAAATCAATTTAGGGCTTTTGTTTGACATCAGTAAGGCGTGACTAAGGTTAAATTCCCACCCCCTTGGTGGGCCTACATAAACAGACACTCACAGAAGAAGACACAGAAGAGGAGACAGCTCTTTCATGTCTGATCCTAGGGCCCCGGGGAAAGCCAAGCCATTTGCCCGATGGTTTGCAACTGAGAAAGCCTGGAAAGAAATGAGCCCTATGCCAGCCTACAGCTGAGATTGGAAGAAGCTGGGCCCATGAGTCTTAAAAGGAAGAAGGAAGGAGAGACCAGGCAGAGATCGCCCACCATCTTGCTTCAAATTGTGGCAGCTGATTTTGGTGAGAAGGCAGCCTTGAGTTGGACTCTTTAGGGCCTTGTAAATGTAAGCATTTACCCCAAATAAATACCCTTTATAAAAGCCAACAGATTTCTGGTACTTTGCATCAGCATCCCTTTGGTTGAATAGTACAATATCAAATAATTGTTCACTTAATATGATTAAAATTGTTTTCGTGTTACATATACTTGACCACAATTAAATTTTTTTTTTTTTTTAAATATTTAAAAGCTTCTCACAGAGTTCAGAATAAAGTTTAAACTCCTTAGGATATTTCACATAATCCTCACGCCTATTGAAGGTAGTAAACAGAGTAGATAAAATAATCCCAAATTGTAATACAGGCATAATCTGTTTTATTGCGCTTCACTTTATTGTGCTTTGCAGATACTGCAATTTTCCAACTTGAAGGTCTGTGGCAAGCATGCATCGAGCAAGTCTATAGGCACCATTTTTCCAACAGCACATGCTCACTTCATGTCTCTCTGTCACATTTTGGTAATTCTTGTGATATTTAAAACTTTTTCACTATTATTTTATCTGTTAGAGTGATTTGTGATCAGTGATATTTGATGCTACCACTGTAATTATTTTAGGGTGCCATGAACCACACCCAGATAAGACAGCAAACCTAAATGATAAATGTTGTGTGTGTCTGACTGTTCACTGATCAGCCATTCTCTCATCTCTCTTCCATTCCTCAGCCTCCCTATTCCTTGAGACATGGCAACATTGAAATTAGGCCAATTAATAACCCTACAATAGCTTCTAAGTACTCAAGTAAAAGGGAGAGCTGCATGTCTCTCACTTTATTTTTTTAATTTTTTTATTTTTTAAAGATTTTATTTATTTATTCATTTATCCCCCCCTTGCTGCTTGTGCTCGCTGGGTCAGCTAACCACGCCATGCGGGCGGGCTTGCCTTCACCAGGAGGCCCCGGGAACCGAACCCGGGGCCTCCCATATGGTAAACGGGAGCCCTACTGATTGAGCCACAGCCGCTTCCCTTTGTCTCTCACTTTAAATCAAAAACTAGAAATAAGTAAGCTTAGTGAGAAAGGCATGTTGAAAGCCAAGACAGGTTGAAAGCTAGACCTCTTGCACCAGTCAGCCAAGTTGTAGATGCAAATGAAAAGTTCTTAAAGGAAATTAAAATTGCTACTCCAGTGAACACATGAATGATAAGAAAGCAAAACAGCCTAATTGCTGATATAAAGAAAGTTTCAGTGGCCTGAACTTTGGAAGACAAACCAGCCAAAACATTCCCTTAAGCCAAAGCCTATCCAGAGCAAGGCCCAAACTCTCTTCTCTATGAAGGCTGAGAGAGGTCAGGAAGCTGCAGAAGAAAAGTTGGAAACAGCAGAGGTTGGTTCATGACGTTTAAGGAAAGAAGCCATCTCCCTAACATGAAAGTGCAAGGTGAAGCAGCCAGTATTGACGTAGAAGCTGCAACAAGTTATCCAGAAGATCTAACTAAAATAATGGATGAAGGTGGCTACACTAAACAAAATGTTTTCAATGTAGACAAAACAGCCTTATATTGGAAGAAGATGCCATCTAGGACTTTCATAGCTAGAGATGGTAAGTCAACCAACGCCTGGTTTCAAAGTTTCAAAGAACAGGCTTACTCTCTTGTTAGGGGCTGGTGACTTTCAGTTGAAATCAAAGCTCACTTACCACTACAAAATCATAGGGCCCATAAGAATTATGTTAAATCTGTTCTGCCTGTGCTCTATAAATGGAACAACAAAGCCTGGATATAGCACATCTGTTTACAACATGGTTGACTGAACATTTTAAGCCCACTGTTGAGAGACCTACTGCTCAGAAAATATGACTGCTCAAAGACAATACACCTGGTCACTCAAGAGCCCTGATGGAGATGTACAACGAGATTCATGTTTTCATGCCTGCTAACACAACATTCATTCTGCAGCCCATGGATCAAGGAGTAATTGGAACTTCAAGTCTTATTATTTAAGAAACACAATTGTAAGGCTATAGCTGCCATAGATAGTAACTGCTCTTATGGTTCTGGGCAAAGTAAATTGAAAACCTTCTGGAAAGGATTCAACCATTCTACATGCTTTAAGAATACCTGTGATTCCTAGGCAGAGGACAAAATATCAACATTAACAGGAGTTTGGAAAATGTTGATTCCAAACCTCATAGATGACTTTGAGGGGTTCAAGACTTCAGTGAAAGAAGTAACTACAGATGTGGTGGAAATAGCAAGAGACCTAGAATTACAAGTGGAACCTGAAGATGTGACTGAATTGTTGCAATCTCATGATAAAAATTGAACAGATGAGGAGTTGCTTCTTACTGATGCGCAAAGAAAGTGGTTTCTTGAGACAGAATCTACTGCTGGTGAAAATGCTGTAAATACTGTTGAAATGACAACAAAGCATTTAGAAAATTTCATAAACTTAGTTGATAAAGCAGTGGTGGGGTTTGAGAGAATTGGCTCCAATTTTCAAAGATGTTCTACTGTGGATAAAAAGCTATCAAGCAGCATCGCATGCTACAGAGAAATCTTTCATGAAAGGAAGAGTCAATTGTTGTGACAAACTTCCTTGTTTTCTTATTTTAGGAAATTGCCACAGCCACCCCAACCATCAGCAACCACCACCCGGATCAGTTAGCAGCTATCAACATCAAGGCAAGACCCACCACCAGCAAAAATATTACAACTCACTGAAGGCTCAGGTGATGGTTAGAATTTTTTAGCAATAAAATGTGTTTTAATTAAGGTAAGTACATTTTTTTTTTAGACATAATGCTATTGTACACTTAAAGGACTACAGTATAATGTAAACATGACTTTTATATGCATGGGAATCCAAAAAAATCATGTGACTCACTTTATTTTAATATTTGCTTCATTGCAGTGGTCTGAAACCAACCCCACAATATCTCCAAGGTATGCCTGCAGTACTAAGAAGGAAATAAAATATGAGAGGGAAATCAACTTTAGATAGAGGAGTCAGCGAAGGCTTCTCTCAGAAGGTAGCATTTAAGCTAAGATATAAAGAAAGAGGTCTAACTTGCATTCATCTCTAATCTCATACCCTGTCCCAATATTTTTCACATCATTCATACCAAATGACTGCTGTATGCTAGAATGGAACGCTGCTATGTTAAGTCTCAATGCTTTCACATATCCTGGTCCTTCCTCCATCAATATCCTCCCCCACATCAACACTAATATCTACCTAGCCTTCAAATTCAGCTTAAGTACCGCCTCTTTCAGAAGCTTATCTAATATAGATTAACATTCTCTGTATTCTAATAGCATCCTCTATTATGCCATATTTTATACTGTAATGTAATTGTTATTCATTTACTATCTCCTACATTAGATTATGAATTCCTTGGTAATAGGGGCCAGGTCTTATTTAACTTTGTTCCTTGATACTAGGGACCAGGTCTTATTTAACTTTGTAACTCCGGGCCTAGACCATTTTACAAAATGTATTGAATAAATAAATGAATTTGTATGCATCAAAAACCACTTCTAAATTAGATAACCAACAAATTTTTCCACTCAGCCCTCAAAAGCCAACTTCATGCCATTTTCAGAAACCCTGAAAGACAATTCTACCTTTTGAAAGTACTGATTTTCTGAACAAAAAAGAAATGGTATGCCTCTGGATATCATTGTGTTTCCTACCACCAGAGCACAGGAGTTTATAGAATAGGAATGCAAACTCTTAGATAAGGATGTTATCAAAAAGATTTAAACTTTAGACTTCAGAAGTGTGGTTATTAGAAATTATAGTCAGGGAAACACTGATGCACTATGAACAATTTGCAATTGTGTACTAATATTTGGAAAAAGAATTTACTTTTTTAATAATCATTTTATGATATTAACGGTAAAAGAAAAGGTGAGACCCTAATTTTATTTTTTAAGATAAATAATAAAAAACAAATAACTCAAATAAAAAATGGGCAAAGATTTGAATAGATATTTCTCCAAAGAAGATAAACAAATGGCCAATAAGCATGTGAAAAGATGCTCAACACCATTAGGGAAACCCAAATTGAAACACAATGAGAAACAACTTCACCCACTAGGATGGCTATAATCAAAACAACAGATAATAACAAGTGTAACAAAGAATGTAGATAAATTAGAACCCTCCTATATTGCTGATAGGCATGTAAAATGGTACAGTTTCTGTGGAAAACGGTTTGACAGTTCCTCAAAAAGTTAAACATAAATTTATTTAAAACAACCTAGCAATTCCACTCTAGGTATATACTCAAGAAAAATGAAAACACATTGATGCAAAGACCTGTACACTAATAAAAGTGATAGCAAGGATGTGGAGAAATTGGAACCCTCGTGCATCACTGGTAGGGATGCAAAATGGTACAGCCACTGTGGAAAACAATTTGGCATTTCCTCAAACTATTAAACATAGAATCACTATATGATCCAGCAATTCCATTCCTAAGTAGATACCCACAAGAATTCAAAACAGTTGTTCAAACAAAAACTTGTAAACAAATGTTCAGAGCAACACTATTCACAACAGCCAAGAGATGGAAACAACCCAAAGCCCATCAACTGATGAAGGAATAGACCAAACATGATATATCATACAATGGAATATCATACAACCATAAAAAGGAATGAAGTACTGATACATAAGTACAAAATGGATGAACCTTGAAAACATGATGCAAAGTACAAGAAGCCAGTCACAAAAGGTCACATATTGTATGGTTCCATTTCTATAAATTATTCACAATAGGTAAATCCATGAAGACAGACAGCAGATTAGTGGTTGCCAGGAGTTGCAGGGGGGTGGGGAATTGGGGGTGAGTGTTTAATGGGTATGGAGTTTCCTTTGGTATGACAAAAAGTTCTGGAACTAGATAGTGCTGATGGATAAACAACACTGAATCTACTTATTGTCATTGAACTGTGTACTTTAAAATGGTTAAAACAGTAAATACTATGTTGTGTATTTTACCACAATAATAAAAAAGTTAAACACAAAGTTACCATATGACCCAGGAATTCTACTCCCACATATATATCCAAGAGAATGAAAAACATACATCAACCCAAAAATTTTTACATAAATGTTCATGACAGCATTATTCATAATCACCAAAAAGTAGAAACAACCTAAATGTCCAGTAACTGATAAACGGATTTTTTTAAGTGTGGTATTTCCATACAGTGGAATAATATTTGGCAATAAAAACAAATTATATACTGCTACATGCTACAAGGTGGATGAACCTTGAAAGAAGGCAGGCACAATATGTCACAGAGGTTGGATGATTCTATTTATGAAACAGGCAAATCTACTGAGACAGAAAGCAGGTTGGTGTTTGCCAGGGGCTAGGAGGAAGAGGGGCATGAATAGTGACCACTAATGAATAGATGAGGAGTTTCTTTTTGAGGTGATGAAAATGTTTAGGAATTATATACTCGTGATGGTTGCACAACTGTGTGAATATACTAAAAAGCATTGAGTTGATACACTTTGTATTAATTTTATGGCATTAGAAATAAAGATAATAAGGAAAATTTTAAATATGACAGATAGTGATAAAGACAATGGAGAAAAATTAAATGGGGAAAGGGAATAGAGAAAGTCACAGGTAGAGATGAGAGCTATAAATTTTAGATAAGTGACCCAACAAAAGTCTCTTTGAGCTAAGAAAATTATGCCTAAGTATATCTAAGTGAAGAGTGTTCCAGACAGAAAAAAAAGCAAATGCAAAGGTCATAAGGTAGGCATATGCCTGCACATTTGAGGAACAACAAGGAGATAATGCAACTGGAACAGAGAGAGAGAGAAAAGGTGAGAAGTAGATGAATGAGGGTAGAGAAATGGGGTAGTGTCAGAGATCCCAAAGGGCCTTAATGATCATTTTAAGGACTAGCTTTTAACTATGATGTGGTGGTTTGAAGCTGAATGTACCCCAGCAAAACATGTTCTTAAATCTAATCCATTCCTGTGGGTGTAAACCTATTATAAGTAGGACCTTTTGATGAGGTAACCTCAGTGAAGGCAGGGGTTCTTAACCTTTTTTCTTCCACAGATCCCTATGCCAGTCAGGTGAAAAGCATGGTTCCCTTACTAAGCACACACTATACTGTGTATTATTTAATACATATAACACACCCACACCAACATGTCCCCACAAGAATAATGTTTATTTGAATTTTCAATTCAAGCTCATGGACCCCCTGAAATCTTTCTACAGACTCGCATGGAGTCCGTGGACCCCAGCAAAGAACCCGAGTTAAGGTGTGGCCCAGCCCAATCAGGATGGGTCTTAATCCTATTACTGGAATCCCTTATAAGAAGAATGAAATTCAGGGGAGCAGATAAAGCTCAGTGGTCTGAGTGCATGCTTCCCATGTACAAGGTCCCAGGTTCAATTCCCGGTATAGCCTAAAAAAAAAAAACAAAGAATGAAATTCAGACAGAGTGAGAGAAAAAGCTATTCAACTGCACCTAGAAGAGAAGGGAGAGGCCAGAAGAGGTCACCATTGTACCTTGCCATGTGACAAAGAGAGAGAAGCAGACACAGAAAAAAACAAAAAATGCAAAAAAGCAAAATGGATGCAGGGAACACAAGCAGCAAGGGGGGATAGATACAATAAAATAATAAATAAATTTTTAAAAAATAAAATAAATAAAGAGAAGACAAGCAGACACAGAAGAACACAGAGAGCAGACAGCAAGTGCAAAACAATGAGGGGGCGGGGAGAAATAAATAAATAACAAATCTTTAAAAAAACATAATGAACAGTGGTGTAAGTGTAAGTAGATGCGCTAAAACATGCTACTCAAAAGTAAGATATTGACAAGCAGCTTCAGTATCATTTGGGAGCTTGTTAGAAATGCAGTTTCTCATGCCACACTCTGACCTTCTGAATCAGAAATCTCTGAGAATGGGGACCAGAGATCTACATTTCAACAAAATTCCCAGGTGACTTATATGCATATTAAAGTGCTAGAAGTCCAGATCTAGAACTCTCACCCCTCAAATATCCACCTGGCTCATTTTTTCACTTCTTTCCTTTAAGTCCCTGCCCGAATACCACATTCTCAGTGAAAATAATTTGAAATAACACCACCAGTAACAGCAGCATCATTCCCTGTGATCTTTCCTGTTTTATTTTTCTTATAGAATTTAACATACTATATATTTTTCTTACTTATAGTGTTTAGAGTCTGTCACCTCCCACAAGAGTATAAACTCCATGAGGGCAGTGTTGTTTGTTTTGTTCATTGCTATATTCCTAGGGACTAGATCAGTACCTGGCACATAGCAGAACCTAAAAAATATTTACTGAATGAATGAATGGCAAAAGGTAAAATTGTGGCTATGGTAGTTGAGAGCTAAAGTTAAGTTTAATGGATAATATAGAGAGTGGTTGACCTATTTGGACATATTAAGTCCAAACAGACAATGATTTAGGTGTAAAGCCTATTCTATTTAACTTACAAAAGGACAATCTAATGAGATTATCTATTAGAGATCATCTAATGAGAAATCATGAACTGAAATATTAATATTGACTTTGTCACATGAGAAAAATAGAACTGCATAACAATTACGTATGAACATGTAAGATAGGTCTTAAAAACATTAGAGGGAAGCGGCTGTGGCTCAATCAGTAGGGCTCCCATTTACCATATGCGAGGCCCCTGGTTCGGTTCCCGGGGCCTCCTGGTGAAGGCAAGCCCGCCCGCACGGCGTGGTTAGCTGACCCAGCGAGCACAAGCAGCAAGGGGGAGATAAATGAATAAATAAATAAAATCTTAAAAAAAAAAAAGACTTCATTCCTTAAAAAAAAAAAAAAAACATTAGAAGCTCGACCCACTACGATGGCTATTACTTAAAAACTAGAAAGTAAGTGTTGGTGAGAACATGAAGAAACTGGAACTTGCATGCACTGCTGGTGAGAATGCAAAATGGTGCAGCCACTGGAGAAAACAGTTTGGTGATTCCTCAAAAAGTTAAACATGGAATTACCACACTACCTCGCAATTCCACTCTTAGGTGTATCACCAAAAGAACTGAAAGCAGGGACTTAGATACTTGTATGCCAGTGTTCTTAGCAGCATTACTGACAATAGCCGTATTAGTCAACAAAAGGGGTGCTGATGCAAAGTACCAGAAATCTGTTAGCTTTTATAAAACTTATTTATTTGGGGTAGAAGCTTACAGTCACAAGGCCAAAAAGCATAAGTTACTTCCCTCACCAAAGTCTGTTGCCATGTTTTGGAGCAAGAAGGCTTCCTCTTCCTCCTAAGGCTCCATAGTCCCAGCTCCTTCCTTTCTCAGCTGTAGGTTAGCATAAGGCTTGTCTTATGCTAAGCCCAGGGCTCGAGTCCTTCTGGGCTCAGTTCCTCTCTTCTCTCCACAAAGTCAGCTGTAGACTATCAGGCTCTCTCTCTTCCAGGGGCCTCTGCCGTGTCGATGGAGCCATCTCTATTCTTCTATGTTCTTCTCCTGGGTGTTAACCTCCCGGGGCGCCAGCATTAAAACTCCAACTCTCCTCTGCCATGTCATTTTCTCTGAGTCCCCGCCCACCAAGGAGGTAGGGACTCAACATCCTACTGATGTGGCTGAATCAAAACCCAATCTTAATTTAATCAAGTAAAAGTGGAACCTCTGAATCTAATACAATCTAATATGCCCAAAGGAACAGACCTGTTTACAAACACAATCCAATATCTATTTCTGAAATTCATAAACAATATCAAACTGCAACAATAGCCCAAAAGGTAGTACCAACCCAAATGACCATTTATCAGATGAATGGATAAACAAAATGTCTCAAACAATGGAATACTTTTCAGCCATAAAAAAGAATGAGGGTCTGTAAACTCAGAGTCTAGAATATAGGTTACCAGGGGATGGGATAGAAATAGAGAATGGGAAATTAAGGCTTAAAATGTACAGGTTTCCTATTTGGTATGATGGAAATGTTTTGATAATGGATGGTAGTGATGGTAGCACAACACTGTGAACACAATTAAAAGCACTGAAATATATATATGAATATGATTAAAAGGAGAAATATTACACTGTATATATGGTAATAGAATAAAAATTTTATGAAAAAGTTATTGTAACTACACTTACAGTGAATCTTAAGTTAAACCACGGACTTTAATTAATAATACAATTATAAAAATATACTACCATCAATTGTAACAAATATTCCAAACCTATGCAAGGTATTAGTGGTGGGGTAGTATATGGGAAATCCTACGTTTTATATATGATTATTCTGTATCCCCACAACTTCTCTAATAGAGGAAAAAATACATTAAAAAATGAATGAGGTTTTGATACATGCTACAACATGGATCAAACTTGAAAACATTACACAACTAAGTGAAATAAGCCAAACACAAAAGGACAAAATTTGCATGATTCCACTCATATGAATATCTAGAATAACAAATTCAGAGAGACAGAAAGTAAATTAGAGGGAGCAAATGTGGCTCAAGTGGTGAAATGCCCGCCTTGCACATGGGAGGTCCCGGATTTGGTTCCTGGTGAAAAAAAAAAAAAATTAAAAGAAAACAAAACAAACAAAAAAACCAACTCAGGGGAGCCGATGTGGCTCAGTGGTTGAGTGCCGGCTTCACACATATGAGGTCCCAAATTCAATCCCCTGCCCCCAGTACCTCAAAAAAATAAAAAGAGAGTAAATTAGAGGTTATAAGGGGACAGGATGAAGGGGGATGGCATGGTATTGTTTAAAGGGTAAAGTTTTTGATTCGGGGGATGAAAAAGTTTTAGTAATGGAAGATGGTGAATGGTAGCAAAACATTGTAAAAGTAATGAATATCACCAAACTGTACACTTAAAAATGATTGCTCTGGTATATGTGTGTGTCATGATTTTTTTTTTTTAATTAGAATCGCTTACTTATGAAAAATGATTACTATACTATAAATCATTATTTTTACTTTGTTAAACCAAGTTCCCCAAACGGATTTCTACTTGTTAAGGCCTCTTATGCTAGTTCAACTTGTTCCCCCTGTTAAGAAATAACAAGACTACATTAACTGGAATATAAAAATAACAGATAATATGCATTGTCATGGGAAGCGGCTGTGGCTCAATCAGTAGGGCTCCCGTTTACCATATGGGAGGCCCCGGGTTCGGTTCCCGGAGCCTCCTGGTGAAGGCAAGCCCGCCCGCACGGCGTGGTTGGCTGACCCAGCGAGCACAAGCAGCAAGGGGGGATAAATGAATAAATAAATAAAATCTTAAAAAAAAAAAAAAAAAAAAAAAAAATATGCATTGTCATGGTATGCCTGCTATGTGCTAGGTACTATATACTACAAATTCTATTGGATTATTTCACTTAATCTTCATAACACAGGCTGTTTCATAACTACCTCCCTCCCACATAGCTCCCTCATCTGTTTGCTCATTGCTTTTGCTTGTCATTTTTTGCTCATTGTCTGCTTGTTGCTTTTTGCTCATTGTCTGCTTGTTGTGTTTGTTTTTTCTTTAGGAGGTACCAGGAACCGAACCTGGGACCTCCCGTGTGAGAGGCAGGTGCTCAACTGCTTGAGCCACATCTGTTCCCCATAAGTACTTTTGAAAATGAAGAAACAGACAGATTTTAAAGGGTTAAGCAGCAATTCCAAAATTACCAAGCTCTTAAGTGGGGAAAATGGGGTTCAAAACCCATGTATTTTTACTCCAGAGACACTCTCTTAACCATTTTTGCTATGTCACCTCATTTGTTTTTTTGCCTTTAAAAAAAATATCTTTAAATCATATTTTTCACTAAGTGGCAGACTCTTAAGTGAGCTTATACACCATTTTCCCCAAACATCATTCATGTACCATCATGTTTAGCTTTTTCTAAATACTATGACTACTATCATTTATTTGACACTTTTTATTAAAACTTGTCCTTGCCCTAAGCCATATTAATAAAATTATGAGTTTGATATTTTTTCTAAAATACATAAAATAGACATTAAAATTAAAAATTCTGTCCATATATCATATGTGTACCAAAAGATATTTCTGAACTTTTCACCAGTGTTTCTCAAAAAATGTTTTTAAAAAATGAGTTCAGATATAGCTTCTATTTATTCTACATCAAGATATGACTTTATTCTTCTAGCCACAGAAAAATCAGAAAGAAAGATTACCAAGGAAAATTAATTAATTCAAACAAAACAAGGATAAAAGTGCTCAAAAGACATGGACAATGTTTCTAAACAATTAATTAAAACAAAAATCAGGATTCCAGAATAAAATCAATTTTTATACTAAGAGTCCCAAGTAAATTACAAACGGCCTAATCAAGCTCTGCTTCCAGTCTTGTCCCCTGTCAAAAATTTGCTACAGTGCAGTAGCCAAAAAGATTCATCTTTAAAAATAAATAAAATCTACACACCCTCATTTTAAGACTTATTACAAAGTTGCAGCACTCAAAAGAGCATGGTACTGCACATAAGGACAGATATACAGACCAGACCAAAGGTACCAAACTGATAGTTCAGAAATAAACCCTCAAATTATGATCGGCTGATTTTTTCAAAGGGTGCCAAGTCCACTCAAAGGGGAAAGAACAGTCTTCAACAAATGGTGCTGGGAAAACAGGATGTCAACATGCAAAAGAATGAAGATGGACCCCTACCTCACACCATATACAAAAATTAACTCAAAATGGAGCAAAAGCATATATTTAAGAACCAAAACTATAAAATTCCTTGAAGAAAACATAGGGAAGCATCTTCAGGACCTTGAGCTGGGCAATGGTTTCTTGGCCTTTACAACAAAAGCCAGGGCAACAAAAGAAAAAATAAATGGAATTCATCAAAATTTAAAACTTACATGCATCAAAACATTTCATCATGAAAGTAAAAGACAGCCTAGAGAATGGGAGTGAATATTTGGAAACCACACATCTGATAAGGCTTTAATATCCAGAATACATAAAAAAATTTCACAACACAACAAAAAGAGAAACAACCTAATTAAAAAATTTGACAAAAGACTTGAATAGACATTTCTCCAAAGAAGGGATACAAATGACCAAAGAGCACATGAAAAGATACTCAATGTCATGAGTCGTTAGGGAAATACAAATCAAAACCACAATGAGATACCATTTCACAACCACTAGGACGGCTACTATTTTAAATACAGAACACAAATGTCGGGAAGAAAAAGAAACATTCACTCATTGTTGGTGGGAATGTAAAATCATGCAATGGCTGTGGAAAACAGTTTGGCAGTTCCTCAGAAAGTTAAGTATAGAATTTATATGAACTGGCAATCCCCCAAAAGCACTGAAAGCATGGACTCAAACACATCTTTGCACACTGATGTTTATAGTGTTATTATTCACAATAACCAAAAGATGGAAGCAACACAAGTGCCCATTAGCAAATGAGTGGATAAACAAAATGTGATATATACATACAATGGAATATTACTCAGCCATAAAAAATGAAGTTCTGATACATGCTACAACATTAATAAACCTTGTAGACATAATGTTGAGTGAAATAAGCCAGACAAATATTATATGATCACACTTACTTGAAATAATTAGAATAAGCAAATTCAAAAATTAGACTACAGGTCACCACGGGCTAGGGCGAGGGTAACAAGGGAATAAGGGAATGAGGAGTTAATGCTTAATTGGTATAGGAGTTTCTGTTTGGGATGATGGAAAAGTTTTGATAATGGATGGCAGTGATGGTAGCACAACATTGTGAATGTAATTAACACCAATGAATTATGTATTTGAATGTGGTTAAAAGAAAAAATTATAGGGTATATAGATGTTACTAGAATAAAGATTTCTAAAATTAAAAAACAATGCACAACACAAACAATGAACCTTAACGTAAACTATGGACTATAGTTAATAGTACAATTATAATATACTTTCATCAACTGTAACAAAAGTAACAAAATTATAACAATTGTAACAAAAGTGTTAATGGGGGGGTTAGTGGGAACTATATATTTTCTGCATAATTTTTCTGGAGACCTACAACTTCTCTAATAAAAAAAAAAAATCTAATCTCAGCACAGCCTTGCTTAAAACTCTTCAATGCCTTCTCAAAACACTCATGATCAAATCCCAGTCCTCTGGCATGATCTACAAGACCAACAAGACCTTGCATTCTCCAATTTGTTGCACCTTTCTAGATGCATCTCTTGCCACTTCCCCTCTCAACAAATTGTTCCAGGCATACTCTCCAGTAAAATTCACAGACCCATATTTATATTATGCATTTTCTTATCCTTAAGTCTAAATCCCACAGTTAAATCGTGTGCTTTATCAATTTTAAGTTTTTGGCTCTGAAATAATTTACCAATTTACTTATCTCTATCACCCCCATCATAATCTAAGCTTCCTTGAGATCTGGGGCTGTATTTTTTAGTTTTTCCACTTTAAACTTAGGCTTGTCATATAATAGGAACTTAACACATATATGTTTGGTAAATGAATGAGCAAAATATAACCAGGACCATTTCAAAAAGAATGTGTGTGTATGTGCGAGCTACTAAAGAAGCTATTAAATTTACATTTGCACAGCTTTACGTATGCACAGTCTTTTCAGCCTTTATCTTATAGATAAAGGTTTTTTAGCTATAAGAGCCATATTATTAATGCCCTTTTTGTAAATAAAGTAGTTAAAATCAAACAGGTAATAATCTAAAGAACATTAGTATAGGCCAATCCCTTCTGAAACATGACTTAAGGTATAATAAAATTCCTACTTACTCAAATCATCTGATACATCTTCAATTCCTGAAGCACTATCATCAGAGTCACCAGTATTATCTGTACATAACTGCTGCTTCTGAGATTGTGGTGAGTTTTCCAGTGCAGATTCCACCCCCTGTACAGCTTCAGCATTCACCTTGTCCACAGAAGTAAAGGAGTTTGGAATTTTTTTCCCAATCTGCTGTAATTCTGACTGACTGTTTTCCTTCAACAGTAAACTGGGCACCTTTTCTGTTTCTTCTGGTGAACTGGGCACTTTTTCTGATTTCATGTGAGAAATGGGTGCTTTTTCTGCTTTCCTCTGTAAACCAAGTAACTTTTCTGCTGCTGCTGCTGCCGCTGCTTGTGAATTGGGTAACTTTTCTGCTTTCACTGGTGAATTAGGTGACTTTGGTGATTTTTCTGCTTTTGACTGTAAACTGGATGCCTTTTCTACTCTTGCCTGTGAAGTATGTATCTTTTCAGTTTTCATCAGAGAATGAGGTGATTTTTTTGCTTTACAATGACTTTGATCTCGAAGGACTAACCCCAAATCTTTAGGGCTTGGAACATTAGCAGCATTTACCTTACATGATTTAACTTCTGTTTTTTCTATATAAATATCATTTTGTTTATTTTTTTTACTACTATTCCTATTTGGAGAGCTGGTCCCAATTTCTTTTATGGATTTATCGTTTCTAGCTTTTAAAGTTTGATTAGTTATAACTTTAACTGCTTTGCTTTCTTCACAAATAGCCCAAGCATTCTTCTTTGGTTCATGATTTTCATTTTTAGAGGTCTTAGATTCTTCCATTATTTGAAAACCTGCTTTTTTTTGATGGTGATATTGTAAAAGGCAAATCTCCAGTAGTTTGATTTGCTTCTAATCCAGGTTAGGCAAGCAAACTATGGGGTAAAAAAAAACAAAGTCTATTATTTAAAATGCAAAAAAAAATTGTTTTTTAAATTACTAAGAGACATAAAAGAAACTTTTAAATCTGTTCTCAAAACTGAATGAATAATAAAAACTGAAATGAAACGAAGTAAAGGAATGAAATAAATGAAATAAAATAAAATAAATGAAATGAAACAAAATGAAATAAAATAGAACAAAACCCAGAAAACTGCAAGAGAAGGATTTAAAACCCACTAAGTAAATAAGTAAGTCACATGCGCACTAAAGAAATTGTAATGTTATTATGTAATATGATATAAAAATAAGGGAATTTTAGGAGTAAAAAGTTGTTCTATATTACTCAATAAGAATTTCCACTGACAGAGAAATAAAACCCACAAATGATGCATCAAAATTAACATAAAAGGAAATGGAACGAAGAAAACACGAGAATTCCCAATCTATATGTGCAGAGGCAATCTGGTACCTATGTATACCACTAACCTTCACAACTGACTCTAAATATAGGGAAACAATGCTAACAGACTTTCTCCACCTATGAAGTATAAATGAGTTTCAATGAATTCTTCATAGGCAAGTAGACTTAAAAAACAGGAACCCAGAGTTAAAATGTTATAGAAAGAGCACTAAAATCAATCAGAACTCTTTTCATTCTAAAATATAATAATAAAAAAATTATGCTGAGAAAGAAACTTTAAATTTACCACAGGGTACACCTTATAAATAAATGAAAATAGTTATCATCTTAAATTACTTCTATACTAAAAATACATTTTATGGAAATCAAGATTTTTTTCACTGCTCACCTTGCACCATATTCCTGAAATTCAGATCTGTGAGTTTTTAACTAAAAATAATAATATGAATAAAAAAGAGTCCTTCTGCTATCAAAAGCAAACTTCAAGGGATGAAAAGGTAGCAGCTTTGAATTTTACTTGGTTAATTTACTAAGTGAAAAATTTGGGCAATCACACACATCTAATCATAAAGCTATACATATTACACAAAAGTATTACCTAAAATAAGAAGCTCAGAATACAAGTCATTTACTAACAACTATCTGTGTTTATGCAAGGCCTATTTCCAAGAAGAAAATGAAAAAAATAATAAGCTTATCTAGATGTGCCTTCACTTAAATATATTACTCAACTTGGACCTAGCTTTTACAATTCCTGTTTATAATAAAATACTCTACATTTCCCTGCCTTGTTCTCTGTCCAGATTAATATTGTCTTTCATTAAAAAAAAACTTCTTAGGTACATGTGGTAGATTGAATGCCTAATTACCCCAGTTAGGTCTTGGTCTGCATTCTTCTGGGTGTGGACTCACTGTAAGTAAGATTTCTTCAAGATGTTACTTCAGTTAAAGTGTGGCCCAAATGAAACAAATTGGGTTTTAATGCAGATTACTGGAATTCTTTAGAAACAGAGTGACAATCAGATGGAGAAAGAAGCCACGAGGAACATCAAGAAGGCAGAAGTGAATGGAACCCAGAGAAGAAAAAAGACATCACCATGTGCATTGCCATGCAACAGAAAAGACAAGGAACCCCAAAGATTGATGAGTGGCCAGAAGATACTGACCCCAGGAGGAAGCAAACCTTCTAGCCTCTGAAACCATGAGCCAATAAAACTCCTCTTGTTAAGTCAACCCATTGTATGGTATTTGTTTCAGGCACTAGGAAACTAAAATAGAGTGCATTTTTCTAAATTGTTATACAAAGTATTATTTTAATTAAATAATGATAATTTAAAAATAAAAGCCAAAACCACTAGATTTGCACCATTAATTTCTTTTTTTGTAATAACATTTTCCAGCAAAAAGCTATAGCAACTTATATCTGTAAAAGAATGCTTTTGTGACTGGTTTTTGGATATCTAAATTTGTTTAATTAATACATTTTGCTTTCATTATTCTTGACAAGATGTTTATACAACTGTCAAAATAAAAGTCCAATCAAGATAGCAAAGTGAAACAGTCTAGGGCTCCATCCCTAACAGAAGCTTAGAACAACAGGCAAGAACTGGCAGAAAGATCTTTCTCAAAGTTCCAGAAAACACTTAAAGGACTGCAGTAATAGGGCAAGTGCCAAATCAAGAAAAAAACAACTTAAACTTGGTAAGATCCCATGGCTCCATGGCTGGTTCCTACCCTATCCCTTCACCAGCTCAGCATAGAGCCAGCCCACACTCCTATGGCAGGTCTCTGGTCCTGATTCTGTCAGGAGTAGAGAATCCCTTGTGTAGATTATGGGAGCATTTATGCCTGTGCCAATACATTGCTGACAACCTGAAGAACTGAACCAGGACACTCATCGCAGGTTTGCCAGCCTAGAATTTGCCCTGCATGTAGAAGGCAGCTCACAGACCTCTCCTACAAACATTGTAGAAGAGCAGTCAAATTGTAACTGCCTAGGGTAAAGGTCTCTTGGCTGTGATACATACAATGCAGTGATCTGGACTGTAAGATAATGCTGTTTCCTAGGAAAAAGGGGACATTCGGATCCACATAAACAGGGGAATTACTAGGGACATGCATGCAAGCCCGGGAAAAGATGCATGTGAAGAAAGGACATGGGAGTATACCATACTCTACCTTTGAACTATTCTCTAAACTCATTGTATGGCTAAGCTCTGAAGGGAGAGCATTTGCACAGGCCAATGTGCAAAGACTGGGGAAGGTGTTTTCATTTTCCAATGATAACACATTAAACTATCAAATATCTATTAGTTATCAACAAAAAAGTATATACCATCAAAGAAACAGGAAGATAGGCCCATGCAAAGGAGAAGATTAAACCATTAGAAATCATTAACAAGGAGGACCAGACCTGACAAAGGGACATACCAGACAAAAAAATGGGATATTCCAAACAAAGACCTTTTAAAACATGGTTCTAAATATGCTCAAAGCTTAAAAAATTATATGTACAAAGAACTAAAAGAAATCATGAAAACAACAGAAGAACATAACAAGAATATCAATAAAGAGATAAAAATTATGAAAAGGAATCCAATAGAGCTGAACAGCACAGTAACAGAAATTTTTAATTTCCTAGAGGGGTTCAACAGCAGATTGGAGCTTGCAGAAGAAAGAATCAGCAAACGTGAACATAAAACAATTAAAAGAATTAAGTCTGAGGAACAGAAAGTAAAAAGAATGAAGAAAAGGGAACAGAGTTTGAGGGACCTGTTGGGACACCAAGAAGCATAAAAATATACATTTGTAGTAGTTCAAAAAGAAGAAAGGGGATGAGAGAATATTATAAGAAATAATGGCTGAAAACTTTCCAAATTAAATAAAAGACATTAATATACACATCCAACATTCTCAATGAACTCCAAACAGAATAAACCCAAACAGATGTATACCACAGCATATGACAATTAAACAATAAGATTAAATGCTGATTTCCCTTCAGAACCTTGAAGGCAAGAAAGCAGTGAGATGATATATTTAAAGTGCTGAAAGCAAAAACACTGCCAACCAAGAATTCTATATCTGCCAAAACTGTCTTTCTAATATGAGGGAGAGATTAAGACATTCCCAGATAAACAAAAGTTGAGGGAGTTCATCAACACTACACGACCCTACAAGAAATGCTAAAAGGAGTTTTACAGGTTCAAAGGAAAGAGCACTAGACAACAGATCAATGCCAAATGAAGAAATAAAGTACAAAATGTCATCCTGGACAGGATATAATGGAAGAGAAAACACTCAAAGGTCAGTATTGGAACAAATGGGGGAAAAAATGGAATACACACTGTAAGGGTTTATATCAGTGTTAAATTGCTTGAACTTGATAACCATACTTAAGGTGGTTTAGTAAGTGAGTATCTTTGTTCTTTGGTAATATACATGAGAATATTAAGTGTTCAAGGAGAATGATGTATAGAACCTACTCTTAAATGTTCAGAAAACACATTGATAGACAAAAAGAAAGAGAAAGATGGACTGATAGAATGATACAGTGAATGTTGGAAATTGTTAAAAATTAGTGAATATGGGTAAATGGAAAGAAAGGTGTATGTTGAAATTCTGGGGTATTATTTTTGCCACTGTCCTATAAGTTTGCAATGAAGTCAAAACAAAAAGTTTAAAGGAAAAGGAAATACACATATATATATCACTACCTCAATTCTTGTAGAAACTGTCTCAGGCAGTTAGGGTTATGTATGTCACTAGAAGGAGAGCGAGAAAGTAAAACATGGGACTGCATAATACACTGAAGACTGTTGTGGAGGATGACTGTGGTTAACATTACAAAGATAAGAATGTTCTTCCATGAACTAGAACAAATGTACATCACTATTACAAGCAGTTAATAATAGGATGGTATATGGGGGGGGGAACTAATGTAAAAATTAAGAGTAACACTGTAATATTCTTTCATCAATTTTAAGAAAGGTACCATACCAAAGTTACAAGTCAATAATAGGGGAGTATAAGATGTAGGGGATTTTTCTTTTTGGAGCAATGAGAATGTCGTGATGAATGTACAACTCTATGATTATACAAGAAGCCATCAACTGTACACTTTGAATGGATTGTGGGAAGTAGCTGTAGCTCAAGCAACTGGGCTCCCATCTACCATATAGGAGGTTCAGGGTTCAATTCCCAGGCCTCCTGGTGAAAGGAAAGCTGGCCCACGTGGCAAGCTGGCCCAAGCGGAGAGCTGGCCCACACGGAGTGCTGGCCTGTGTAGGAGTGCTGGCGCAGCAAGATGATGCAACAAAAAAAGACACAGAGGTGAGACAATAAAAGACGCAGCAGATCAGGGAGCTGAGGTGGCACAAGAGATTGAGCGTCTCTATCCCACTCTGGAAGATCCCAGGATTGGTTCCCGGTGCCACCCAAAGAGAAGACAAGCAGACACAGAAGAACAGAGACCAGACAGTGAGCACAAAACAACAGTGCGGGGGGGGGGGGGCGCAACAAAAAAATAAATAAATCTTTTTTTTTTTTTTATTTCTCCAATAGAGACCAGATGTTGGGTCACAAACCAAGTCTCAATAAATTTAAAAATATTGCAATTATACAAAAATCTTTCTCTGATCATATTGGAATGAAGGTGGAAATGAACAACAGGCAGAGAACTGGAAAAATCACAAATATATGGAGGCTAAACAACACACTCAAACAATCAGTAGTGTGAAGGTTAGGCTAATGTGTCAGCTCAGCCAGGTAATGGTGCCTAGTTGTTTAGTCAAGCAAGCACTGGGCATGGACTTTAATCATCAGTGAGCTGACTGCACAGATGGCTGGTTACATCTATAATAACTGAGAAGCAGCTTGCCATAAGCAATAAGTGACTTCTCATCCAATCAGTTGATGGCTTAAAAGAGAAGTGATTTCAGCATTCAGAGAATTCCCACCTCTACTTCAGAAAGACGGCATCTCCTGGGGAACTCAACAAGGACCTTCATCAGAGCCCTGGTTTGTAGCCTGCCCTACGGAATTTGGACTTGTGCATCCCCACAGTTGCATGAGACAATTTTATAAAATCTCATACTATTTACAGATATCTCCTGTCGGTTCTGTTTCCATAGAAAACCCTGACTAATACGGTGGGTGAAAGAAGAAATTGCAAGAGAAATCAGTAAATGTCTTGAGATGAATGAAAAAAAGAACATAACTTATCAAAACTTATGGGATGTAATGAAGGCAGTGCTAAGAGGGAAATTTATAGCCCTAAACATCTACATTAAAAAGAAAGAAAAAGCTAAAATCAAAGACCTAACTGCACACCTAGAGGAACTAGGAAATAAAACAGCAAACTCATCCCAAAGCAAGCAAAAGGAAAGAAATTACAAAGATTAGAGTTGAAATAAATGAAATTGAGAACAAAAAACTATAAAGAGAATCAACAAAACCAAAAGTTGCTTCTTTGACAAGAGCAATAAAATTGTCTTTAGCTAGACAGACAAAGAAAAAAAGAGAAGATGCAAATAAATAAAATCAGAAATGACAGGGGGATATTACTAATGACCCCACAGAATTTAAAAAAAAAAAAAAAGATAATAAGAGGATACTATGAACACCCATGTGCCAACAAATTAGACAACCTAGAGCAGGGGTTCTTAACCTTTTTTGTTTCACAGACCCCTTTGCCAGTCAGGTAAAAACCACAGACGCCTTACTAAGTCCACACTACACTGTGTATCATTTAATAAATATATCACACCAGCACCAACACATCCCCACAAGAATAATGTTTTTTTGAATTTCAAGTCAAGCTCATAGACCTCTTGTTAAGAACCCCTGACCTAGTGGAAATGGACAAATTCCTAGAAACACACAAATAGCCTACAATGACTCTAGAAGAAATAGAACACCTCAACAAACCAAACACAACTAAAGAATTTGAATCAATCAACAAAAAGCTCACACCAAAGAAAAGCCCAGGACCAGACGTCTTCACAGGTGAAGTATACCAATCACTCCAAGAAGAATTAATGTTAATCCTGTTCAAACTCTTCCAAAAACAGAAGAGGGAGGGAACACTACCTAACTCATTCTATGAAGCCAACATCACCCTAATACCAAAGCCAGACAAAGAAACTACAAGAAAAAAAAAATTACAGGCCAACCTCTTTAATGAATATAGATGGAAAACTCAACAAAATACTTGCAAATCAAATCCAATAGCACATTAAAAGAATTATACACCATGATCAAGTAGGTTTTATCCCAGATATGCAAGGGTGGTTGAATACAAGAAAATCAATTAATGTAATGCACCACATTAACAAATCACAGGGGAAAAAAAACATGATCTTAATTTAAGTAAAAAAGGCATATGACAAAATCCAACATCCCTTCTTTTTTTTCTTTTTTTTCTTTTTTTTTATTTTTAAAGAAGCTTTAGATTACATAAAAAAAAATAGGGGATTCCCATATGCCCCACCTCCTCCCTCTCCTACACTTTCCCACATTAACAACATCTTTCATTAGTGTGGTACATTTGTTACAATTGATAAACACATATAACTATTGCTACTGTAGACTATAGTTTATATTATAGTTTACACTCTGTCCTGCACAATTTTACAGGTTATGACAAAATGTATAACAGCCTGTATCCATCATTGCAATGTCATACAGTACAATTCCAATGTCCTGAAAATACCCACATGTTACACCTATTCTTTCCTCTCCTCCCCTTAGAACCTATGGTGGCCCTGCCTTTATATCAATGATAAAAGTTCTTCCATTGCTAGAATAATAATATGTCTATAATATAATTGACTTATTCTAAAGTCTAGTTTAGTCCATTGATCATTCCCCAATCTTGAGGATTTGGGGATAGTGATGCCCACTCTGTTTCTAATTGAGAGGGGGCTTAGATCCCATGGGGCAGATGGATGGAACTATCTTGCTTGCAGTTGCAGATACTCTCTGTTCCCTGGGATGGGCATTGTCCATCATCATCTCCTTGCTAGCTGTCCTGCGTGAGTCCAATGAACTGGAGAGTAGGTGTTGCAACTCTGCTGAGATTCAGCGCTCAATTGGTACATGAACAGACCAAAGATTTAAGTCTCGGAGACATACATTTAACAAGTATAGTGCTAATTACAGGTTCAACTAAAAGCGGCAAAAGAGCCATGTGTAGGGAAACTATTAATGAATCTAACTCTGTTACACTGGGGAGCATAAATTCCAAAGTAAGGCCCACTGACAGGGTGCCAAATTCCTGAGCCTGCCTGCCATGCTTAAAGTGTCTAGATGTCTCTAGAGCCTTCAGGAGCCCCACTGTTTGAGCCAGCATCCTTTCTTGATAAAACACTTTAAAAGATAGGAATAGAAGGGGGAAAATTCCTCAACATGATAAAGGGAATATATAAAAAAAAAACCTACAACTAACATCATACTCAATGGTGAAAGGCTGCAAGCTTTCTCTCTACTATCAGGAACAAGACAAGGATGCCCATTGTCACCACTGCTATTCACTATTGTAATAGAAGTTCTAGCTACAGCAATTGGGCATAAAGAAAGGAAAGAAAGAAAGGGCATCCAAAATTGGAAAGGAAGAAGTAAAACTTACACTATTTGCAGACAAGAGCCTCTATTTAGAAAGTATTAAAAAATCAACAACAAAGCTACTAGAGCTAATAAACAAATTTAGCAAAATGGCAGTAGACAAGATCAACATGCAAAAATCAGCAGCGTTTCTATATACTAGTAATGAACAATCTGAGGAGGAAATCAAGAAAAACTTTCCACTTACAATAGCAATTAAAAGAATCAAATATCTAGGGATAAATTTAACAAAGGACATAAAGGACCGGTACTCCAAGAACTAAAAAACACTGCTAAAAGAAATCAAAGAAGACCTAAATAAATGGAAGGACATTCTGTGTTCATAGATTGGAAGACTAAATATCATTAAGCTGTCCTTCCTAACAAAATTTATTTACAGATTCAATACAATCCCAATAAAAATTCCAATAGCATTCTTTGCAGAATGGGGGAAGCCAATTATCATATTTATTTGGAAGTGTAAGGGGCTCCAAATAACCAAAAACACCTTGAAAAACAAGAACAAAGTTGGAGGTCTCACACTTCCTGACTTTAAAGCATATTATAAAGCTACAGTGGTCAAGACAGCATGGTACTGGCATAAAGATAGACACACTGACCAATGAAATTGAATTGAGAGTTCAGATATAGACCCTAACATCTATGTTCAATTGATTTTTGCCAAATCCACTCAACTGGGACAGAACAGTCTCTTCAACAAATGGTGCTAGAAGAACTGGATGTCTATATCCAAAAGAATAAAAGAAGACCCCTATCTCACACCTTATACAAAATTTAACTCAAAATGGATCAAAGACCTAAATTTAAGCTCCAGGACACCTAGAAGAAAATATAGGGAAGCATCTTAAAGATCTTGTGGTAGGAGGTGGTTTCTTAGATTTTCCAACCAGATGCTGAGTTACCCACTGTACTTAATAGATTACTAAACTATAACATTAGTAGAGGGTCAAGATTACCTTTAGAGTCTATTTCTTTTTTTAAAAAATGTTGTAATTCTATGCATCCTGAAACACAGTGACATTAATGTTTCTATTGGTTCTGATAATTTTACAAGTTATAAAAAATTACCAGGGACCTCTCATGCTCCATAAAAACACATCACTTATAGACAATTCTCTCCTACAGGAAGAAAGTTTCCTAAACTAGGGCTCCACAGACTGAATTTAACTATACATGGTATGTGCTTGATAAATAAATTCTGAATGATGAATAATCATTCAACATTTGAAAATCCATTGAAATGCTTAATTATATAATCTGGCACATGTAATTTTTTGTTTTTAGCACTGAAATACTAGCAATAATCAACCAAGCTTAAAAACTTCATACTGACTACCTCTAAGGCAGTGGTTCCCAAGTTTAAGTGTTCATTAGAATCACGTGAAGGGCCCCAGCACAAGAGTTTCTGATTCAGTAGGACTGGGATAGGAGCTAGGAATATGCATTTCTAACAAGTTCCCACGTGATACTGATGCAGGTGGGGACCACACTTGAAGAACCACATTACTCTAGGGAATGGTCCTCCATGTAAGTAGAGATAAAAGGCAACCATACTCTTTTATACTGGTTAAACTATAATACACATGGTGAATAATTTGATTAATGTTGCTCTCACCACTAATTGTAAACTTCATGAGGAAACAAATAGTTTCTGATTTTGCTTCAGTGCCTACCACAGTACCTAGTACAAAGTAGATAATCTGTTAAATAGATGAGTGAAAAGTAGCCTATTTTTAATTGTTCACACTTTAAAAACAAAACATAAGGAATCCAAAAGATGTTTAATTGCAACATACTTTATGTTGACTATAATGTAACTAGAGAATGTTTCTTCCAGAAAACCTTCCCTAATCCACGAACACCCTCCTACCCAGACTGGGCTCAGATAAATGTGCCTCTTCCTCTAAACTTCTAGGCACTTTGTTCTTACCTTTCTCATAGTACTTAGCACTTAAAACTTTTTAAGTGTTACCATCCTGTTTGGACTGTATAGTGTTTTTTTTTTTTCTTTAATTTGCTTTTTATCAAAGAAATATTTGCACAGTTCAAAATGTCAATAGTAGTACAAGGCAAAACAGTAGTCTCCTACCCACTCCCAATCTCTCTCCTCAGAAGCAACCACTTTCAACTCATTTAATAGTTGTTTCTTCTGGGATTTATCTCCATATTCCTAAATAACATGCTTAAGCAATTCTTTTTTTTTTTTTTTTTTTTTTTAGCTGTAGATATTATATACTAACTTCCTATTTTGCAAGATATGGATTTGGCTTTCTCAAACACACCCCATAGAGACAGACAAAATTATATACACCCATGTATATGTACACCCACACATATTATACACCCTTTCTTTTTTTTTTTTTTTTTTTTTACCGGGAGGTCCCGGGGATCAAACCTGGGTCCCTCCATATGGAAGACGGATGCCCAACCATTTGAGCCACATCCATCTCCCTACACCCATTCTTTATAATGGTAGATCAAATGACAGAATTTTTAAGATCAAAGGCAAGTGGAGCTGTGTCACTTCCTCTCAAAGTTACTTATGTGAATAAATGGAATTTCCAAACTAAAGGCTGATTACTTAGTTGTTCTGGGTTATTCAAGCCTTTTCTTCTTTACAGGTTCTAGTAAACCTTTTTGATCATTTCACTATATATTAGAACTTTCACAGTGGTGATCAAAGTTTAAATTATGCTTTCCACTCATAAGCAACCTGATTACCAATTGCTTTTTTAAATTATTTATAATTGTGCTGAAATATACATAACATATAAGTCATTTAAACCATTTTAGATGGACAATTCTTTAAAATTAAGCACATTGACAGTATTACATAACTTTCACTACTATTTCCAGACTATTTTCATGATCCCTGAACAGAACACACATTCATTTAACAATAACTCCCCACTGCTGTCCTCCAAACCCCTTAACCACTATCCTGCTTTCTTCTCTATGAATTTGCTTATATTGAGTATTTCTATATAAGAAATATCACACAATACCTGTCCTTTTGTGTCTTTGCTTATTTCACTTACCATGATATTTTCAAGGTTCATCCATGTTGTACCAGGTACCAGCACTTCACTTCTTTTTTACCTCTGCATAATATTCCATGGTATGGATATACCACTTTTCTTCATCCATTTATCTGCTAATGAATAAATAGGCTGCTTCCACCTTTTGGCTATTGTGAATAACTGTGTGATCAACATTGGTATACAAGTATCTGTTCCCTGCTTTCAATTATCTGGGGTATATATATAGGAGTAGAATTGCCAGTTCACATGGTAATATCTGAGGAACCATCAAACTGTTTTTCACAGTTTACACTCCTAATAACACTCGAGGGTTCCTATTTCTCTGCATCCTTGTCAACACTTATTATTTTCACTTTTTAAAATAACAGCCATCCTAGTGGGTGTGAAGTTGAATCTTGTATTTTAATTTGCATTTCCCTAATGGCTAATGATGCTTTTCATATACTTATTGGCTATTTGAATATCGTCTTTGGAGGAATGCCTTTGCAAATCCTTGACCCTTTTGTAAATGGGTTGATGGTATTTTTGTTGTTCAGTTTTACAAGTTCGTTAACTATTCTGGATATTGGCTGTATCACATATAAAGTAGCCTAGTAGCCAAATATATTCTCCCATTCTGTAAGTTGTCTTTTCGCTTTCTTGATAATTTCCTTTATTTTCTTTTTTAAAGATTTATTTTATTTATATATTCCCCCCCCCCGCCCCCGTTGTTTGTGCTCACTGTCTGCTCTCCATGTCTCTTCATTGTGTGCTCTCTGTATCTGCTCGTCTTCTTTTTAGGAAGCACCAGGAAACGAACCCATGTGGGAGGAAGGCACCCAGGTGCTTCAGCCACCTCTGCTGCCTGCTTTTTGTATCTCTCATCGTGTTTCCTCATTGTGTCATCTTATTTCGTCATCTTGTTGCATTAGCTCACCACATCAGCCTGTTGCATCAGATAACTATCTTGCTCATCTTCTTTAGGAGGCCCAAGAACCAAACCCAGGACCTCCCATGTGGTAGGCGGGCACCCAACTGCTTGAGCCACATCTGCTTCCCTTGAAAATGTCCTTTAATACATAAAAGTTTTTAATTCCGATGAAGTCCATTTATCTTTTTTGTTGTTATTGTTGCTTGTGCTTTTGGTATAAAATCTAAAAA
Source organism: Tolypeutes matacus (assembly GCA_026826555.1). Classification (NCBI taxonomy): domain Eukaryota; kingdom Metazoa; phylum Chordata; class Mammalia; order Cingulata; family Chlamyphoridae; genus Tolypeutes; species Tolypeutes matacus. The sequence continues at coordinate 47,805,171 of JAKSZT010053883.1, forward strand.
CCCATTGCCTACTACAAGATCTTAAAGATATTTCCCTATATTTTTTCTAAGAGATTTACAATATTTGCTCTTATGTTTAGGTCAGAGAACAACTTTGAATTAATTTTTTTATATAGTGAGATGGAATGGTTCACCTTCATTCTTTTGTATGTGGATTTCCACTTGTCCCAGGCCCATCTGTCGAAAGACTATGCTTCCGCCATTTACTGGATTTGGCATCTTCAGCAAAAATCAAGTGACCATACATGTGTTGATTTATCTCTGTGCTCTCAATCCAGGGGCAAACTTGACTTGTTCCTGATCTTAGGGGGAAATTTTTCAATATTTCATCATTGAATATATATGCTGTGAGATCTCATAAACACCCATTATCATGATGAGAAAGTTCCATTCTATTCCTAGTGTGCTGTTTTTAATCATGAAAGGATACTGGGTTTTGTCAAATTACTTTTCTTCATCAATTGAGATGATCATGTGTTGTTTTTTTTCCTTCATTCTGTTAGTGTGGTGTATTACATTGAGTGATTTTGTTATGTTGAACCATCCTCGCTGTTTTCATTTGCCAAAGGCTGACAATGCAATATACCAGAAATGGGTTGGCTTTTATAAAGGGAATTTATTACGATAAAAGCTTACAATTCTGAGGCTGTGAAAATGTCCAAATCAAGACATCATTAGAGATACTTTCTCACGAAAGGTCAGCTTCTGGTGATCCTGGACTCCTGCCACATTGCAAAGCAAAATCAGGGCCAATTTCTGCTTTTTCTTCCAGGCTCACCTGAGCTCAGCTATGAGCAATCAGGCTTATAGCTTGTCTCTTACTAGGGCCTTTTCACAGCTTCAGGCTGCTCGGCTGATTCCAGTCACCAGCCTCTCACAGTTTCTCTGTCTTTCTGCTCTTTTTCTCTGTGTTCCATTTATATAAGACTCCAGTAAAAGGACTAGGAACACCCTGAGTCCCACAATCTAATCAACAGCCCTTAACTGAAGCAATCTAACCAAAAGCAATATAATCAAAAGGTCCTCTGACAATCTAACCAAAAGTTCCCACATACCTTAGCTTAAGAACATAATTTTCTGGGGTCCACAAAAGATGCAAACCAGAACATCTGCATTCCTGAAGTAAATCCCACAAGGCCATGGTACAAAATTCTTTTAATATCCTGCTGGATTTGGCTTGCCAGTATTTTTTTGAGGATTTTGCCTCTCTATTCATAAGGGATAATGGTCTGTAATTTTCTTTTCTTGTACTCTTTATATGCCTTTGGTAACACGGTAATGCTGGCCTTATAGAGTGAGTTAAAAAAGTAATCCCGGGAAGCGGCTGTGGCTCAATCAGTAGGGCTCCCGTTTACCATATGGGAGGCCCCGGGTTCGGTTCCCGGGGCCTCCTGGTGAAGGCAAGCCCGCCCGCATGGCGTGGTTAGCTGACCCAGCGAGCACAAGCAGCAAGGGGGGAATAAATGAATAAATAAATAAAATCTTTAAAAAAAAAAAAAAAAAAAGTAATCCCTACTTCTATTTTTAGAAGAGGTTGAAAAGGTTGGTGTTAAATATTCTTTAAACGTTAGGTAGAATCCAGCAGTGAAACCATCCAGTGCTGGAATTTTCTTTGTTGGAAGGTTTATGATTACTTATTCAATCTCTTTACTCATAGGGCTGCTGAGATTTTCTATTTCTTCTTGCATCAGATTAGGCAATTTGAATGTTTCAAGGAATTTGTTCATTTCATCAAGGCTTTCTAATTTGTTGGTATATAATTGTTCATAATACCCTCTTATAATCCTTTTTATTTCTGTAAGGTCAGTAATAATGTTTCCAGTTTCATTCCTGACTTTAGTTATTTGTGTACTCTTTTTTATTTTATTTTTTTTTGTCGTCAGTCTAACTAAAGTTTTGTTGATTTTATTGATCACTTAAAAGAAAACAACTTTCAATTTTGTTGATTCTATTATTTTTCTATTTCTATTTCATTTACCTCTGCTCTCATCTTTATTATTCCCTTCCTTCTGCTCACTTGGATTTAAAGTGCTGTCCTCTTTCTAGATCCTCCAGTTGTGAGTTCTTTCTTCTTTTTAATGTAGGCACTTAGAATTATAAATTTTCTTCTGAGTACTTCCTTTACTACAACCCACAACTTTCTTGTATTTTGCCTTTCTGTTTTCATTTGTTTAAAGATATTTCCTAATTTCTCTTATAAGTTTTTCTTTGACCCACCATTGTTTAACAGTTCTACATATTTGTTCTACATATTTGTAAACTTTCCAGTTTTCCTTCTGTTATTGACTTCTACTTCTATTCCACTGTGGCCTAAGAAGATACTTTGTATTATTTCAATATTTTTCAATGTATTAAGATTTAATTTGTAGCCTAACATGGACTATGCTGCAAAGTGTTCCATGTGCACTTGAGAAGAATGTTTATTCTATTGTTATTGGGTAGAGTGTTCACATATGTCCATTAGGTGTAATTGGTTAACAGTGTGGTTCAAGTCTTGTATTGCATTTCTTTACTGATCTTCTGTTCAGATATTCAATTATTGAAATGAGTATATTCAAGCTTCCAGCTATTACTGTAGAACTATTTCTCCCTTCAATTCTGTCAGTTTTTTCTTCATATATTTTGGGCCTGTGTTACAAAATGCATATAAATCTAAAATCATTAATTATATCATCTTCCTGGAAATTTTTATCAATATATAATGTCCTTCTTTGTCTCATCATCTTTTTAGACTTAAAGTGTATATTGTCTAACAATAATATAGCCACTCCAGCTCTTTTTTTCTTTTTTTCCAAAATTTATTTATTTATTTTATTTTTCTTTATATATCCCCTTCCCCCAGATGGTCTCTCGTCTGTCTGCTTATTGTTTGCTTGTCTTCTCCAGGAGTGACCGGGAACCAAACCTGGGACCTCTCACATCAGAAACGAGTATACAATGTCCTAAACCACATTCACTCCCCGTGGGCTACAGCATCTGCTATCTTGTGGCATCTGCTCATTGCAGTGGGGACAGTGTCTAGCTCATTTGCAGAAGGGGCCAGCATCTAGCTCATTGTGGCAGGGGTGACATCTGCTCTTTTTCTTTTAGGAGGCACCAGGACCCGAACCCGGGACCTCCCATGTGGTAGGCAGACGCACAACTGGTTGAGCCACATCCAATTCCCTCCAGTTCTCTTTTGATTACTGTTTGCATGGAATAAGTTTTTCTACCCCCTTACTTTCAATCTCTTTGTGTCCTTGTATCTAAAGTGAGTCACTTGTATACAGCATGTAGATGGATCATGCTTTTTCATCCTCTTAATAGGGGAGTTTAATCCACTGGCATTTAAGGTAAAATAACTGAGAAGGAAAGATTTATTTCTACCATTTGGCTATTTGTTTTCCGTATACCTTGCAATTTTTTGTTCCTCAATTACTCCATTACTACGTTATTCTCTATTTAATTGCTTTTTTGTAGTGTACCGTTTTGACTGCCTTCTTTTTTCCTTTTCTCTTTATTTCTTAGTTATTTTCATAGTGATTATCTTTATAATTACCATTAACATAAACTAATAACAACCTATTTCATTTAGTAACTGCCTAGTTTCAGTAGTATACAAATTCACTACTCCTAAATGCCCCTGTCAATTCCCCTTTATATTGTTATTTTCTCAGATTACATCTTTATATGGTATATGCCCACTAAAATAGATTTAAAGTGATATTTCACACATTTTCCTATTAAGTCATAAATGGAGGAAAGGCAGTTATAAACCAAAAGTACAGTAATACAGGATTTTATATTTACCTATGCAGTTACCTTTACCAATGTTCTTTATTTCTTATTTCTTGAGTTACTGTCTAGTGTCCTTTTATTTCAGCCTTACGGATTCCCTTTAGCATTTATTGAATGGCAGGTATTCTATTAATGAACTCTTTCAGTTTTTGTTTAGCTGTGAATGTCTTAATTACCCTAGTTTTGAAATTCTGCCAGGTATAGAATTCTTGGTTGACATTTTTTTTTTCTTTAAAGACTTTAAAGATGTCATCCCATTGTCTGCTGGCCTCCATAATTTCTGATGTGAAATACACTGTTAATATTATCAGGGATCACTTGTATGTGACAAGTCTCTTCTCTCTTGCTTTTAATATTTTCTGTTGTCTTTGGATTTTGCCAATATCACTGTAATTTGTCATGGTATAGATCTCCATAGAATTCCTTAAGAAAGCTTAGGGAAGTGGCTGTGGCTCAATTGGTTGGGCTCCCATTTACCATATGGGAGGCCCCAGGTTCAATTCCCATGGGCCTCCTGGTGAAGGCAAGCCAGCCCCTGTGGCTCGATGAGCCGCCGCAGCAAGATGATTCAACAAAGGGAGACAAGCAGACACAGAAAAACGCAAAAGCAAATTGACCCAGAAAGGGGGGGATAAATAAATAAATAAAAACAAATCTTTAAAAAAAAAAAAAAAGAAAGATTAATTTGAGCTTGAGCTTCCTAGATGTGTATTTTCATGTCTTGCATCAGATTGGGAAAGACTGGGGCCATTATTTCTTTGAATATTTTTTCTGCTTCCTGGTCTCTCTCTCTTGTCCTTCTGAGACTCCAATAATAAATATGGTGATATGCTTGATGATATCCCACAGGTCCCTTAGGCTCTATTCATTTTTCTTTATTTTTTCTTCCTGCTCCTCATACTGGATAATTCCAATTGTCTTGTCTTCAAGTTCACTGATCCTTTTTTCTGCTGTTCAAATCTACTGTTGAATCCCTCTAATGAATTTTTCTTTTAAATTACTCTACTTTGCAACTCCAAAATTTCTGTCTAGTTCCTTTTTATAATTTTGGTATCAGTCAGCCAAAGGGGTGCTGATGTAAAATACCAGAAATCAGTTGGTTTTTATAAAGGATATTATTTGGGGTAAGCTTACAGTTACCAGGCCCAAAAGAATCCAACTCAAGGTACCATAAGAGGTACTTTCTCACCAGCGTCTCTCCAGGCTCAGCTGCTCTGCCCTCTCCACAAGGCCAGATGTAAACTGTCAGGCAAACAGCTCATCTCTCTTCCCAGGGCCTCTGCTGTGTCTAATGGAGCCCTCTCTTTCCTCATGTATATGCTTCTCTGTGTGCTTACTTCCTGGGCCCCAGGATCAAAACTCCTACTAACTCCTCTGTAGTGTCGTTTTATCTGTGAGTCCCACCGAGGGGGTGGGGATTCAACATCCTAATGACATAGCTCAATCAAAGCCCTAATCCTAATTTAGTCAAGTAAAAGTGAAACCTCTGAAGATAATACAATCTAATATGCCCAGATGAACAAACCAGTTTACAAACATAATTCAATATCTATTTTTGGAATTTATACACAATGCCAAACTGCTACATAATTCTACTTCTTTATTTTGTTTTGACAATGTTTTCCAAATTTTCTTTAGTTCTTTTTCCAAAGTTTCCTTTATCTCACTGAACATATTTAAGTTAGCTAATTTAAAGTCTTTGACTAATAGTTCCAATGTATAAGCTCCCTCAGTGATATTTCTGGCAAACTTTTATCCCTGTGAATGGCCCACAACTTCCTGTTCCCTTGTGTGTTTTGCAATGTTTCACTGAGAGCTGGACATTCTAAGTATTATCTTCTTATAACTCTGGAAATCTACTTCTCCCACTCCTCTGGGATTGCTAGGTTTCTTTGCTGTTGAAGGTGGTGAGGGCTGGAGCCATCCATTTGTATCTTTTCCAAACAGGGAATAGAGAGAGAAAAGAGGAAAAAAAAAAAAATAGGTACTGCCTACTTAAGACTATCCTGCTGATTTTGCCTGAGAAGTGTTAGAACAATGGCCATCCTCAGAGGCAGCCCCTGAAAAATCTGAAATAGCTGATGCAAAAAACAGACATTAGCAATCAGACCACACACTGAGATTTTGGAGGGCTAGATCTTTATAGCACACCCTGGCAGTAGAAAGCTGTACCAGAAGCCCAGGTTCCAATCCTCACTTCTGCCTACCATGTGGTTGGGGGATAGGGAGTGAAATTCATCATATTTGCTGCAATTTACCAGTGTGTTCCTCCAGCTCTTCCCTGGATGCTGCAGTGTTCCACCACACTACAGAAATTCATAATAGTTAATTCAGCCAGTTCCTGACATTTTGATAGTTGTTTTTTACTAAAGGGACTGATTCCAGGAGCTTTCTACTGCACCGTTTTTTATTAAGATCTAGAGATTTTCCAGGTCCCTCAAATATCTAGGCCACACTTTTCTCTTCTCCCTTATAAACAAATAATCAAGAACTGATGCTATATCTGAAAAGTTCTATGATACAAAATATGCTGAGAGAGCTCTTGATTTTTCCCTTATTAAGAAGCTCATGGTATTTATGTATACCTAATGCCTTGTAAGGGGGTTCACTACTTTGTTTTTGGATGTGGGGTGTTATCTAGTATGTCCAAAAACTGATAGCTAACTGTGCTGGTCATAGAAGGCTTGCACTAATATCACACTCACTTTGAAACTAAACAATTTGCAAGAGTCAGATCATGATAGGTTGTGCTACCATTGCAACCCTTATAATAGAAATGCTTATTAGCACAACATAAGTTTATTACTCAATTCATGCAAAGTTGTCTGTGAATTCAAGTCATTTTAACATTTTTAAGTGTACAATTCTGTGACATTAAGTACATTGATAATGCTGTGTAACTATCACCACTATTTCAGGACACTTTTATAATCCAAAACACAAACTCATAAACATTAAGCAGTAACTCCCTATTCTCATCTAAATCCGGCCGCGGTAAACACTGCTTTACATTATGTTTCTATATATTTGCTTATTCTAAGTATTTACTGTAAGATAAATAATACACTTGTCCTTTTGTGTCTGGTTCTTTCATACAACAGGATGACTTCAAAGTTCATCCATGTTGTAGCATGTATCAGAATTTCATTTCTATGACTGAATAATATTCCATTGTATGTATATACCACATTTTGTTTATCTATTAATCAGTAGATAGATAATTGGCTGTTTTCAATGTTTTGCTATTGTGAATAATGCTATGAGTATTGGTGTACAAATATCTGTTCAAGTCCCTGTTTTCAATTATTTTGGATATATACCTAGAAGAAATAGAATTCCAGGTCAAATGATAATTCTATGACTATCTGAGGAACTGACAAACTATTTTCCGCAGTGGCTACACCATTTTATATTTCCATCAACAATGTATAAGGGTACCTGATTTTCTGCATCCTCACCAACGCTTGTTAGATACTTTTTATAGTAACACTCATTCTAGTGGGTGTGAAGAAATATTTCATTGAAGTTTTTATTGTATTTCTCTAGTGGTTAATGATGTCAAACATCTTTTCATATACTTATTGGACATTTGCATATCTTCTTTGGAGAAATGTATATTCAAATGCTTTGTCCATTTTTAAATTGGATTGTCTTTTTGTTGAAGTGTAGGAGTTTTTGTATATTCTGGATATTAAAAGCTTATCAGATATACAGTTTTCAACTATTTTCTCCCATTGTGTGGGTAGTCTTTTAACTTTGATGATAAAATCTTTTGATACACAAGTTTTTACTATTGATGAAGTCCAATTTATCTACTTGTTCTTTTGTTGTTAATACTGTGGTATAAAATCTAAGAATCCATTGCTTAATTCGGGGTCCTGAAGAGTTTTCCCCTATATTTTCCTCTATGGGCTTTATACTTGTAACTCTTATGGTTTAGGTCATTGATCCATTTTGAATTAATTTTTGTAGATAGCAAGAGGAAGGGATGTAAATATATTCTAGATTTCCAGTTGTCCCAGCACCTTTAGTTGAAGGGAATAAGCTTTCTCCACTGAATGGACTTGGCACCCTTGTAGAAAATCAAATGCCCATTTGTGTGTGTGTGTGTGTTTATTTCTGGACTCTATATTCTATTCTATTTGGACTATATGTCCGTCCTCATGACAGTACCATACTGTTTTTTGTTGTTGTTGTTTTTAAAGATTTTTATTTTTTATTTTCTTTATTCCCCCCTCCCCTTGCTGCTTGTACTTGCTGTCTGCTCTCTGAGTACATTCACTGCACATTCTTCTGTGTCTGCTTGTCTTCTCTTTAGAAGGCACCGGGAACTGATCCTGGGACCTTCCAACGTGGAAGAGAGGCACTCAATTGCTTGAGCCACTTCAGCTCCCCTGCTTGTTGTGTCTCTCATTGTCTTTTTCCTCTGTCTCTTTTTTATTGTGTCACCATTTTGTGCCAGCTCTCCAAGTGGCCCGCTTGCCTTCATGAGGAGGCCCCAGAAATCAAACCTGGGACCTCCCATATGGTATACGGAAGCCCAATCGCTTGAGCCACATCTGCTTCCCTATACTGTTTTAATTACTGTTGATATGTATACTATATGTTTTGAAATCTGAGTCTCCAACTTTGTTCTTTTTTTTTTTTTTTCCCAAGAATGTTTGGGCTCTTTGCAATTCCATATGAATTTGAAAATCAGCTTTTCCATTTCTGGAGGGAAAAAAAAAGCTGCTTGGGTTTTCTTAGGATGTCTTTAATTTCTTTGAGGAATGTTTTGTAGTATTCAGTGTACAAGTTTTTAACCTCTTGGTTGAATTTATTCCTAGTTATTTTATTCTTGTAGATGGTATGATAAATGGAAATACTAATTTCTTTTCAGAATGTTCATTAGTGATATATAGAATCACAGCTGATTTTTGCATATCCTGAAATGTTGCTTAATTTGTTTATTAGTTCTAGTGGACTAGTGTTTATTAGTTTTGTGGATTATTTGAAATGTTCTGTATATAGAATTGAGATAGTTTTACTTCTGCCTTTCCAATTTGGATAACTTTTTTTTTTTTTTTCTTGCTTGATTGCTCTGTCTAGAATTCTACTACAATGGTTGAATAAGAGTTTTGATAGCGGACATCCTTGTTTTGTTCCTGATTGTAAGAGGAAAGGTTTTGGTCTTTCACCATTGAGAATGATGTTTGCTGTGGGTTTTCCATAAATGCCCTTTACCTAATTGATAATGTTCCCTTCTATTCCTAGTTTTCTGAGAGTTTTTATCATCAAAGGATGTTGGATTTTGTCAATCACCTTTTCTGCTTGAATTGAGATGATCATGTGGGTTTTCTCCTTTAATGTGGTATATGACACTGATTGATTTTCTTATGTTGAACCACCCTTGTGTTCCTGCAGTAAATCCCATGTGGTCCTGGTATATAATCCTTTTAACATACTGTTAGACTCAGTTAACCAATACTTTCTTCAAAGTATTTGTATCTATAGTCATAAGGGATATTGGCCGGTAATTTTCTTTACTTGTGCTGGCTTGGTAACAGGGAAATTCTGGCCTCATAGATTTGAGTTAGGAAATAATCTCACACTCTTTACTTTTTGGGAGTATTTGAGGATATATATTAATTCTTTAAATATTTGGCGGAATTCAGCGATGAAGCCATCCTTACCTGGACTTTTCTTTGTGGGATGTTTTTGATTACTAATTCAATTTCTTTACTTGTTTTGGATCTCTTGAGACTTTCTATTTCTTCTTGAGTCAGTTTAGGTAATTTTTATGTGTAATGGTTTGAAGCTGTGTTCCCCAGAAAAACACGTTCTTAAACTTAATCCATTCCTGTGGATGTGAATCCACTGTGAGAAATACCTTTAGATGAGGTTATTTCAGTTAAGGTATGGCCCAGCCTAATCAGGAAAGCTCTTAATCCTATTACTAGAGTCATTTATAAACATAATGAAATTCAGACAGTGAGAGAGAAAGCCACAGGAAGTAAGACACTGAACATCAATGGGACCCAGAAGAGAAGCGAGAGACCAAGGGACACTGCCATATGCCTTGCCATTTGACAATCTAAAGACCAAGCCTCGCCAGCAACCAACCCCAAAACACCAGTCTTCAGGGAGAAAGCATTTCCTTGAAGATGACTTGATTTGGAACTTTTTTCTAACCTCAAAACCACGAGCTAATAAATTCCCATTATATAACCCATCCCATTTCAGACTATTTGCTTGAGCAGTCCAGGAACTAAAACAGAATGTTTCTAGGAATTTGTCCCTTTCATCTAGATTATCTAATTTGTTGGCATACAATTGTTCATAATATTCTCTTATGATCATTTTTATTTCTATAAGGCCAATAATGTCTTCACATTTTCATTCCTGATTTTAATTATTATGTCTGATGTCATTTTTATTTGTCAATCTGGCTAAAGGACTGTTGATTTTATCGATCAACTTTTGGTTTAATTTTTCTAAAGTTTTTCTATTCTCTACTTCATTTACCTCCACTCTTTTATTATTTCTTTCCTTTTGCTTACTTTGGGCTTCAAATATCTTGGGGATCCTGTGAGGTACATATATGTTTATAATTGTATCTTCTGGCTAAATTGAAACTCATAAATATATAATGTCTTTGTCTCTTACAACCATTTTTGACTTACAGTCTATTATATTTGATAATAATACAGCCATTCAGACTCTTTTTTATGGGAAAGTGTGGGAGGGGTAAGGAGTAAGGCATATGGGAATCCCCTACACTTTTTATGTAACATCTATGTAATCTAAGTATCTTTTAAAGAATCTTAAAAAAAGAAAAAAAAAAAAAGACTTTTTTGGTTAATATTTGCATAAATATCTTATTCCATCATTTTATTTTCAACCTCTTTGTGCCTTTGTATCTAAAGTGTGTCTCTTATAAGTGGTGTATTGAAGTCTCCAACTAAGATTGTAGAGACACCTGTTTCTCCCTTCAGTTTTGCCAGTATTTGCCTCATGTATTTTGGGGCACCCTGGTTAGGTGCACAGATATTCATAATTACTTCTTCCTAGTGGAGCTCCCCTTTTATTAATATAAAATGGCCTTCTGTATCTCTTACAATATTTTTGCACAAGTCTGTTTTGTCCAGTATTAGTATAGCTACCCCTGCTCTTTTTTTGTTACTATTTGCACGGAATATCTTTTTCTAACCATTCACTTTCCACCTATTTGTTTCCTAGGGTTTAAGGTGAGTCTCTTGTAAACAGCATATAGATAGTTTTTTTTGTTGTTGTTTTTTGTTTTTTTTTTAATCCATTCTGCCAGTCTATGTCTTTTGATTGGGGAGTTTAATCCACTAACATTCAATGTTATTACTGTAAAGGCAGTACTTCAACCATTTTATCATTTGGCTTTCATATGTCATATCTTATTTTGGTCTGTTTTTTTACCCTTTTGGTTATCCTTTCCAAAAATCTTCATTTCAACACTCTCCTGCAAGCCTCTCTCTCCTGTCTTTTCCTTTAAACTTGCAGAACTTCCTTTAGTATTTCTTGGAGAGCTGGCCTCTTGTTTACAAGCTCTCTTAGTTTCTGTTTATCTGTGAATATTTTAAACTCACCTTCATTTCTGAAGGACGATTTTGCCAGATAAAGAATTCTTTTTTTTTTTTTTTTTTTTAAAGATTTTATTTATTTATTCATTTATCCCCCCCTTGCTGCTTGTGCTCACCGGGTCAACTAACCACGCCGTGCAGGCGGGCTTGCCTTCACCAGGAGGCCCCGGGAACCGAACCCGGGGCCTCCCATATGGTAAACGGGAGCCCTACTGATTGAGCCACAGC
>JAKSZT010053883.1:47825060-48012731 GCA_026826555.1 Tolypeutes matacus
ATAAATAAATAAATAAATAAATAAATAAATAAATAAATAAATAAATAAAATCTTTAAAAAAGAAAAAAAAAAGGAAAAAGCTTTCTATTTTAGGACCTTTAACAGCACTTTTTTTCTGCTTTTTGAAGAAGAGGAACCTGCATTTTCATTTTGCACTAGGTGGGCCCTGCATATAGGTAGTCAGTTCTACATTTGTTCAAGTAAACAAATATAAATCTGGCATGAATATTAATGAACATTATTTGTGAACATCCACATATAAAGGGCTGGGTTTAAAGCTGGGGATAAAAAAATAAGTAAGGGGCTCAAATCTGAAAGAGAAGATAGTCATACAAACAAGTAGTGACAATATTATGTGACATATGTTACGGAAATCAAGAACAAAGAGCCTAACAAAATCCTTCATCATGGAGATAATCTGTGAGCTGAGCAAGAATTTCCCAGTTGGGAAAGAGAGTGAAAAGGAATAGTCATAATAGATGGACTTCTAGGTTCTAAACAAATGTATTTATAAAACTCTGAGAAATTCTTTAGAACACAGAATAGCATGCATAATGATGAGTACAGGAAATGAAATCGGGAATGTAGGTTACTGTCACACAATGAAGAGATTTGCATGCCAGGTTGAGTTTAGAGTTTAGCAAAGAGAAATCATAGGTTTATAAGCAGAAGAATGGCACAAAATTTCTATTTCAGATTAACTTCTGCAGAGCAAGGAAGATAGATTAGAGAGGGAAGAAAGACTGAAGTATAGAATAAAAATCAAGAGTCAGTAAACAGTAATTAGCAGTAATAGTAAAAAGCATTAGGAGGTTATCTGGGGTCTTATCAGGAGCAACTGGGGGTGGCTATGCTAAAGTTAAGTTCTTTCACGAGGGACCTCTCTGACTCTTCAATATGCTAAGATGCACTATAAATTTCTAAGAGAGGGATATAATTTGCAGCATTTCCCAGACTTAATTGACTAAAGAAACCTCTATTGACAGGACCACCTATTATTAGTACCTCTAAGAACTGTGAGAAACACAAGTTTTATAACACAGTTCTTTGAAACAGGAAGGAAGCACTGCGTGAGAAAAGCAGAGGGCAGTAGAGAGCTTACAATAGGCAAATATGAGGAACAAAAAGGAAAGTGACTATAATACTGCCAATCTGTGTTAAGGACCTAACTAAAGCTGGAAATCATAAATACTTAAAACACCAATCCACTTGTTTATACAATTTACGGTATTTAAATTCACACTGGGTAGGGGATTGGCAGAACAAATATTTCAACAGAGTAAGGGAGCATAACAGTAGAGGTGCTAGTGTAGACAGAACCAAAAAGAGGCAACACACAAAGAGCAAGGAGATAGAAAACTAAAGTAACAATAAGATGCACATACTGGCAAATAGGAGATTTTGGTCAGAAGTAAAGCCATTTTAAACCACAAGAGTGGATGTATTAAGGAAAGTAGAGTTAAATATCATTGGAACATAAAAATTAAGTAAAAATAAAGGTTTTAGATGACCTTCAATGTTATTATTCAATATGATAGCAAGAATTAGACCAAAGTGTCAGTGAATAAAAGGAGTGATCTAGAGGTTACAAGATTGAAATTATAAAAACAGTTAAGACAGAGAGCCAGCAAGGCATGAGTCTTAAAAGGGGAGGAACTTTAGAGGAGGATAGAAGGGAAATAAATACACATTATCTTAAAAATCACGAACTTAGTTTGCTGGCTTTGAAGAAACAGGTATGAGGGAAATAAGCTACATCCCCTAGAGGATTTAGAAATTTTTCTATTCAACACATCTAAGAAACAGAACAAACTTCCAACTGAATAAGGAGGAACACAAGAATGGGGAGTGGGTAGGATAAGGATGACTGTCAGTGGTTTATAAAGCCTTCCAAAGTAATTATGAAATGCCTTCCTAAGGAGGTATATCCCCATACATTAAAAATCACTGGTTTAAAAAAAAGTGGTGGGAAGCGGCTGTGGCTCAATCAGTAGGGCTCCCGTTTACCATATGGGAGGCTTCGGGTTCGGTTCCCGGGGCCTCCTGGTGAAGGCAAGCCCGTCTGCACGGCATGGTTAGCTGACCCAGCGAGCACAAGCAGCAAGGGGGGGATAAATGAATAAATAAATAAAATCTTTAAAAAAAAAAAAAAAAAAAAAAAAGTGGTGCTGTAAGAGAAAGCTTTATCTGTATGATAACCAGGTATCTAACAAATGTTAGGTAGAGTTCAAGACACTGCCACATAACAACACCACAGGTACCTACAAAAAGTCTAGAAGCTGTAACCAATTTTTCATGTTAAAAAAAAAAACAGGGAAGCAGCTGTGGCTCAATCGGTAGGGCTCCCGTTTACCATATGGGAGGCCCCGGGAACCGAACCCGGGGCCTCCTGGTGAAGGCAAGCCCGTCTGCACGGCATGGTTAGCTGACCCAGCGAGCACAAGCAGCAAGGGGGGGATAAATGAATAAATAAATAAAAATCTTTAAAATAAATAAATAAATAAATAACATTTTTGAGGACATAGATAGCATCAGCTATTACATGTCTAGAATGCCCATTCATTTATCCTTACACTTAATACAGTCATATAGCGTTTCCATTTTATACATTAATGAGTATCTGACTTTGCCTAAGGTGACACAAATGGGACCAATCTATAACTGTAAGAAAAATGAGTCCCAATTTTTGGTCCAATGCTCAGGTACTAAAGATCTCTTAGCCTAAACCACTAGGTCTCAAACTTTTTGGTCTCAGGACACCTGTGTATGCTTAAAAATTACTGAGGCTCTAAAACAGGTTTGTAGGGGGTGGGGGTAGGTATATGTATTGATGTTTCCTATATTAGATATTAAAACTGAGAAAGTTTTAATACACTAGTAGCTCATTCCATGAAACTAGTATTATTCTGACCAAAACCAGATAAATATATCACAAGAAAACTATAGACCAAAATTCCTTATGAATACAGATGTAAAAATCCTCAATAAAATACTAGCAAACCAAATCCAGCAACATATAAAAAGGATTATATACCATAATCAAGTGTGATTTATCCCAGGAATACAAGGTTGGTTCAATATATGAAAACCTATAATGTAATATACCATATAAATAGATTAAAAGACAAAAACTACATGATCTCAATAGATACAGAAAAGGCATCTGACATAATCCAATACCCTTTTATGATAAAAGCATTCAACAAACTAAAAATAGAAAGGAACGTCCTCAAACTAATAAAGAGCATCTAAAAAAAAAAAACCACTGCTAACATCATACTTAATGGTAAAAGACTTAAAGCTTTCTCCCTAAGATAGAAAACAAAAGAACAAAACAAAACTGCTCTCACTGATCCTATTCAGCATTGTACTAGAGATTCTGGCCATAGCAATTAGGCAAGGAAAAAAAAAAGAAATAAAAGGAATCCAGATTGGAAAGGGAAAAAGTAAAACTATCTTTATTCACAGTGACATGATCTTGTATATAGAAAATCCTAAGGAATCAAAAACAAAAAAAGCTATTAAAGCTAACAGCAAAGTTGCAGGATACAAGATCAATACACAAAATCAGTTGTATCTCTATACTCTAGCAATGAACAACCCAAAAATGAAATTAAAAAAACAATTCCACTTAGAAGAACACCAAAAAAGAATAAAATACTTAGGAATAAATTTAAAGAAGTATAAGACTTGCACACTGAAAACTACAAAACATTATTGAAAGAGATTAAAGAAGGCCTAAAAAGATGGAAAAACAATATATCCCATTGTTAAACTGGCAATACTCCCCCAAATTATCTCTAGATTCAATACAATCCCTATCAAAATTCCAGATGCTGTGAAGCAGATGTGGTTCAACCAGTTGAGCACCCGCCTGCCACATGGGAGGTCCTGGGTTCAGATCCCAGTGCCCCCTAAAGAAGATGAGCAGACGCCCGCACCAGTTGCAAGGAGCCTGAGGCACCACACCCGCCATAACAAGCCAGACACCACACCCCGATGCAACAAGCTAGATGCTGCACCACAGCAAGAAGATAGATGCTGCACCTGCTGCAACAAGCAGGCATCTGAATGAGCAGATACCACAAGCTAGCAGACGCCACAGCCCACGGGGAGGGAATGTGGCTTAGGCCATTGGGCACTCGCCTCCCATGTGGGAGGTCCTGGGTTCAGTTCCCAGTGCCTCCTGGAGAAGGTGAGCAAACAATGAGCAGACAGATGAGAGAACCATCTGGGTGCGGGGGGGGGGGATAAATTTTAAAAAATAAATAAAGTAAATATATCTTTTAAAAGAATTAATTCCAGCTGCCATTTCTGAAGAAATTGAAAAGCTGATTTTAAAATGCATAAGGAAATGCAAGAGACCCAAAATAGGCAAAACAATCTAATAAAAGAACAAACTTAGAGGACTCACAGTTCCTAGTTCCAAAACCTAATAAAAAGTGGCAGTAATCAAAAGTGTATGGTAATGACATAAAGACAAAGAGAACAATGGAAGTGAACTAAGAGTCCAGAAATATATCCACACGTCTATGGCCAGCTGATTTTCGACAAGGATGTCAAGTTCATTAAATGAGGAAAGAATATTCTTTTCAACAAATCAAGATGTAACAACTGCATAGTCACATGCAAAAGAATGAATTTGGACCCCTACCTCACATGACAAAAAAGCTCAAAATGGATCAAAGACCTAAATGTAAGAGCTAAAACTATAAAATTCTTGGAAAAAACATAAGTGTAAATATTCATAACCTTGGATTAGACAGTTATTTCTTAGATATGATACCTAAACACAAGCAACCAAATAAAAAAATGGATAAATTCAACTTCTTCAAAATTAAAAACCTTTATGCTTCAAAAAACACTATCAAAGTAGTATAAAGACAACCCACAATAATGAAAAAATCAAAAGAAAAATAAACAAAAAAAAAGACAACCCACAGAATGAGAGGATTTTTGCAAATTACAACACACAAAGAACTCTTACAACCGATTTAAAAAAAAAAAGACAATTTTTTATATGGGCAAAGGATTTAAATAGACATTTCTCCAAAAGAAGATATATAAATGGTCAAAGAGCACATGAAAAGAAGTTCAAGACCATTAGCTATAAAAGAAATGTCTAGAATAGTAAAATCCATAGGAACAGAAAGCAGATTAGTGGTTATGAGGGGGTAGGGGTAGTGGGGAATGAGGAATGACTTAACAAGGCACAGGGTTTCTTTTTGGCGTGATGGAAATATTCTGAAATTAAGACAAAGGTGATGGTTACACAATATATGAATATACTAAAAACCACTGGATTATATACTTTAAAATAGTGAATTTTATGATATATGAATTATATCTCAATTAAAGAAAAAAAGAATACAGTATAATATAGTCTATTAGCCATCAAAGCAGTAATGGTCTCACATATCACATAGCCTTTAGTAAATCCCACTCTACATTCGGGTGAGAAAAGAAAAGGAAAAAGGCAAATAGTGTCTTAATATTATTATGAAAACAGTTTTAACTCAGGGACCCACAAAAATGTGGCCTAAACTAATACTTAACACATGATAGGGGCTTAATACATACTTAATGATTGATAAATTTTAATGATATTGAAATTAAACTACAGTGGCTAAGATGCTGACAAAATGCAATAAAGTTTAGTTATTCTGTATAATTCATACTTTATGTACTTACAAAATATTATTCTTCCAATCTGTGTTACTATACTGAATTTAATACCCTCTGCATATTAAATTTTTCATCCTAAACTTGAATTGCAACATAATACAGTGATTAAGAGCTCTGGCTCTACACTCAGACACCCTGAGTTCAAATCCTGATTCTACAGTCCAATAGTGGTAAGATCTAGTTCAAGGTACTTAACCTTTCTGCACTTCACTTTTCTTACCTTAAATGAGAATGATAAAAGTAAAAAGAGCTGTTGTAAGGACTGAGTTAATACTTCTAAGATCTTTAGAAAGAGACTAGCACATACTAAGTATTCAGTAAATTATCTATTATCATTGCAAATAAATCAAATACCCATTTAAAACTACCAGACTATTTTCTTTTGAAAGCACAGATTGCTTTGTTCAAAAATTAGGACTTTGCTCATATTTATTGGTGAACACTGAACTTACATAAATGCCTCCCTCTTTCTAACCCACACTCCAATATCCTATTGCTTTCTAGTACTAATCTAAGAAGTCAACTAATCCAAGCCAAGGGGTGAAAAAACTTCCTTAGTAACCTTGTTATCAAAGTAATTTCTCTCAGAGGTATTTGTATCTCAAAAGAATCCTTAGATATGTACCACAGAAATCTAAAAAAAATAACACTCTGAAACATAGCAACTAGGGAGAGATAGTAGAGTGATATGAAAGGATGATCCACTCTGAAGATGGGTAGAATCTGCTGGTAAGAAAGTCAAGGAGAAAGAAATACTAGACTAGGAATCAAAAAAAAAGATAGTTCTAATCACAGCTCAACCACTATCTCACTTGGTGATCTGGTTTTGGATAGAAAGAAATCCAAATGCCTTAACACACAATCTGCCATTTTCCAACCATTTCTCTCAACACTCTATCCAGTAATCTTTAATTCCTGCCACACTGAATTTTTCACTCTTTCTCACACACACACACACACACACACACACGCCATGCCCTATTGCAATTTATCATCTTTACATCTGGAATTCCCTAGCTCTGGACTGCCCCCTGTCCATCCTGCTCTCTGTTTAGCAAACTCCTACCCAGCCCTCCCTCATACGCTGGCTTAATCACCTTCCCTCTGAATTCCTACAGCCAGTGTGCTGTAATTTATCTCTATTATATGTAGATTGAGTTCCTTGAAGGCAGAGATCGAGTCCCCTATATTTTGTCTCTCTAAAACCTAGTAGTAATGCCTAGTATATAGCACAAATGCAAACATGTGATGAATAGATGAATGGTTAAGTGAATGAATGAATGAATGAATGTGCAACCTTGGGCAAAACATTTACTCCTATAAAGCTGAGAGAATACTTGATACAGATGAGAAGGAACATGATATATACAACATATTAGAAAGAGCAAGCAAATCTGCTTTGACTTTCTACCTCTATGATCTTCAGCAAATTACCTAACCTCTGTGAGTCAGATTCCTCATCTATAAAACAGGTTACATTAAGCAAATGGGGAAAAAAAAAAAAAAAGATACATAAATCTTGATAAACATGCAAACATACCTAGCACAGTCCTGGTACAAAACAGGTACTCAAATAAATATTAGTTCCCTTCTCTCTGCCCCTTTAATTCACAGAATAATTATGGGCATACAATAACATCATTTGACATGAAAACAACTTGGAAACCATAACACACCACACAAATTAAATCTTTCATTTAAGGAGAAAAAAGTCTGAACTGTTCATCTTTGCATTTATACCACTTTTCCTCTTTTTGGACTTGTTAGAAACACTTGGGAATATTATGCTAGTTTTTAAACATTTCTCCAAATTATGCAATTATCTAGGATTCTAGAATTAAAACAGTTCAGTTTTCGGTGTAAACAATCCTAATTCCTCTAAGATTAAGAAAAAAGTCCACATATTCTGCTTTGAACTATGGTGTAATGGTTAAGTTCATGTGTCAACTTGGCTAGCTTATGGTGTCCAGTTGTTTGGTCAAGCAAGGACTGACCTGATTGTTACTGTGAGGGTATTTCATGGATTTAACTCATTAGTCAGTTGATTGTACGTATGGCTGATTAAAACTACAATCAACAAAAGAGACTGCCTTCAGCAAAGTGAAGTCTCATCCAATCAGTTGGAAGGCCTTAAAGGGCGAACTGCTGATTTCAGCAGTCAGAAAGAAGAATTTCTATGTCAACTTCAGCCAGCCAGCTTTTCCTGGGAAATTCATCAAACACCTTCATGGAGTTCCCAACTTGCAGCCTGCCCTAAAAAAATTCAGACTTGTCAATGCCCAGGGTGTGTAAGCCAATTCCTATAATAAATTTCATAATATTTAAATAGACAGATAGATAGATAAGGATAGATATATAGATAAATACATCCAGTCGGTTCTGTTTCCATGGAGAACCCTGACTGATACATATGGTGTCCTTTTTTCCCTTGACTGTTTTATCCTAGAATTGTTCTTTAGAAAATATTTCTTCTGCAGTAATGACTTAAATTTAATCCTGTAATATTATTTTATGAATTCAAGCATTTGCAATTTATTTGAGAAAGGAACACTTCTCACTGACTTCTGTTATATCAAAATAGTCTGATTTTTTTTTTTTAATTAAAGAATAAACAATTTACTGGCATCAACATTTACAGGAAAGTCTTATTTGTTTCTCTGAAACCAAAAACTTTCTGCAGTGAATAAATTCATACACCTTCCTCTACACTTACAGATCCTGATTTGACATTCTATAAAGGCCACATAATTAACAGTACTTATTATGTATGTCAAGGTTAACTGTGAGGTCAAAAAAAAAGTTCTCTATTTACTCTTCCTAAAATAAATCTGTTCTGAGAACTAATAAAAATTCTCTTTAAACAGCTTTTTGTTAATCATAGATATTTATAATTAGAATTATAAATTTTTATTTTAAAAGGCTTAAAATTAAAATGTAGACATACTGTTCTAGCTAGATTGATTTTTAAAATGTAATTCTAGGTGTGATTATGGACTTATAAATAAAATTGAACTAAACTTATTTGCATGATAATATGTTGTTAATTTATCTGTATTACTAACACCTTGGTCTAAGTCAATGAAAAGGCTTTAAATTTCCATTTTATATTTAAATGTTTACTAGACTTAAACATTAAATGTCAATAACTTTCACTTCTGCTTCTGAATTATTTCAAGGAACCTTATTTTTTTCATTTTTCCATCTGCCAAATGAAAAGTTGTAAACAGTAAAGGAATATATCTAAAAGACCTTTTTAAAAGCAAATTTCATTTCTTTATATATTAGATATAATAGATATTTTTAAAGCATAAACGACCTAAAATCCTTATCTTCTCAAAAGTTCATGGTTTTTAAGAAGCAAATTTTAAACTTGTTTATAAAAGCATCACAGCACACTAGACACTTGTGAGTTCATTATCTTAAGCACAACATTTTAAAAGAATCAATATTTCATAATTTTACAAGTTGTGACTAATAGTACTAGGGTGCAATGTAGTACAGCAAATTCCAAGAAGAGAGGAATACAAGGGTTCTTCTGAACCTAAAGAAAATTCCGGTGTGCAAATTACTCAGTGAACATGCAGACTACTACTGGCCAAAAAAGAAAAAAAAAGTCAACTTTTTTTTTTTCAACCATCCCACAACTCAACACCTTGGTAGGGAATTCTACCTGAATGATTATATCCGGTTGGGGATTATCCAATTTTATTAGCTAACAGTTCTCATTACTTTAAAAACAGAAACAGGACATGTTCTATTTCATCAATTGTTACACATTTCACTTGTGTAGTGACTTGAAGAAAAATCTCTGGAAACAAAAGGTAATCTGGTCCACTAGAGCTAATTATTAAATACATGCCAACAATACACAATTCCAATTGCATTTCTGGACACTAATTTCAGAAGATCACAAGGGAAAAGAGAAAGCCAAATGAGTAAGGAACTACTTTTGTATCAAAAATATATCAGAATGAAGAAACAAGTTATTGCGAAACTAAGATCTCGCCGAAGGTACATAATGCATCTAATTTGAGATTTAGTAATCTTCTGAAAAGAAAAGGTTTAATTAACAATTGTTGAAATAACAGTAATTCGTCCCGTTCAGGTACGACTAGAAATCCCGCTGATATGGTTCTTTCAGGTCTACATCTACATATCTCATTCTTTTGCAATCCAGATACCAAAAGAATCCGAAACCTCTCGCAGAGGCGTGCAACACAGTAGGTGTGTGCTGTCTATTTACAAATACGAATCTCAGTTTCCCACGTCAAAACCGCGCATTACCACCATTCGACTGGGGGGCGAAGGAGAAGAGAAGGCGGGTGAGCAAGAAACAAAATCCACACACAGACACTTCTGCCTTCTCTCCACCAGACAAGAGCGAGACCAGAGAAAGAAAATGTTATATTAATATTTATTATAATGTACTTGAGTATATTTACATGTTCTATATATAATATATATACACACATACATTTATATATCTATATATCTAAGCAGGGGTGAGAGAAAAGGCACACAAGACTGGGAACGGTACTGGACCCAAGAGAATGTTCAAGCCAATCCCGTTAACTTAAAATCCGCCTCCCGAGTCTACAGGTTTCGGCCCAGGGCCGGGAACCCAGCCTCTCTGAGGAGTTCGGCCCCAAAGCCCTCCTCAGGCCTCCAAGGCCGCTGTCCCTACCTTCCTCACCCTAGCCTTCCTGCGGGACACCCGAAGCCCATTCTAGCAAAGAGAGAAGTGTCAGGACCCATGGGGGCGACTGAGACCCGCTCGGGCCCGACCTCCGACACCTGCGAGGCGCGGCATCTGAGGAGAGCGAATTGGGACTGCCTGGCCTTCCCGTGCACACCCCCTCGGCGCCCGGTGCCGCGCCGCGGCCGGAGCCTCCGTACCTGCGAGGCCCGCCGAGCTACAGGCGCGCGCGGCGCCTCCTCATCTCAGTGGCTTCCGCTCTCCCTCCGCCTCCCGCTGCCGCCGTCGCCGCCGCCGCCGCCGCTGGAGGCCGGGACACGACGAGCTCAGGACTCCACCGCCATGTCCGCCGCGCCGCGAACTGCATTGTGGGGGGGAAGGGATGGGGAGGGGGAGGAGGAGGGAGAGGGAGAGAAAGAGGAGGACCCGCTGAGGGGAGGGGGGCGAGGAAGAGTGGAAGCCGAGGGAGAGGCGAGATAGGGACGGAGCCGCATATGGGGTCCTGGCCCGGAAGAGTAGAAGACGGGCGCGGAGGAGATCCCAGAGGGGAGACGCGGAGGGAGGCATTCAGGAGTGCTCCCTCCCTTCGTTCTGGGGGACCCCGGGCACCGGTTATCCCACGGGAGAGGGAACTCCATTCAGAGGGGGGGAGGGGCGAAGCCCGGGGGCTTGCTGTAGCTGCAGGGAAAGAATGGGGAGGGGCGGAGGTGGAAGGGCAGCTCACTCACACTCGCTGTGGAAGTGGACACTCGTTAGCCCGCGAGGAAGGGGCGGGGATCGAAGTCACCCGGAGTCTGCGGGGAGGGGCGGGCCCCCCCGCGAGTCGGGGTCGCGAGGCCCGGGCTAGGGCGCCGCCGGGGAGTCGCTCCAGGACGCCGGCGCGCGTGAGGAGGCCAGGGTTACCAGAGCACTTGGGCCGCTCGGGTCTAGCTCTTGGGCTTTGGGTAGCCTTGTTGAGGGAAGAAGGTCCCGAAAGCAGCCTCGGCGCCTCGCTCCCAAAGCTGTTCCTTTTGGGGTCGAAACCCGGCCTTGGATGTGCACCCTCTGGCCTGGCACCGGGACCAGGCCTGGTGTGAGCCTCCGCGGACACTCAGTGGCTAGCATGAGCTTCTGAGCACCAATGGGGAGCGGAATAGGGAAAGCCCCTGGGGTCGACCACCACCCCCCTTCACCTTTGTCACCAGTCCACCAGAGTTAGATCCGTTTTTCTTCTTAAATGCAGCCAGTTCTTTGAGGTTAAGGAGCACATTAGAGCAATCTCAGGAGCATTCCCCGGAGATTTATTTAGTTTCTGGAGGATCTGGAATCAACTACCATCCGTGGACCCCCACCCCCACCCCCTTGCTTTTGTGTTAGGTTCCCTGACGTAATTAACTTATTTAAAGTCACCATCAGAGAGGACTTAAGATTTTGTTAGTTTTTTGTTGTGTGTGTGTGTGTGTGCGTGTGTGTGTTTAGGACCCCAGTTTCAGAGATTATTCACCACCCTCTGGACCTCAAAGCTGGACAAATCACACAACTGCAGTACTTGTGTTTGACTCATGCTAGTCAGGAAAGAGTTATGACGAGGGTGAACTTGGAGGTGAAGGGAAAATGCTAAACCTTAAGTATTTACAAGATATTGCCTTATAAAATCTCTTATTACATGACTCAGAGTCTGGAACTGGGAAGAGATTTCAGAGGAACACTTCCCCTCTATGTAGTCCATCTACTTCCCAACTACACTCCAGAACTGGATACATCTTCTGTATCTGTTTATCCAAAGCCCCAGGAGGTAGTAAATTTGGTGAGAAGGAGCCAAGCACTGCCCACTAAGTGCTAGGCATTGATTGACCTAGGGACTTAACATATCTCACCACTTAATCCCACAACAATCCCGTGAGGTATGTACTATTGCTCTCATTTACAGATGAGAAAACTAAGGCTATGAGAGTAAGTGCATTCCACCCCCATCTAATTCCTCAGGAGCCAGGTATAGTGGATAGAGACTGGATTTCAAGTCAAAAGAGCCTGGGCTTCAGCACTTACCAGCTGAGTAACTTTGGACAAACTCCCCCCCTGAGTTTATTTCCTCATCTGTAAACTGTTAAAAGCAAAAATCTATTTCATGTGGATTGATGAAAGGATCACAGCAGGAAACAAAAGTGAAAGCCTAAAGCCTACAGAGACATTAAGATGATACCAACATGCCCTTCACTTTAGTTAGTGATATCAGTGTCCCTGGAGTAAGTTCAATTGAATAAATATTTACTGATTACTTAATAAGAGCAAAGCTTTGAGTTAGGTGCCTAGGGAATACTAAAACAAACCACAGTTTCCTGTCCCCAAAAATTTTACCATTGAGGTAGGAAGGTGGATTTACTGAGCTACAATAAAAGCAATAGGTCATATGAAGGAAGGGCTGGGCAAATACAGAGGACAGCATGATTAATTCCACTTGGGTGAGGCTTCAATGGAAGAGGTAGGAACTGGACCTTGAACATTTGCCTGGTATGTGCCAGACACATGTCTGTGATTCAGAGGACAGCATTTAGTCTAGAGTATACAGAAGATAATAAGTCTGGAAAAAATAGCTGGGGCCAGCCTGAAAAGCTCAATGCCTCTCTGCTCTTATCCTTTCCAGATAACTCCTCTACCAACTTTCCTATTCCTCAAGACCTAGCTCAACTCTTACCTCCTTCATTAAATCTTTCTGGTCACCACCCCCACACTGAAAGTAATCCTTCCATTCTCTGAATCCCTTATGTTATTTTTATTATGTCTGACCCCCAATCGATTATAAACTTTTGTGCAAGTACTTATACTTGTATTCTTTACAAAATCTATATACTTCTTGAGCTGGAAAGTTTGACAGCTATAATCTTGTTTTATCATTACAACTAAGCACAAATAGAGCAAGTATTATATTATTCCCTCATGAAGAATGAGGAAATTTAAGGTATAAGAGGCTTAATTAGTGCCCAGGGTCATACACTAAGTCACAGACAGGACTAGAATACTAGCCCTGTGTTCTGTCCGTTGAACCACAAACAGATTATTGAGAGGTAAAATGGTAAACATTCTGACTGCTGTGTAAAAATAATCTGAGAATTTATATCTCATAATTGCAAGGAAGACTTCATGATTTTTGTTTGTCTCCAAATTTAGCCTCCCAGTCTGAAAGTTCTGGGAACTCCGTTTCATCCAAACTCAGGTGAAAATTACTTGTAGCAAAAATCTTATTTCATAATATATAATGAGAAATCTAATTGCCCATTGGATCAATATTCATGTTCTATTCTCTTCCCAGGTGATGGGAAAGCCTGGTCAAAAATATATTAAATAAAAAGGCAAATTGGTGAGCAAATTAAGTCAGAACAAGAAAGGTACCTAAGAGATAAGTCCACTCAAAACAGGTACGTTTGCTGCCTGATCATAAGGGAACAAACAGATAATTTAAAAATGGCTTTATCATCTAGTTAATGGGGAGTCACTAAATATTTGTAAGCAAAGGAGAGAGATGATCAGATTTGCTGATGTTTTCCTTCGGGCCCAATTTTTTTTTCATATATCTGATTTCTTCAAAGAGAGAAACTAATGGTTGTTAGCCTTTTATAAACCTTGGAGGATGATGATCTCCAGTCAAAAAGAGTGCATCACTCCTATGATGTAATTCTAACCATGTCTTCTTCACTTTTATATTCCCAGTACCCAGCACAGAGAAAGTGCCCAGAAATTGCTTGTTGACACTCAGGTGCAGAGTGTCGCTCTGCTTCTATGAAGTTCAAAGTTTAAAATTTTTGTGATTCTTCCAAGCAGCATGACAATCCAAAGATGCTACGATGGGTGCTCACCTCAAAGACAGTATAACAGGTCTATTTCTCTTTGCCCTTTTTTTTTTTTTTTTTTTTTTTTTTTGCATTCTTGAAATTAAATAAGATATCCCTAATCAAGATGGCAGAGTGAGACATTTCAGGACTCTGTCCTCCCGCAGAAGCTCTGAAACAACCAGCAAAAACTGGTTTGAACACAAGCACAAACTTTCTGAAAGCTGCAGAAAGCAGTTAAAGGACTGCAGTAACAGGGAAAGTGCTGAATCAAGAAAAAGGTAGGATCTCCTGGCCTTTGGCTGCCCCTCCACCTCTCACCAGCTCAGCTCAGAGCCACCAGTGCTCCCAGTATGGGTCGCTGATCTTGGTTATGGAGGGAGCAGAGTAACTCTCGTGCACATACTGGGGCATTGTATTTCTGGCTCTGTCTGTCTAGTATGGCCTGAGGAACTCACCATCGCAGAACTTGCCCTGTGTGGTAGAAGGCAGGTCACAGAGCTTTCCCAAAGAGCGGTTAAGTGGCTGCCTGGGACAAGTGGCTGCCTGGGATATACAGTGCAATGCCTGGGACCATGAGAAAACTTATTTCCTAGGGAAAAGGGGACATTTGGAACCATGCAAATGGGAGAATTTCTAGGACCACACATACATACCCAAGAAAAGACGCATAAGTAAAAAGGATCAGGGTGGCCCCTACACTTTGTATGGATAAACCCTGAAGGAAAGCAGTCTGCAAAGATCAATTTGCAAAGACTGGGGAAGGTGTTTTCTTTTTTTCCTTTTTTTTTTTTTTTTTTGGTTAGCTCCTGGCAGTCAAGGAAAGCTCTCTTATAACACTAGCCGGACACAAGCTTAAAAAGCAGACACCTCAGAGTCCAGTGATAACATATTGAAATCTCAAAATGTCAAAGTTTCAACAAAATATTGCAAAGCATGCAAAGAAACAGGAAGTAAAGATACAGGCAAAGGAGAAAAAGAAAACATGAGAAACCATCAATGAGGAGGACCAGAGCTGGGACATAACAAAGACTTGAAAAAAATCATCCTAAATATGTTCAAAGAGCTAAAGAAAAACATAGACAAAGAACTAAAGGAAATCAGGAAAATGATAAATGAACACAAAGAATATAAAATAGAGATGGAAATTATGAAAAGGAACCAATCAGAGCCGAAGGCCATAGTAACAGAAATTTAAAATCCCTAGAGGGCACATATACATGATTGTTTTGTAAGCTCACAACTTCTCTAATAAAAAAAGTATGTAATAGGGGAGCAGATGTAGCTCAAGTGGTTGAGCGCCTGCTTTCCATGTACAAGGTCCTGGGTTCAAACCCCAGTACCTCCATATATATATAATTTTTAAAAATTCCTTAGAGGAGTTCAACAGCAGATTGGAGCTGGCATAAAGATAAATCAGTGAACTTGAAGATAAGACAAATGAAATCAACACGTCTGAGGAGCAGAAGGAAGAAAGAATGAAAAAAAGTGAACAGAACCTAAGGAACCTTTGAGACACCATCAGGTTTAACAACATACACATTGTGGGAGTCCGAGAAGGAAAAGAAAGAGAAAAAGGAGCAGAGAGAATATTCAAAGAAACAATGGCTGAAAAGTTGCCAAATCTAACAAAACACATGACTAAACAGATCCAAAATGCTCAATGAACTTCAAATAGATAATACCAAATAGAACCATGCTGTGGCAAATTATAATCAAATTGTTGATTGCCGAAGACAAAGAGAGAATTCTTAAAGCCACAATTGAGAAGCAACATGTCATATGCAAGAAAGCCTCAGTAAGATTAAATGCCGATTTCTTATCAGAATCCATGAGGGCAAAAAGGCAGTGGTATGATATATTTAAGGTGCTGAAAGCAAAAAACTGCCAACCAAAAATTCTAAATCTGGCAAAACTGTCTTTCAAAAATGAGGGAACGATTAAGACATTCCCAGGCAAACAAAAGCTGAGGGAGGGGGAAGCAGATGTGGCTCAAGTGGTTGGGCTCCCGTCTACTATATGGGAGGCCCTGGGTTCAGTTCCTGGGACTTCCTGGTGAGGGCAAGCTGGCCCATGCCCATGGAGAGCTGATGGCCCGAGCCTGTGCAGAGCTGGTGTAACAAGATGACGCAACAAAAAGGGAGACAAGCAGACACAAAGGGAAAACACGCAGCGAATGGATACAGAAAGCAGATAGCAAGCACAAGTGGCAAGAGGGGAGGAATAAATAAATAGAATAAAATAAAAAATATGCTTTAAAAAAAAAAAGCTGAGGGAGTTCATCGCCTCTAGACTGACCCTACAAACATTGCTAAAGAAAATTCTGCAGGTTGAACAGAAAAGACAATAGACAACAAATGAAAGCCGCATGAAGAAATAAAGATCTCCCCTAAGAGTAACAACAGGGATAAATATAAATGCCAGTACTATTGTATTTTTGGTTTGTAACTCTACTTTTTACTTAGTACAGGATCTAAAAGGCAAATGCATAAAATATAATGAGATATCAGTGGTTTTGGACTAATAATGTATAAACATGTAATTGTGACAAGAACTATATAACAATGGGGGAATGGAAGGGTATCAGAACATAGTTTGTGTATAGCATTGAAGTTAAGTGATATCAAATCAAACAAGATTGTTACAAAAGTAGCATGTTAAATTTAAGCCCAATGGTAACTACAAAGAAACTATTGGAGAAGATGCCAATTCATGGAGGCAGAAATTAGAGTATATGTTGCCAGAGGCAGGGAACAGTGGGAATTGCAGTTAATATAAAATGGGTTCAGGTTTTCTGCTTGGGGAGATGGGAAATTTTTAGGAATGGAAGATGGTGAGGGTACCTCAACATAGTGATAATGATTAATGCCACTGAATGGTATGGTTGGGAGTGGTGGAGATGGGAAATTTTATGTTTTATATATGTTCCCAAAAAAAAAAAAAAAAAAAAAAAAAAAAAAAAAAAAAAATCAGCACCAATGAGACAATGACAATTAAAGACATTATGTGATCCTAGATGGGATTTAGCAAGGGAACAAAGAAGGTTCAAAAGGACATTATTAGGACATATTTTTTATAATGAATTATAGACCATAAGCTTTATATCAGTGTAAATTTCCTGAGCTTGATAACTGCACTTAAGGTAGGCATTAAGTGAATATCCTTGTTTTTAGGATACTTACATAGCAGTATCATGTGTTCAAGGATCATGACATATACAACCTTGTATACAACACTTGTATACACTCAAGTGTTCAGAAAATGGATTGATAAATAGACAGATGGATAGATAGAATGATATGGCAAATGTGGCAAAATGTTAAAATTGGTGGATCAGGGTTTCTGGGGAGATAGTGGTACTTTGGATACTGTGTAGGGTTTGTATTATTTTTGTACTTGTCCTGTAAGTTTGAAACTATTTCAAAATTTAAAAATTTTAAAAATAAGATAAAATGTTTAAATACCTATTCATAGAAAGTGTTAAACAAAAATGAATTTTCTTTCTCCTTAAAATCAACTTTCTTCTCATCTACCGCAGTTTGGATTTCATGTGCCCTGAGACTCGCACTAGCACATGTGTATACTTGTTATTCATTGATTCCACTTAATTTGTTCTGAGTATTCTATGTGTGGAATTTTAAACTACAGCCACACCCTTATCTTACTTCCCTGAAGCATTAGAAACAGTCTGTTTTTTTAAGGTGATTTTTTTTTATAATGTGAATATGAGGACCTTAGTTAGAAAGGACATTAGAGTTCATACAGTTAGATATACCAAGAACATAGTTACATGGCAGAAGATGATGTTATAAGGGTAGCCTAGGACCAGATCATAAGGGCCACAGAGGCCATTGAAAAAGAGCAGGCCTTTATCCTGAAGTTAATGGACAGTCATGTAATATTTGCAAGCAGGGAGAGAGATTATCAGACCTGCCCTCTTCAGCAAAACTTACAGGTGCTCACCCAACTTCTCTTTGAACTTTCGTAGTGGCAGAGAGCTCATTCTTTCCCAAATCTACCCATTTTAGGTGTTAGAAGTTCTTCCTTCACTGAGCTAAAATTCCCTGTCTGTAAAGCCTATTTGTTGGTAAGTCTGGCCTTTGGAGTAACACCAGGCTTCCTTTTCTTCATTTATGTAAACAAGGGTGTCAACTAGATGAACTAGGGCAACAAAAGGGTCTAAAAGTCTACAATTCTGGAAAGAATTCTTTTTAAGCCAGTTATTTAACTTCCTCTAAATCAAATCTTCACTCCCTTTTTTCTTTAAAACAAAAATGAGATCCAAACTGCCCTGTCTCCCTAAGACCAATTCTAATGTGTTATGACAATCTCTACTCAGATTCTTCTTTTTGTCCTAAAAAACATCATGCTCTCTGATGAGTTCTCGAACTAGATAGTTCTCTTCTCTGGAGGAGCTCTCAGAAATGTAAATAGATAACAATAATGCAACATAATAATTGCTATAATTAGGATACGTATAAAATAGTATGAGGACACAAATAAGGGCTAAATAATTTTGCCTGGGAGTGGATAATAGTTTATTAGGGAAATAATGATCAACAAAAGTTTGGATAATTAATAACAGACATTTAACCCTGAAGGGTGAGTAAGACTTAACCAGGCAGAGGAGAGGCAGAGCATTCAAGATACAGAAGAGAGAAAGGGCAGGACATGTTTCAGGAACCTGCAATTAGTTGGCCTACTGGAAGGAAGGGTATGGGAGATAATACAGAGAGATGCAGGGCCAGATCATGAGGCGTTCAATGTCATGCTAAAGAATTTGGTCTTGGGGAAGCGGCTGTGGCTCAATCAGTAGGGCTCCCGTTTACCATATGGGAGGCCCCGGGTTCGGTTCCCGGGGCCTCCTGGTGAAGGCAAGCCCGCCCGCACGGCGTGGTTAGCTGACCCAGCGAGCACAAGCAGCAAGGGCGGGATAAATGAATAAATAAAAAAAATAAATAAATAAAATCTTTAAAAAAAGAATTTGGTCTTAACCTGAAAGATAGACCTTAAAGGGTTTTAACAGGATACAATCATTTGTGAATGTTGAAAAATATTAATCAGAAGGTTGTAAAAAAGAATAGAGAGACCAAAACTGAAATCAGGGAAAAAATAGAGAGAATCAGGTGAAAGATTATGAAAACTTGAAATAAGCAAAAGCAGTAGGAATGGAAGGGACAATTAGGAAAGAAGTGACAGCGACAGAATCAATAAGACTTAAATGGCTTATTAAATATCTTGTGGGTAGTAGAGATGAAGGCTTTCTTGTAAAAGAGGTCATTCTCAACCAGGGAGGTTTCCTGAGTGTCAGCTCTGAACAATTAGAAGTGGCTTCTGCTGTGTAGTTTTAGAAAAAGAGACTGAAGCCCCACGTAGGCACAAAAGAAAGAATGATGAATTAGTAATGTCTGCCATGGATAGAGAGTGGGAGAACATTGGCACATGACAGCTATTTACTATTCCTATTCTTAAGCAGAAGAAACTTAAAATGTACTCTGTGTTTCAAAGACTACATATAGTCTAATTCCATTTATTTGAAATTCAAGAACAGGCAAGACTAATCTTTGTTGATAGAAATCAGATTAGTGGTTATCTCTGGGTGCGGGTGCGAATACAACCTGGGAAGGGGTAAGGGGAGTCCTTCTAGAGTGTGGAAATGTTCTATATCTTGATCTGGGCGGTGGTTACACATGTGTATACATATGTGAACATCCATACACTTAAGATTAAGATTTGTGCTCCTTACTATATGAATGTTATATGTCAATTAAAAAGTGAAAATATATGTAATATGTTCTTAAAGAATGACTAAGAGTCTGATATAACATAGGATGAGGATGAAAGAAAAAGGTTGGCAGATTACTGGAAGATAAAGCTGGAGAATCAAAATGATAACAGATTGGGAAGGGTCTGGTAGCCATGTTAAAGAGCTTGGTCTTGATCCTGCAGTTGTTAGACAGTATCCAAAGTTTTAAGTAGAAGTATCCTGTTTTGGAAAGTAAATTCCAGAGGCAGTGCAGAATCTGTTTTGAGGGAGAAAGATGGAGAACAGGTTCTCTGACCCAGATAGGGTCTTAGACTCCAAAACTTCTTCACTAAAGGGATATCAATTTTTTTTTTTTCTTTTAGATTTTGTTTATTTATTCATTTATCCCCCCCTTGCTGCCTGTGCTCGGCGGGTCAGCCAACCACGCCGTGCGGGCGGGCCTGCCCTCACCAGGAGGCCCCGGGAACCGAACCCGGGGCCCCCCACACGGTAAACGGGAGCCCCACTGATTGAGCCACAGCCGCTTCCCAAGGGATATCAATTTTATATCCATCCTTGGAAATCATGAAAGGGAGCAGAATTCAATAGTTGCACATGAAGCCACTTGTGAATGACTTTAATTCAAACTTTAAATATATTTCATTATAAACCTAATTGCAAAATGTCAGGCCTACTGTGTATTGTGTATTGTGAGGCTGAGTGTGGTTGCTTAAAGGTGCTGGACTAGATGATTGTAATCTTAATTATTTTTCCTCGTTTTATTAGCCTTATATCATAAGCATTTCCAATATTATTTGCTCATCTTCATAATTACCTGTTTGTTTTTTGCAGATACTAAGGCTTATTTTATTCTTTTTTTTAACAATGTTGCTCTATTTTCTTTAGCAGTTTTTTTTCACAACTCCTAAATCTTTTGTAAGATTGTTTTTAACTAAATGATGTTTATGCTTATAAACATTTAGTTCCCTGATTTTTAAACTTTTTAAAACTAAACTTTCATATTTTCCATATAAAAGTATTATATGCCCTTTGCAGAAAATCTGGAAAATATAGGGAAAACATAAAAATAATATAAGAATAGCACATAATCCTGCTGTATAATATCACCAGTCTAAACAACTTTTGACATATTTCTTTCCAGTCTCATTTTTTTTTATATGCGGTTTAACATAGTTGAGATGATACTTTGGGTATCATTTTTTTTTTCTTTTTTTTTTCTTAAGATTTATTTTTATTTATTTATCCCCCCTTGCTGCTTGTGCTCTCTGTGTCCATTCGCTGCGCGCCCTTCCGTGTCTGCCTGTCTCCCTTTGTTGCATCATCTTGCTGTGTCAGCTCACCGTGCTGCGTAGGCAGGTTTGCCTTCACCAGGAGGCCCCAGGAATTGAACCCAGGGCCTCCCATATGGTAAACAGGAGCCCAACCAATTAAGCCACAGCCGCTTCCTTGGGTATCATTTTGATGCCTATTTTTTATTTAGAGTTTTATCATAAATATTTCTCCATGTTATTAAGAATTCTATCTAAATATAGTTTTAGCAGCTGCAAAATATTAAATTAAGAAAAGGTTCCAGGGTTTGCTTATCCAGTCACTTATTTTCAGACATTTACTTCTGATTTTTTGCCATTAAAAGTAATGCTGGGAGAAAAAAAAAAAAGTAATGCTGGGAACGCATGTGGCTCAAGCGGTTGAGCGCCGCTTCCCACATGGGAGGTCCAGGGTTCGATTCTGGTGCATCCTGAAAAAAAAAAAAAAAAGCAACAAGCAAAACAAACAAAAAAACTAACTCAGGGAAGCTGATGTGGCTCAATGGTTGAGCACCACTTCCCACATATGAGGTCCCGGGTTCAATCCCCGGCCCCTGGTACCTCAAAAAATAACAATAATAATAATGCCATTAAAAATAAATGCATAAAGCACTATAAAGTTATTTCCTTAGGGAAAATTCTCAGGTGTGGAATTGCTATATCAAGTAAGGCAAATATGTAAAAGGGTCCTGATAGGTATTGCCAAATTGCTTTTTAAAAGGATTGTACTAAATTCCACATCCACTATTATGTGGGAGAGAAAACTAACCAAACATTTTTTTTTAATCAAATCAATTTTATTGATGCATTTTAATAAGCGTACAATCCATCCAAAGTGTACAATATTGGTATTTGGTATAATCACACAGTTGTGCATTCATTACTTCAATCATTAGAGCATTTTCATTATTCCAATAATAATAATAAAGAACAAAAAACAAAAAGTCATCATCTCTCAATCTCTCTATGCTTCCCCTGCCGTACGCAGCTGCTATCCTGCTAACTAAACATTCTTAAGCTTTAAAATTGATATGCTTGGACTTCCAGTCAACCAAGATGGTGATATAAGATGCTCCAAGGTGTAGTTTTCTCACGGAATCTTTGAACAACTAGTAAAAACTGTCAGAGCCATCTTCCTAAAAACTCCAGAAAACAGTTAAAGGGTTGCAGTAACTAGGCGAGAGCTGAATCAAGAAAGCACAGCTTTAAAAATGGTAGGAGATGCTCCTGATGTACTTGTTGACCCCCAGCATGATTTGGAGCCAGCCTGTGCTTCCATTGTACTCCCATCTGGCCTGTTCCAGATGGGAATAGAGTAATCCCTAAGTGCATAGTGCAGTGCTTATAGGTTGATGCCAATCTTTTGGGTGGTATCCTGACAGACTGAACCAGGAAAC
The DNA here is from genome assembly GCA_026826555.1 of Tolypeutes matacus. NCBI lineage: Eukaryota > Metazoa > Chordata > Mammalia > Cingulata > Chlamyphoridae > Tolypeutes > Tolypeutes matacus. The sequence goes on from JAKSZT010053883.1 coordinate 47,847,719, forward strand.
CCATCTCTGGCCCTATCTTCCAGAATTTACCCTGCAGGCAAAAGCAGATTGCTGGAAGCTAAAGCATTATTTAAAAAATTAAAAAATAAAGAAATAGTCGAAGTGGTCTGGGACAAAAGATTTTGGCTTTAAGACATAAAATACAGCACATGGGAGGAGAGGGATAGGCAGTAAAAGACACATTCATAGGCAGTAAAAGACACATTCAGATTCCTGAAAAAAGGGGGATTATTAAGGCCATAATTGAGCACAAGCCCAGGATAAGACACAGGCTCAGAAAAGGAGAGAACCCTGACCTTCACTCTCATCTCTGGATGATCTTCTTGGTAGGAGAGCTAAATTCTGAAGTGAAGGAGAGCACCAGCCTATGCAGAGCCAATGTGCAAAGACTGTGAAAGGTGTTTTTGTTTGTTTTTATTAGCTCCTGGCACACAAGGAAATCTCTGTCATATCACTACCAGGATACAAGTTTTAAAAATAGACAGTTCTGGGACTAAATCCCAGAGTTAACACCTTAAAATAGTAAAAAGTGCACTGTGCAACAAAAGATTGCAAAACTAATAAAGAAATAGGAAATGATGGCCCATCTAAAGGAACAAGATAAAAATTCAGAAACCATCAAGAAATAAGATCAGAATTTGGACATACCAGACAAAGACTTTTAAGAAATGATCATGAGTATGCTCAAGGAGATAAAGGAAAACATGGAGAATAAAACTAAAGGATATTAGGAATACAATGAATGAACAATATGAGAATATCAATAAAGAGAGAAGTTTTAAAAAGTTGCCAAACAGAAATCCTGGACTTGATGTCTACAATAACTAAAACGAAAAATTCCCTGAAGGATTCAACAGCAGATTGGAGCTGGCAAAAGAAAGAATCAGTGAACTCCAAGATAAGACAATTAAAATGATTCAGCTGAGGTGCAGAAAGAAAATTTTTAGAAGTAAGAGAACCTAAGAGACCTATGGGACATTATCAAGCATACCAATATACACATTATGGGAATCCCAGAAGGAAAAGAAAGAGAGAAAGGGGCAGAGGAGTATTCAAAGAAATGATAGCAGAAAACTTCCCAAATTTAATGAAAGACATGAATATTCACATCCAAGAAACACAGTGAAACCCAAACAGGATTAACTTGAAGAGAAATATGCCCAGACACATAGTTATCAAATTGTTGAATGCCAGGAACAAGGAGAGAGTTCTAAAAGCTGGAAGAGAAACGTATATCCAGCAAGACTATCGTTCAAAAATAAGGGAGACATTCCCAGGTAAACAAAAGCTGAGGGAGTTCAACACCACTAAACTTGCCTTACAAACAATACATAAAGGGAGTTCTTCAGACTGAAAGGAAAGGACCTCCAGTAAAGATAGCCGAATGGATAATAATAAAAACCAGTACTATTGTATTGTATTTTTCAGTATGCAACTCCACTTTTTACTTCTTACAGGTTCTAAAATGCAAATGTATGAAAAGTAAAGATAAATCTATGATTTGGGCTTACACTAAATAAAGCTATAGGGAGCGGATGTGGCTCAAATGGTTGGGCATCCATCTGCCATATGGAGGGACCTGGGTTCGATCCCCGGGACTTCCCGGTAAAATAAAATATATATATATAGAAGGCACATGGGCTGCCAGGCTCTGTGTGCCGCTGAGCCGCCAGGCCCTGGGAGCCATGCAGCAAGATGATGACGTAACAGGGGAGAGACAACACGAGATGCTCCGAAAGCTCCGGAAGCCAGGAGCTGAGGTGGCGCAGGTGGCGGAACACTTCTCTCCTACATTGGAGGTCTCCAAGATCGAATCCTAGTGAAGACTGGAGGAGGATGAGAAGAGATGGCAGGAAACAGACATGAGAATTGCCCAGCGAATGGACACAAAACAGCAAATGGGGAAGGGGAGGTTTAAAATGGATAAAGTAAATAAATAAATCTTTTTTTTTTTTTTTTTAAGATTTTATTTATTTATTCATTTATCCCCCCCTTGCTGCTTGTGCTCGCTGGGTCAGCTAACCACGCCGTGCGGGCGGGCTTGCCTTCACCAGGAGGCCCCGGGAACCGAACCCGGGGCCTCCCATATGGTAAACGGGAGCCCTACTGATTGAGCCACAGCCGCTTCCCATAAATAAATCTTTAAAAAAAAAAAAAGAAAGCTATAGTTTGTAACAAGTAGAATAAAAAGGTGGGAAGACAGGGATATAGAAACAGTGTTCATGTATGCTATTGAAGTCTAAGTTGATATAAAATCAAACTTGATTGTTATAAATTTATGATAAATTTAAGCCCCTTGGAAACCACAAAGAAAATATGTGAAAAATCCATACAGAAGGAAATGAGAAGGTACTCAAAATGGCATACTATAAAAAATTAAATAAATATGAAAGTAGACATTAATGAAAAATTGAGGGAAAAAAAATGCATGACTTACAAAGATCAAACAGCAAAATGGCAGAAGAAAGTCCTGCATTTTCCATAGTTACTTTAAATGTAAATGGATTAAACTCTTCAGTCAAAAAACAGATTATCAGAATGGATATAAAAGAATGACCCAACTATTTGCTGTTTACAAGAGACTCACCTTAAATTCAAAGACACAAGCAGGTTTAAAGTGAAAAGATGGAAAAATTATATCATGCAAATAGTAACCAAAAGAAAACTGGGATAGTTATACTAACATCAGATAAAATAGACTTTAAGTCAGTAACTGTTACGAGAGACAAAGAAAGTCACTATATACTGATAAAAAGGTCAATTCAACAGAAAGACATAATAATTATAAGTATATATGCACCTAACATCAGAACCACAAAATATATGAAGCAAATATTGACAGATTTGAAGAGAGAATTAGATAGTTCTATATTAATATTGGGATATTTCAATACATTGCTTTCAATAATGGATAGAACTCTAGGCAGGAAATAATAAAGAAATAGAAGATTAGAATGATAATATAAACCAAAAAGACGTAGCAGAAATATATAGAACACTTCACCCAACAGTGGCAGAATAAACATCATTCTCTCATGCACATGGGTCATTCTCCAGGATAGAATATATGTTTGGTCACAAAACAAGTCTCAAAAATTTTTTAAATATTGAGATTATACAATGTATCTTCTCAGACCACAATGCAATGGGGCTAGAAATCCATAACAGAAGAACTGGAAAACTCACAAATATGTGAAAATTAAAGAACCCATTCTTAAACAATCAATGGGCTTAAGAGAAAATCACAAGGGAAATTAGGAAGTATCTTGAGGCAAATGAAAATGAAAACATATACCAAAACTTATGGGATGCAGTAAAGGCAGTGCTGAGGGGGAAATTTGTAGCTGTAAATGCTTACATTAAAAAAAAGTTCTCAAATCAGAGACCTAACCTTAAAACTAAAGGATCTAGAAAAAGGAGAGCAAAGTAAACCCAAATCGAGCATATGGAAGGAAATAATGAAGACTAGAATGGAGATAAATGAGCAGAGAAAAAAAAAAAAAAAACAATAGAAAGCATCAACAAAATCAAAAGTTTTTTTTAAAAAGCATAAATAAAATCAATAAACTTTTAGCTAGACTGATAAAGGAAAAGAGAGGGCTCAAATAACTAAAATCAGAAATGAAAGGGAGGCTATTACTACCAACTCCATAAAAATAGAAAGGATTATAAGTATATACTATGAGCAACTGAATGCCAACAAATTATATAACCTAAATAAAATGGACAAATTCCTAGAAAGACACAAACTACCTACACAAAATCAAGAGGAACTAGATCTCAGAAAATCAATAACAAGTAAAGAGATCGAATCAGCAATCAAAAACTGTCCAACAAAGAAAAGTGCAGGACCAGTTGGCTTCACTGGTGAATTTTACCAAACATTCCAAGAATTGACACCAATACTGCTCAAACTCTTCCAAAAAATTGAAGAGGAGGGAAAACTTCCAAATCCATTCTATGAGGCCAAAATGACCCAAGCTAGCTAAAGACAGCACAAGAAAAGAAAAATTATGGACCAATATCCCTTATGAGTACAGACACAAATATATCAACAAAATACTAGAAAACTGAGTCCAAAAACACATTAAGGGAGTGGATGTAGCTCGGGTTTGAGTGCCAGCTTCGCATGCACAAGTTCCGGAGTTCAATTCCCAGTACCTCCAAAAAAAAAAAAAAAAGTTCACAAAAACACATTAAAAGAATTAAACACCATGATCAAGTGCGAATTTTCCCAGGTATGCAAGGTTGGTTCAACATAAGAAAATCAATCAATGTAATACACTAAATTAATAGAATGAAGGAACAAAACCACATGATCATCTCAAATAACACAGAAAAAGCATTTAACAAAATCCAGCACCCCATCTTAAATTAAAAAAAAAAACATTTAGGAAAGTAGGAAATGAAAGAATTTTCCCAAAAAGATAAAGGGCATTAATGAAAAGACCACAGCAAACATCATTCTCAATGGTTAATGACTGAAAAGTTTCCCCCTAAGATCAGGAACAAGAAAATGTGCCTGCTGTCACCAATGTTATTCAACATTGTACTGGAAATTCTAGCCAGAGCAATCAGGCATGGAAAAGAAATAAAAAGCATCCAAATTTAAAGGGAAGAAGTAAAACCATTTCTATTTGCAGATGACACAATTATATATATATAGAAAATCTTAAAGAACACACAAGTAAGTTACTAAAACTAATAAATTCAGCAAAGTTGCAGGGTGTAAAATCAACATGCAAAAGTCAGTGGTGTTTCTATACACCAGTAATTAAAAATCTGTAAAGGAAATTAAGGAAACAATTCCATTGACAATACTATCTAATATAATAAAATACCTAGGAATAAATTTAACCAAGGGGGTTACAAATACCATACAATGAGTTTACTTAAACAGTAGGAATTTATTGGCTCATGGTTTCAGAGGTTAGAAGGCTTGCTTCCTTCTAGGAATGGTAGCATTCTGGCTGGCCAGTAATTCTTGAGTCCATTGGCTTTTCCTTCCATCACGCAGCAGTGCCTATGACAATGCTCCTTCCTTTCTCTTACAGGTTCCCACTGACTTCCAGCTTCCAGCTCCTCCTGTAGCTTTCTTTGACATTTGAACTCTTCAGCTTATAAAGGACTCCAATAATGTGGATTAAGACTCAACCTCGGAAGCGGCTGTGGCTCAATCAGTAGGGCTCCCGTTTACCATATGGGAGGCCCCGGGTTCGGTTCCCGGGGCCTCCTGGTGAGGGCAGGCCCGCCCGCACGGCGTGGTTAGCTGACCCAGTGAGCACAAGCAGCAAGGGGCGGATAAATGAATAAATAAAAATAAAAAATCTTTAAAAAAAAAAAAGACTCAACCTCATTCAGTGTGACTATACCTTAACTCAAAATAACATCAGCGACCCTATTTACAATGGGTTCACACCCACAAGAATGCAGATTAAGATTAAGAACATATCTAAATTGGGGTACATAGTTCAATCTACCACAGAGGTGAAAGACTTGTATACGGAAAACTACTGAAAACATTGCTGAAAGAAGTTAAAGAAGACCTAAATAAACAGAAAGATGGGAAGCAGCTGTGGCTCAATTGGTTGGGCTCCCGTTTACCATATGGGAGGCCCCAGGTTCAATTCCCGTGGGCCTCCTGGTGAAGGCAAGCTGGCCCGCAGGGCGCAGTGAGCTGATGGCCCGCGTCGCGCGGTGAGCGAGCTGGTGCAACAAGATGACACAACAAAGGGAGACAAGCAGACACAGAAAAATATACAGCAAATGGACACAATGAGCACAAGCAGCAAGGGGGGCGGATAATTAAATAAAAATATAGATAAATAAATAAATAAATAAATGGAAAGAGATCCCTTCTCCACGGATTAGAAAACTTAATATTGTTAAGATAACAATATCACCTAAATTAATCTACAAATTCAATGAAATTCCTACCAAAATCACAGCAGCATTTTTTGCACAAATGGAAAATCCATTCCTCAAATTCATGTGGAATTGCAAAGGGCCCAAAGTAGCCAAAATTATCTTTTTAAAAAAATTATTTATTTATTTATTTATTTATTTCTCCCTCCTCCATCATTGTTTGTGCTCGCTGTCTGCTCCCTGTGACTATTTGTGCTTTCTGTATCTGCTCCTCTTCTTTTTAGGAGGCACCAGGAACCGAACCTGGGACCTCCCACATGAAAGGGAAGGATCCAAACACTTGAGCCAGCTCCACTCCCTGCTTGTTGATTTCTCATTGTGTCTCCTCATTGCATCTCCTTGTTGCGTCATCTTGCTGTGTCATCTTGTTGCATCAGCTCGCCGTGACAGCCTGTCCCATCAGCTCGCTGTCTTGCTCGTCTTCTTTAGGAGGCACCATTAGGAGGTACCAGGAACTGAACCTGGGACCTCCTTTGTGGTAGGCAGGTGCCCAGCGGCTTGAGTTGCATCCACTTCCCCAAAATTACCTTGAAAAAGTAGGACAAAATGTGAAGACTCACACTTCCTGATTTCAAAACTTACTACAAAGTGACAGTAATTAACACAGTGTGCTACTGGCATAGGGATAGACAGACACATAAACCAATGGAATAGAAATTAGAGTCCAGAAATAAATCCACACATCTGAGGCCAGGTGATTTTTGACAAGAGTATCAAGTCCATTAAATGGGGAAGGAATATTTTCTTCAACAAAAAATGCTAGGAAAACTGGAAATTCACACGCAAAAGCATGAATTGGACCCTTTTCTCTCACCATATATAAAAATTAATTCAAAATTGATCAATGGTCTAAACATAAGAGGGAGTACTATAAAACTCTTACAAGAAAACAAAGGGAACTATCTTTAAGACCATGTATTAGGCAATGGATTCCACAATTTTACACCAAAAGCATGAGCAACTAAAGATGTAGATAAATTGGACTTTGTTAAAATTAAAAACCTTTGTACATCAAAGGACTTTATCAAGAAAGTGAAAAGACAACCTAGAGAATGGAAGAAAATATTTGGAAATCATATATCAATATCCAGAATACAAAAAGAACTTCTGTAATTTGACAATAAAAAAATAAACACCATTATTGCGGTCCCCCCTTCTGGCTTTCTCAAACCTTTCAGTCCTTTACTCTTCTCCAAAGTGAACACAGCTGATCTTCCCTAGAAGCAGCCTCTACCTGTTTTATCCCCAATCTTCTTTCCCTTGGCCTTTTTTACTCTCCCCAAACAGCACGGACACACTCCCCAATTTGGCAGGAATTTCTCCCTGACTTTCACACCAAAAGAGTTTTGTACCCTGCTACCAAGAAATACTCTTAGTAGAACCCTGCTATCCCTCCAGACCCAACCATTACTTTCTTTCAGTATTTATTCTTTTCATACACTACAAATAAAGATAATTTCTATTATGTTCATGTTTTCCCATCTATCCAAAAATCAGGATACATGAGAGCATAAGTTTAAGCATACTTACACTTATAACGAGATAGGATATTTGGGCACAGTGGAGGCTGGTGACACCTGCCACCTGCGCTGCCACCGCCCCACGACAACCACCACTGCCCCCTGTTTCATTGCCATCTTGGTACCAGCTGTATGATTAGGCCACAATCTTCAATGAATAAACATACTCCTTTCTGTGGTGTTCTAGGTCACACATTTATGGGGTTTCTGAAGGGCAGTGGCGATTACTGTCAGGCACAGCATGACCTCTATGCAGACAAGTGTAACTGTAGAGACTCATCACTACTCCACCAAGGAACTTCCCTAAGAGTGGTTAACCTGGACACAGAAGTGTTGAATTAAAATCTGCAGAGCATTTTACAAGATTTGACCTGGATGGGGTAAACCTCATTGCACTTCTTTATATCGCCTCGGTATTACTGGATTAAAGAATCGCTGCTTCTTATTAGGAGGTTCATTTCATTTCCTGTTACTCCCAATTTCAAGTGAGGTACATTGAAGTAGACTTCAGTTTCTTTACAGCATTTCTGTATTCAATTTTTAAAATTCTTTCAGAACCCTATTGAGTATTTTTTAACTAAATTAACATGGCTCGTATGAACCACCCAGCTCTGGTGGAAGTCGTACAAGAACATGAGATTTCTTATTACACACAATCTAACCGATGCAACCTTAAACAAATTTACAAAGCAACTTAAGAAGTGTGGAGTCACCATAATAGTAAGAGTATGTGAAGCAACTTAAGATACAGCTATTATGGAGAAAGAAGGCATCATGTTCTTGATTGGCCTTTTGATGATGGTGCACCACCACCCAACCAGATTGTTGATGATTGGTTAAGTCTGTAAAACTTGAGTTGCCTGAAGAACTTGGTTGCTGCTGCATTGCTGTTTATTATGTTGCAGATCTTGTGAGAGCTCTGGTATTTTTTGCCCTGATTGAAGATGGAATGAACTATGTACAGTTCATAAGACAAAAGTGGCGTGGGGTTCTTAACAGCAAACAACTTTTGTCTTTGGAGAACTATCGTCCTAAAATGCTGTGCTTCAAAGACTCTAATGGTCCCAGAAATAACTGTTATATTCAATAAAACTAGGGTACCTGATGCTGTTGCCTTAGAAGTGGAACTTGAGGGAGGACCTAATTTGTCATACATATTAGCCAACATGTTGGTGAATAAATCTAATGAAGCTTCATAGGAGTATTGAAAAACAATTTTACCATTCTACAAGTTTGAAAGAATTGCAACCTCAGTGTTTGGGTTACAATCAGCCTATTTGGACACTGACCAAAATATTCTTGCTGGTCACAATTTAAAATGGGCTTATCATTTGTAATAAATTAACTTTCCTAAAATCATGCAGCACTGAGTTATAAATCTAAAGAAATAAGTTTAAAGAAATCTACTCCCATGCCAGAATCTTCTCAATATATAGGAAATTTAGAGAGATTCAGTGCCAAAATACCCAGCACAATACTTGTATATTTTTTGTATCATACAGAACCTAAAATCCCAGGAACTATGAACACTCTAGACCTTATGTAGCTTATTCTTTCAGTCATTTCAAACATTGAAAGTAGGGCATATACGGTTATTTACCTGTTCACATCTCCCCCATTCGCACCAGTACATCCGGTTTGTGGAAACATTGAATTTTGTTGGATTTTTACCAAGTCTGATGGTGATTATTTAATGTCTATCTATAAATCTCATTTTGTGATAGAGAAAACCTCCATTTTGAAAATCTGCATTGTACAGAAGCATGTCTTCATGTCTCCAGACAAAAAAGGCTTAATTTAATGTTTGCACTTTGGGGTGCAATTTAACTGGGAGGGCCTGACAAATGAAAGGGAGGGAACTATTAAATATTTTTTATAAAATGTTGCTTTTGTCTTGTACAGAACATGTAGAATATGCTCTTTAAGTTAGTAACTACTTTTTAAAAGGTAGAGATGCTTTGTTATGGTAGCTACAATAATTCTTAATCATGAAATTTCTGAAATTCTTGTAAATTTTCCCATATCTGTTTGAAGTTGTTTAACAACCATTATTTTTGTTTGAAGAGGTTTTTTTTCCTTCTCTTCCCAACCTCTTGCACAAAAAAAGAAGTAGGTTTCTGCTAATGAATTCAGCAGATATTATCTAATATTTTATATGCTCTTTGAGCTGTGTAACTTAATATTTGGATACTTGATAATTTGTTTTATTACATAATTGATAAAATGGTGATATGTATTAATGTTAGTTCAACCATATGTTTATACTATCTGGGAATGTGGGGTTATAGTTCTGTGGAAGAAATAATTTATCAGTGTTCACCAGCTTGTAAAAACCTAGTGTGAGAGCTTAAACATCTAAATAAATAATGAAATACATTTATCGTCATTGAGATTATTTTGCTTAAGTTTAACTTATTTTGTAAAAACTAAATGAATGGATTGTAATTCCCTTAATGCCATTTGAAGTAAAGCATGTCCACATTTTATGAAAGAATGATTAAATGAAGTCAGCATTTTGGTAAGGTTCTTTTAGACAAAATTTGTTAGGGTAGTTACGACTGTATTTAATCCTAAAAGTCTTCCCCATTATAAACTTTGCTCTTACTTAAAGGTCTAGATGATTTGAACCAATTTACTAGTCAACACTGAGGAAGCAGTGATAGAGGAAGACCTTGATTTGAAGCTCAGTTAAACCAATTATCAGAAGTTTTGAGCAACTTCACTTCTGAGCCTCAGTGTTCTTATTTGCAAATTGATAATTAAATATCTTTATAAATTTTGAAAATTAATTTGAAGATAGTATTTGGTATGTGAGTGCTGAATACAGAATACTGAGGGTTTCTTTCAATAATCTGAGATAACATGGAAATACTCCTTTGCATATTTTATGTTAATCTAAAAGAGACAAATGTCCTCATCTGAGAGCTACAAATATAAAAGATTCAATTTGAGTAAAATGTGAAAAATCCACCTTATGTTTATTCTTTAAAGTATTTGCTTTCATCTCTTCATGGCAGTTTAGCATTTAATATGCTTCTTTCCTAAAACTTAGAGAGACAGAGCAAAAGGGGGAACAACAGGGATATCTGGAGGCCCTTGCTTCTTTATATCTTGGATCTTTTGTGATTGGGGCTAGTTAATTAACCTGAGCTACTTTTGATTTCTTTTTTTTTTTTTTTTTTTTTTTTTTTAAAGATTTTATTTATTTATTCATTTATCCCCCCCTTGCTGCTTGCACTCGCCGGGTCAGCCAACCACGCCGTGCGGGCGGGCCCGCCCCCACCAGGAGGCCCCGGGAACCGAACCAGGGGCCTCCCACATGGTAAACGGGAGCCCTACTGATTGAGCCACAGCCGCTTCCCTACTTTTGATTTCTTAAAAAAATAAACTACTCTAGGGAGAAGTAATTTTGTGTGTAATTGATTACTAAATGATAAGCTATTACTACACAGCCCCTAAAACAGCATTTGCATTTATTGAGAGAGAGGAGATGCCATCGTGATTAATGAAAAATGTCTTTTGTGTTTGAAAAGTTAAATTGGTTTGCAGTGTTGTATGTACAATGCTAAAAAATCAATTTACCTTATAAACTTTATCTGTACAGTATATAACATGATAAGATTAGATTTTTATTTATTTTTTAAACAAATTTATTGAAGTATATCATTCATATATAAACATACATAAACTGTGAGTGTTCAGTAAACATTGTGAACTTAAAAAACAAACATGCATAACATCATACAGGGCTCCCACACCTCACCCCCCAACAAACACCCTGCATTGTTGTGAAACATTTGTTAAATCATGAAAGAACATTGTCAAAGTATTACCACCAACTATAATCTGTATCTTCCTCCCCTATAAGGATTTATTTATTTACTTACTTACTTACTTACTTACTTACTTACTTTTATCCAAGACCTGTAGCACCTAGGATCTGTAGCACCTAGCATGATACCTGGCACATAGTAGGTGATTAATAAATGTGTGTTGAATGACTGATTGAAAGATGAACAAGACAAAATCTCTATGCTTAAGGAGTCTAGGAGAGGATATAGGAAAATAAATAGTTACAGTATATTGTGATAAATGTTACAGTAGAGGTATACCAAGGTCCTCCACAGGCATGGACAGAGGTGAGATATGTAACTGGAGTAAGGTGAGGAGGAACAGTCCTGCAGAGTCTTAAAGGATGAATGGGAGTTTATGAAAAAGAAAGGAAGCTGTAATATAGAGATCAAAAGCAAGAACTATACTAGAAATTGTTTTGTAGCCTAGATGGCGAAATCATGTTTCTGTGAGTCTAAAAATAACATTACTCTAAGCTTAGTCCTACAACTGATTGATGTAATGAAAATTTGGAAGCAACATGAAATAACTTAAAAGAATATGATGAAATAATTTTGTTCCTAAGTGCCCCTACTATAAATTCCCATGAAAACCTCTTCTTATTTCTATCATCATATTTATCATGCTATATTGCCACTAAGTTTCTCTACCGCTCTTCATTGTGGGTTCTTTGAGGCCTATGATTAAAGAGTTTTAATACCTGATTCAATTCATATACCCTTTTTTTTTTTTAAAGATTTATTTATTTACTTTATCCATTTTAAACACCCCCCTTCCCCATTTGCTGCTTTGTGTTCATTCGCTGAGCAACTCTCCGTGTCTGCCTCCTGCCATCTCCTCTCATCCTCCTCCTCCAGTCTTCACCAGGATTCGATCCCGGAGACCTCCGATGTAGGAGAGAGGTGCTCTGCCACCTGCGCCACCTCGGCTCCCGGCCTTCGGAGCCTTCGGAGCCTTCGGAGCATCTCATCTTGTCTCTCCTCTGCGCCTCTCTCCTGCCACGTCATCATCTTGCTGCATGGCTCCTGGAGAGCCTGGCGGCTCACCGGCACACAGAGCCCGGCAGCCCATGCGCCTTCGATATATATATTTTTTTATTTTACCGGGAGGTCCCGGGGATCGAACCCAGGTCCCCCCACATGGCAGACGGACGCCCAACCATTTGAGCCACATCCGCCCCCAATTCATATACCCTTGTACTCAGTATAGAGCCAGGCCCAGAGAGGGAATCTGAGCATATTCCAACATGATCATGAAGTCCTGAATGAACCAACCTCTGGCAGTCTCTCAGCTTTGTTTCATGTCCCATACTCTATGCTCTAGACAATATTGAACACCTTTCAGTTCCCTGAACAAACTTGACTAGTTAAAACCTCTGGGCCTTCATACCTGCCAATGCAACTCCCACTGTCTCCTTCCATCATGCCCCCAACTCTTCGTCTACCTAACACCTATTCACCTTTCAGATTTCAGCTTAAACATTATTTCTGAAGGAAGCCTTCCCCAACCCTCAAGACAAGTGCAGACCTTCCTATTATTATATGGTCCTATAACACCCTATATTTTCCTTTGTGCCATTTATCACACTTGTAGATACTTGATCACTGTCTCTGCATGAGATGATAAAAGTTTCATAACCCAGCACTTGGAACCAAGCATGCAAGATTATAGGTACTCAATAAAAATTATTTTAGTAAATTATTGAATAAATGAATGAAGTGCTGTTTGTTTGTAAGTACGAGGTTGGGGGAAACGGATGTGGCTCCAGAGGTTCAGCGTCAGCCTACCATCTCGAGGGACTGGGGTTCGATCCCTGGGACCTCCCGGTAAAAAAAAAAAAATTAAGTATGAGGTTAGTGGTCCAGCTTTCAGGAGGCTCTGTGTGGTATTAATGTATATTGGAACTAATTAAGTCAAACCACCAAATCACCTTTAGTATTAGAATAGAAGCACTTCCCATGCTCCATTAAGAATCAGTGTTGTTGCCCTGAAACAAATTTATGGGGCCTCTGTGCACACCATCTTCTTCCCTCTGCCCTTGAACTATTTTTGGTGATCTAGTCCTCGCTATCAAAATCTGCACCTGAGCTTACTTTCCCAACACCAGTTGTCAACTCATCTTTCTTCAGGTCTTTCTTTCTGGTTTTTCACAGGCTTGCCCCAGCCATCAAGCCCCAGGATTCACTTTTCCCAGACAACCTTTCCCAGGGCACCAGATTAGTATTACTCCTGGCACCAGACCATGTTACTCAGCACCTTTTTCCCTCCTATCAACCTACCATTCCAGGAAGCTCTGGCAAGGGACTAGGTGGTGTGGAGAAGCCAAAAAGAAAACAGTTCCTACCCTCAAGGAGCAACTAGTCTATTGAAGAGAAAATGGGTAAACATGAAAAGCAAAATAATCATAACACACTGCATATGCTTATGTACAATTCAATGCCATTAATTATAGTCACAGGGTTGTGCAATCATCACAACCATCCGTTACCAAAACTTTTTCATCACTCTAAACCGAAACTCTGTACCCATTAAGCAATAACTTCCCATTTCCCCCTAAACCCAGCCCCTGGTAACCTCTAATTTACTTTCTGTCTCTACAAACTTGCTTAATCTAGATATTTTGTATAAGTGAAATCATACAATATTTGCCCTTTTATGTTTGACTTATTTCACTTAGTATAATGTTTTCAAGGTTCATCCATGTTGTAGCATGTATCAGAACTTTATACCTTTTTATGGATAAATAATATTCCACTGTATGTATATATCACATTTTATTTATCTATTCATCTATTGATGGACACTTGGGTTGTTTCCACTTTTTGGATATTGTGAATAATGCTCATTTTTGAGCTTTGTAATTTGAAGTAATTTTAAATCTATAGAAGAGTTGCAGATATAGTCTGGGGAGTTTCCAAATACTCTTACCCAATTTCTCTTAACATTAAACAACTTGCACAATCATTGTAGAATTATCAACACTAAGAAATGAGCATTGATACAACACTATTAGTTAAAGAACAGACTTTTTTCAGATTTTACCAGTTTTTCCACGAATGTCCTTTTTAAATTCTAGTATCCAACCCAGGATCCTACATTGCATTTAGTTGTTTTGTCTTCTTAGTCTCCTCCAATCTGTGACAGTTCATCAGTCTTCTTTCATGACCTTGTCACTTTTGAAAGTACTGGTCAGGTATTTTGTCGAAAGTTCCTAAATTTTGGTTCGTCTGATGTTTTCTCATAATTAGACTGAGGTTATGAATTTCAGGAAAGAATATCACAGAAGCTATGTACCCTTTTCAGTCCATGATATTGGGGATAGACAATATTGATATGTACTTATTACTTGTGATATTAACTTTGATCACTTGGTTAAGGTGGTGATTGATAGGTTTCTGTAAACTTACTATTTTTTTTTTGGTAAAAATTGTATTTGGGGGGATATAATTTAAAGCTATATAAATATCTCCTTAAACTTGCTTCCACTAATTTTAGCATTCATTGGTGGATCTTGCCTGCTGCAATTAACTGTGATGTTCTAATGGTGACATTCTAACTCCCTAATTGTTTCTATATTTATTAATTGTAACTCTTCTGTTAGGAAGAGTTGTTCCTTCTGCCCCATTATTTATTTATTCAATCATTTCTTTGTATCAGTAAAGACAGTGATATTTATTGCATTCTTGGGTTATAATATAATGCTATCATTATATATTTAGTTGCTCAAATTGTTCCAGCTTTGGCCATTGAGAACTCTTTTGGATTGGCGTCTGTATTTTTTTTGGCAAGTTCTCATCTTGGCACCATAGCATGCTTCAGGTTCATCTGATATTTTCCCTAACCCAGCCTGAGAATGAACCACTTCTCCAAGGATGCATGGTTTGTGTTTTTTTATGAATGGTATTTAACCTGAATTCTGGGAATGTGGTGAGCTTATTGCTACTAGGTTGTCACTGTTTTCAGGATTCCTAAGCAAACAGAGATAAGATATATTTGTATGGCTACAAATCCACATATACATATACGTCTATATTTATTTCTAGCTCTCTTTATATATATATTAAAACCCTGAGTTCATGACCCAACTATATGCTGTATACAAGAGACTTATGCTAAATTCAAAGACACAGTAGGTTGGGAAGCGGCTGTGGTTCAATTGGTTGGGCTCTGGTTTACCATATGGGAGGCCCAGGGTTTGAATTCCGGGGCCTCCTGATGAAGGCAAGCCAGCCTGTGCAGCGCAGTGAGCCGACACAGTGAGAAAACCCAACAAAGGGAGACAAGCAGACACAGAAAAACGCAAAGCAAATGGACACAGAGAGCACAAGCAGCAAGGGGGGGATAAATAAATAAATAAATATAAATAAATCTTTAAAAAAAAAACAAAGATGCAGTAGTTGAAAGTGAAAGGATAGAAAAAATATACCATGCAAATTGTAAACAAAAGAGACCTGGGGTAGCTCTTTAAGTCAATAATTGTTACAAGGGAAAAAGAAGATCACTATATACTGATAAAAGGGTCAGTTCAACAAGAGTACATAACAATTATGAATACATATGCACCAAGTGAAGCAAATATTGACAGATTTAAAGGGAGAAATAGACAATTCTACATTAATTGCAGGAGAGTTCAATATACCACTTTCAATAATGGATAGAACGTCTAAACAGAACATCAGTAAAGAAATAGAAGACTTGAACAATACTCTAAGCAAACTAGATCTAACATACCTATATAGAACATGTCACCCATCAGCAGCAGAATAAACATTCATCTCTAGTGCACATGGGTCTTTCTCCAGGATAGAACATATGTTAGCTCACAAAACAAGTCTCAATAAATTTTAAAATATTGAAATCATACTATGTATTTTCTCAGACCACAATGCAATGAAGCTAAACATCAGTAACATAGGGAGAATTGGAAAATTCTCAAATATGTGAAAATTAAACAGCACACTCTTAAACAACTGTTGGGTCAAAGAAGAAATCACAAGGAAAATTAGGAAAACTCTGGAGGCAAACAAAAACAAGAGCACAAAATACCAAAACTAATGGAATATAGAAAAGGCAGCACTGAAAGGGAAGTTTATAGTTTTAATGCTTGTATTAAAAAAAAAGAAGAAAGATCTCAAATCAGAGACTTAACCTCAAAACTGGAGGATCTAGAAAAACAAGGGCAAACTAAACACAAAGTGAGCAGAAAGAAGGAAATAACAAAGACAAAAGTGGAGAGAAATGAAATAGAGACTTAAAAAAATAGAGAAAATCAACAAAACCAAAAGTTGGTTCTTTGGAAAGATCAATAAAATCAACAAACCTTTAGCTAGATTGACAAAGAAAAAGATAGAATGCAAAAACTAAAATCAAAATGAAAGGGGGGACATTACTACCAGCCGCACTGAAATTAAAAGGATTATAAGAGAATACCATAACAACTGGATGCCATATGCAAAAGATTGAAGGTGGACCTATACTTCACAACATATACAAATTAAATAACCTAGATAAAATGGGCAAATTATTAGAAACACACAAACTACCTACACTGTCTCAAGAAGAAATAGACTATCTCAACAGTTCAATAACAGGTGAAGAGATTAAATCAGTAATCTAAAACTTCCCAACAAAAAGCTCAGGGAACAGATGGCTTCATTCATGAATTCTACCAAACATCCCAGGAAGAATTAACACCAATCTTCCTCAACCTCTTCCAAAAAAATTGAAGAGCAGGAAAAACATCCAAATGTATTCTATGAGGCCAGTGTCACTCTAATACTAAAGCCAGATAAAGAATCCAAAAGAAAAAAAAAAATTATAAACCAATACCTCTTATGACTATAAATGCAAAAATCCTCAACATGATACTAGAAAACCAAATTCAACAGCACAATAAAAGATTTATACACCATGATCAAGTTGGATTTATCCCAGATATATAAGTCTGGTTCAACATAAGAAAATCAATGAATGTAGTTTGCCAAATTAATAGGAAGAAGGAAAAAAAACACACAATCATCTCAATTGATGCAGAAAAGATATTTGACAAAACACAGCACCCTTTCTTGATCAAAAAAAAAAATTAGAAAATTAGAATAGAAGGAAACTTCTTCAAGGTGATAAAAGGCATATATGAAAAAATCCATAGTTAACATCATACTTAATGGTGAAAGACTAAAAGCTTTTCCTCTAAGATCAAGAACAAGACAAAGATGCCCACTGTCACCACTGTTATTCAACATTGTACTGGAAGTTCTAGCCAGAGCAATTAGGCAAGAAAAAGAAATAACAGGCATCCAAGCTATAAAGGAAACTTTCCCTATTCGCAAATGACATGATTCTATAAATAGAAAGTCCTGAAAATTCCACAAAAAAGCTATTTGAACTAATAAACCAATTCAGGAAATTGGCAGGGTACAAGATCAACATGCAAAAACCAGTAGTGTTTCTATACATTAGGAATAAAGAATATGAAAAGAGTATTATGAAAATAATTCTATTTATGATAGCAACCAAAAGAATCAAATATCTAGAAACAAATTTAACCAAGACTATAAAAGATTTGTATGCAGAAAACTACAACAGATTGCTAAAAAAAATGAAAGAGGAACTAAATAAATGGAAGGACATTCCATGGTCACAGATTGGAAGAATAAATACTTATATCAATTCTATCCAGAGTAATTTTCAGATTCAATGCAATCCCAAATTCCAACAGCCTGCTTTGCACAAACGTAAAAGCCAATATTCAAATTTATATGGAAGAGTAAGTCACCCCAAATAGTTAAAACTGTCTTGAAAAATAATAAGGAAGCTGGATGATCACACTTTCTGATTATAAATTACAGTAATCGAAACAACATGATACTGGCACAAGGACAGACATACAGACCAATGGAATCAAATTGAGAGATCGGAAATAAACCTTCACATCTATGGCCAAGTGATTTTTGACATGTGTGCCAAGTCCATTCAGTGGGCAAGGAATAGTCCTTCAAAAATGGTGCTCTGGGGAAGCGGCTGTGGCTCGATCAGTAGGGCTCCCGTTTACCATATGGGAGGCCCCGGGTTCGGTTCCCGGGGCCTCCTGGTGAAGGCAAAGCCCGCCCGCACGGCGTGGTTAGCTGACCCAGCGAGCACAAGCAGCAAGGGGGGGGGTAAATGAATAAATAAATAAAATCTTTAAAAAAAAAAAAAATGGTGCTCTGAAAACTAGCTATCCATATGCAAATGATTGAAGGTGGACCCCATACCTCACATCATATACAAAAATCAACTAAAAATGGATCAAAGACCTAAATATAAGTACCAAAACTATAAAACTTCTAGAAGAAAACATGAAAAAGCGTCTTCAGGAACTTGTTTTAAACAATAGTTTACTAGACTTTACGCCAAAAGTACAAGCAGCAAAAGAAAAAATAGATAAAAGGGACTTCATCAAGATTTCAAAATTTTGTGCATCAAAGGATTTCATCATGAAAGTGAAAAAGACAACCTATGGAATGGGAGAAAATATTTGGACACCACATATCCAATAGGGTTTAATATCCAGAATATATAAAGATACCCTACAAATCAACAGCAAAAAGATAAAAAATCCAATTTTTAAAAATGAGCAAAAGAGCCATTTATCTGAAGAAGTTATACAAATGGTCAAAAAGCACATGAAAAGATGCACAACATCATTAGCCATTAGGGAAATGCAAATCAAAACCATAATGAGATACCATTTCATACCTTCTAGAAGGCTAGTATTTTTTAAAAATGGAAAATAACAAGCGTTGGAGAAGATGTGAAGAAGCAGGAACACTCATTTATTGTTGGTGGGAATGTAAAATGGTGCAGTCACTGTCGAAAACAGTTTGGTGGATCCTCAGAAAGTTGAATATAGAATTACCATATGACCTGGCAATCCTACTTCTAGGTTTATACGTAAAAGAACTGAAAGCAAGGACTTGGAGAGATATTTGCACACTAATGTTTATAGCCACATTATTCACAATTGCCAAAAGATAGAAGCAACCCATGTGTCCATCACTTGATGAATGGATAAACAAAATGTATTGTATACATTCAATGGAATATTATTCAGTCATAAAAAGAAATGAAGTTCTGACACACGTGACAACATGAATAAACCTTGAAGACATTATGTTGAGTGAAACAAACCAGACACAAAAGGACAAATATTGTATGTCTCACTGACATTAAATAACTAGAATAAGCAAATTCATAGTCAAAAACTAGAATTCAGATTACCAGGGGCTGGGATGGGAGTTGAGAATGGGGAGGTAATGCTCAATTGGTACAGCATTTCTGTTTGAGTTGATGGAAAAGTTTTGGTAATGGATGATGATAATGGTAGCACAACATCATGAATGTAATTAACACCCACTGAATTGTATAAATGAACGTGGTTTAAAAAGGGAAATGAAATTTTAGTTTGTATATATGTTACTAGAATAAAACTTGTTTAAAAAAAAACAAACATAGGACTGTACAACACAAACAGTGAACCCTAATGTAAACTATGGATTATAGCAAATAGTACAATTATAATAATATTATTTCATTGATTGTAACAAAGGCACGACACTAATGCAAAGTGCTAATAATAGAGTGGTATATGGGAACTCTGTATTTTCTCCATGATTTTTCTATTAACCTACAATTTCTCTAATAAAAAAGTATAAAAACAAAACAAGAACAAGAACCCATCCATTTCTTCTTTTTTTAAAAAGTGATTTTATTTTATTTTACTTTTTTTTAGGAGGTACTGGGGGTTGGATCCAGGACTTCATACATGTGAAGCAGGAGCTCAGTCACTGAGCTTCACCCCATTTATTCTTAATCAGGATATTACTTTAGGCCGACCAGAAATAGTAGAGAAAAAAAGTAATAGGGCTTCTAGAAGCCCAGACTTGGGAAGATGGAATGGACATTGCTGCCTGGTCACCAAACCAAATATTTTGTCCTTCTGGACATACAACTAGACTATCTTTCCACCTTCTTTTGCAGCTAGGTGAGTCCATGTGTCTATGTTTCAGCCAATAGAATATGCACAGAAGTAATTTGGATAATTCTAGGACTGACTCACGAAAACTACCCACAAGGACTCCTCCACGCTCTCTCCCCCTTCTGCAGGCTCAATGTAGACAAGCATGGCAATCTTGGTAGCCAAGTATTGGAGATGGAGGAACCACAAGATGGAGTCTGGGTTCCAGAATTACCATTGGAGGAGAGTTGCTAACAATTAGGAACACTTGTTTTAGATTTAATAAGTGAAGAATAAACTTTCATTGCCTTAAAAAAAAAACATGAATTCACAATGTTACTTTGCATGTTTTCTAATTTCATGTATATGACTTCATACATATGTATCTTTCTGCAACTTGATTTTTTTTGTTCAATCTTTGTTTTGACATTTCATCATGTTGATATGTGTAGTTCTGGTTTGTTCACTTTAATAGTTGTCTTAATAGTAGTCTTTTGTGTGACTCATTCTCTGTGTCTTTTTCTAAGAGCCATATAGCTGCCAACTGTAAAGATTATTGCTAGTTACTCATAGTTATTTGTAGGTAGGAGGCAGTTTTCTAAGGAAAGTTGGTTACCCAGCCCACACTTTAGGGACATTGTGATGGTCATATTCATATAGTGGCCCTCTCTTTTGAAAAACACAGTAGGAGAGTCTTGTTGAATAGCCAATCACTTGATTCCTCTATTCACAGTTCTTTATGAATGATACTTGCATGTTGGGTAACTATATTAACCTGGTGAGTCATCTTCTTTAAGTTTCTTTGTTCTAATTTTATATTTCTTCAATTCTAATCTGTTTCATAATAGATGTCCTTTGTAATTGCCTACTTTGGGATAATTTTATAATCTTTTAATATACCCACAGTTTTTATTTGCCTTTTGAGAAATCAGCTATTTTCCAAGTTCACTTTGAATATCCTAAATTTAGACCTTGCTCAGGAAATAATTTAGGTAAACCAGTAAGTCAAGCATAAATTTAGGTGCTATTGTCTCACAATTTTTTTCCTATTAACAGTATAACAGTTTTGTAATTTGTCACTTTATTGTTTATCCAAAAATTCACTACTGATTCTAACTAAAATCCATCACTATCAGAGGTAATGAGTGTAGAAGTGAAAAGCTTCAAAATGGAAAGCTGGCTAAGCTTTTTGGCAGGTTTGTTTGTCATATTGCAGCCTAATTGTCTTCATTCTTGCAGTGGGAACTCCATGAGAGTGGAGTAATGACTGATTTATTGCTGAATTCCCAGTTAACATCCTTGCACAAAAATGCTCAGTGAATAGCTGTTGGAAGGGAGGGAGGGAGGGAGGAAATGAGGGCATGATTTCCTCAAATTCTGGCATCAGAAAAGTTTCATAGAGGACATGGAATCTGAGCCATCATTTTAAGGATGGCGAGCACTTGATGAAAGAGGATGGCATCTGTCTATTTTCATCCTTTTCCTCCCATCTCCACCCGAGGTGTCCAGAGCCCCCACAGAAAAGATAGATGACCCACTGGCATCAGTCTATAGTGGCAAGGCCATGGCAAGCTAACGGCCTCACCTTGGGACTAGATCTATACATTTAGCTTCATTATCATACTACACTGCAGAGAGAATGTGTGAGTTAGGAATCCAGATGTCTGAATTCCAGTCCTTGCTACTGAGTGACAATTCAAAGCATAAAACTATCACTAAGCTTCAAACTAGACTTCTTCTCACTTACCTTTGTACCAATCATGCCACTAGTTTACTATGTGACCTTGGGCAAGTCACAACTGTTCTCTAAGCATACAGTTGCCAATGTGTATAATGATGCCATTGGATTAGAAGATCTCAAGGGCAAATTCCAACCAGGCACTCAGTCATAGAATATACCATGGCACCATTATTCTAGACTCACCCAAGGAACAGGACCTTAAAGGTGGTTATTTTAGTCCATCCACCCTCAAGAACTTGAAGTCCTGCTACAAATCCCATAATCAGTTGTTGAGATCCAGTTTTTAAACACCTTCTTGGGAAGCGGCGGTGGCTCAATCGGTGGGGCTCCCATTTGCCATATGGGAGGCCCCGGGTTCGGTTCCCGGGGACTCCTGGTGGGGGCGGGCCCGCCCGCATGGCGTGGTTGGCTGACCCAGTGAGCACGGGCAGCAAGGGGGGGATAAATGAATAAATAAATAAAATCTTTAAAAAATAAATAAATAAACACCTTCTTGCCAACAGCCTGTATAAAGTAAATTACTTGCTTGCTCATTTATGAACCCAGTCAGGGTAGTACAGATTGACAAAGTTGAAAGTACTCATCATCCCCCTCATTGTAACAGTTGAAAAAAATTAAGGCCCAGGCAGTGACAGGTCACTCAGCAAATTTCAGGCAAATAATAAATTCTTTAGCAATACGATTAAAAGAGAAGTTAGTCTTGGTTCAGTTATGAATTTCATAAAGGAAGAATGAATTTGTTCTTCTAAAAAGCAAGTTATCTATAAGAAGGAAAAGTTAGACTGGCTGCAGACTTTTCCACAGTAAAAATTTGTGGCATTCCAAGGAAAAGTGTGACCCATGTATATCGTACCCAACTATGTTGTCATTTAAATAAAAATGCAATGGACAGACATTATTAAAATGGAAAGAATTCAAGGAATCTAGCATCATTCTTGAAAAAAACTAATGATGCCAAAATCTAGCTAATCAAGACATGAATCTAAGCAAAGAAAAGTACCTATCATAAAGGATCAGTGGTGAAGATTGAATCTATTTAAATTCAGAACTAAGCCAAAACAACTGGGGGAACTATATCTGCAAAATAAAATGTAAACAGTGCTGGGGTGGGGTGTCTGGGGGAAGAGACCATGCCTGCCTAAGCGTGGCTCACTGGCCCGGTGCACTGACATGCAAGTGTGTAATGGCTGGTGACAGGGTGGTAGGCAAGACGTGCCTACTCATGAGTTATGCCAGTGAAGACTTCCTGGAAGAGTACGTGCCCACCATCTTTAACCATGGAAATACACAGTGTCACCGTCAGGGGCAAGAAGTCCCTCCTGGGACTCTGTGACACGTCTGGACAGGAAGAGTATGACTGTCTGAGGCCTTTATATTATCCCATGACTAATGTCTTCCTTATACGATTCTCTGTGGTAAATCCAGCCTTACTTCAAACTGTGAAAGAGGAGTAGACACCAGAATTTAAGGAATACACACAAAAAGTACCCTTTTTATTAACAGGAATTCAGATCAAAATCCGAGATAACCCCAAAACTTTAGCAAGACTGAGTGCTATGAAAGAAAAATCTGTGTGTCTGAAACAAGGACAGAAATTAGCAAAAGAGATAGGAGCATGCTGGTATGTGGAATGTTCAGCTTTAACCCAGAAGGGATTTGAAGGCTGTTTTTGGTGAGGTATAATAGCCATTTTAACTCCAAAGAAACATACAGTAAAAAGAAAAGATGAAGATGTATAAACTGTTGTTCAATTATGTGAGAAACGTCTTCAGTGGTGAAGGAAACTGTCTATTTCTCTCAGAAAGCATATGAATGCTACAGTAACACTCAGATCTCTTCTAGATAATTCAGCAGTTTAAAACTTGGGGGAAAAACAAACCAAAAAAAACCAAAACCTGCACACAGACTTGAAGTATGGTCCATGAATTCAGCCACAATGGCTGAATTCATGGACCATACTTCAAGTCTGTGTGGGAAATATTATTCATCTATGTGAGAAGGAGGGGCAACCCACGTCTATCGTTATCACAGATGGAAGTCAGAGCTGCACTTATGCTCAGAAAGAGGGAATGGTCAGAGAAAAGACACATCCCTTGGTCTTGGAGGCACGTATCAAGCATCAGAGTGTGACCTAGAGGTATTCCAACCTGCCAAGAACATCTCTAAGGACCTCTACATGGAAATATATCCAGGGACCTATTCTGTCACTGTGGGTTCAAGTGACTTAACCAAGAGGACTCATGTGGTAGCAGTTGGCTTAGGACAAAGAGTGGACTTGGTCTTCCCTGTATGATGTTGACCTTCACCTGGACTGCATATCACCTTTTTTTTTTTTTTTTAAGTAGGCAGGAGATGGCCTTCATGTAATTATCTCATTATTTACACATTAATTCTGCTTTCAATGCTGACGATACAGGTTCAGCCTTCCTGGGAATTGGAGTTGGTCTCTTTCAGTGCCTATTTTAACTTGAGAGTATAGAAGTTGTCCTTCACCTCTCCTCCTACCCCCCGGGTCTCCTTTTGACTGAAAGTAATAATGTAATGATAATAAAGAGAGAGATTCGGGGGAAAAAAAAAACAAAACTGTAACAATGCTTTTGACAATTGAAGATTCAGTTTGTTGCTCCCCAAATTGCACAAGATACATCCTAAAATTACATATTAAAATTTTGGGTCAGATTTTGCCATTAAAAAATAAAATAGGGGATGAGCAGATGTGGTTCAACAGTTGAGTGCTTGCTCCCCACATGGGAAGGTCCCGGGTTTGGTTCCCAGTGCCTCCTAAAAACAAAAAAGCAAATGACAAGCAAACAAATGAAAAACCAACTTAGGGGAGCCAATGTGGCTCAATGGTTCAATACCCAGTCCCAGTACCTCAAATAAATAAAATAAATAAAATAAAATAATAAAATAAAATAAAATAAAAACATTACAAACCTTGGCAAAGTAAAAACAATGAGTAACAAAAATTAGGAAGCAGGAGAGAGGACATGGAAGAAGTATAACAGTATTAATCACCCACACCTTAATAGACAACAGCCAATTGTTAGTTTGCCAAAAGGCTGCCTATTCAAAGTATCAGAAATGGATTGGCTTTTATAAAGGGGATTTATTTGGAGTAGAAGCTTACAGTCCCAAGGCTGTGAAATATCCAAATTGAGGCACCATAAGAGGTGTTTTCTCACCAAAGTCAGCTACTGTTGATTGTGTTGTCTGGGCATATGGCAAAGCAAGATGGCCACCGATCTCTGTTGAGGTCTCGGCCTTCCCCTCTGAGCTCAGCGCCTCCTCTTGAGCTTCTCCATGGGCCCAGCCTCTTGTGGGCTTCATGCTTAAGCAATCCTCTAGTCCTCTCTCACATGGCAGGATAAAAAATGGGAGCTTCCTTTTCCTGTGTCTGTCTTTCTCTGTGTCTCGTTTATATCAGACCCTACAAGAGGGCAAAAACACAACATGAGTCATGCTTCACTGATAGAGTCCAATCAAAAACCCAAAATTGATCTTATCAAGTAATCTAATCAAAGTCCCTCAGCTGCATTTAATGCAATCAAAGAGTATCATACCCAAAGGAATAGATTAGTTTAAAAACATAATCTCTCTTTTTGGGATACATAAAATAATCTCAAACTTCCAAATCAATCAACAGTTCTAAAGTTGAAATGAGTATTTTAAAAAAACAACCATAATGAATCCAATTTATTACTTTTATAATCTTTTATATAACTTCAGCATTCATTGATCTCCTTAGTTACTTTTAAATTTTTGTTAAATTCAATAATAGCTTTTTTTTTTTTTTTTTTTTTTTTTTTTTTTTAATTTTACCAGGACATCCCAGGGATCGAACCCAGGTCCCTCCATATGGGAGATGGATGCCCAACCATTTGAGCCACATCCGCCCCCTCAATAATAGCTTTTTACTAAATATTTTTATTTAAAATATCTTGCTCAGTATGGGCCCATTAAAATTGTTTCTGGAAGCCTATGTATCTCAGTGGTTTGAGTGTCTTCTTTCCATATACGGGGTCCTGGGTTCATGGGACCTCCTAAAAATATATATATTTCTATGTATCCATTATGTCATATAAATGCATAGAGAGGAATCCAGAATGATTTTTGCCATATGTTAAAGATGTTATTTTGAGTGTTAGAATTAAGAATGATTTGTTATTTTTCTTCCTTATGCTTTTTTTTCCCTGTACTATACATTTTTAAAGAACATGTTTCATTTTTTTAAAAAGCACAGTTGAGAAAAAAAAAAAAAACAAGAGAGAGGGAGTTTGGTTCTGTGGAAATTTCCCTAACTTTTGAGAGACACATCCCCTCAATACTAATATTGATATTTACTTCCATTGAGCACCTGCACTATGCCAAGCTTTGTTCATACAGTATCTTTATTACTCACCACAACTCTAAACATTAGGCATGATAATTTCCAGTTTACACATGAGGTTCAGAGGGATAAAGCCTTTTGCCTAAAGTCACATATACCAAAAGTCAAGATTTGAACTCCGACCTCCCTGGTTCTTTCCACTGAACCACTGCTATGTATATAGTCAGAGAAGGCAATTAATGTTATTGGCAACATCATCTTTCTCTTTGAATTTCCACAATCTTTGATTATTCTCTGGATGCTTGATGGTGTAAAAAAAGCCTATAAGTAACTTAGTCTCTGTAACAAAAATCCACTCTCCATAAATGAAGTCAACT
Organism: Tolypeutes matacus; assembly: GCA_026826555.1. Classification (NCBI taxonomy): domain Eukaryota; kingdom Metazoa; phylum Chordata; class Mammalia; order Cingulata; family Chlamyphoridae; genus Tolypeutes; species Tolypeutes matacus. The sequence goes on from JAKSZT010053883.1 coordinate 47,874,459, forward strand.
ATCTGTAGGAAACTAAGAGACCATCTATAAAATTGTGTTTGGGAACACAAAAAACTATTCCAATCAAGATAATCTGGAAGTAATCTCAAAGCCACAGGCCTGGAAACGGATGACAGTTAAGTAAGTGGAAACCATGTCAATTGTAATGTATCCTGTTTGAATAGAAGGAGTTGAGTGATCAAGCATGGAACCTTGAAAAGGGAAAGTCACTGTCCAGGAGTGAGAAGTCTTAACTAAAAAAAATCAAATTTAATTCCTTGGCAAGGGTACCCCTAGAGTGCAGTAGTTCTCAACCTTTGCTGCAACAGGTTTTAAAATAATATTCCTACCTGGGCCTTACCACAGATCATCTAAGTCAGAATCTCAGGGAGTGGGTCTCAGGCATGAATATTTAACAAAATCTCTCTAGGTGATTCTAATGTACAACCAGGATTGAGAAACACAGCAAAAGTACATAGATTGCATAAGTTTGTAGACAGAGGTCTCTTTTGAAATTGATTCACACTGTTTGCTCTGGTTCCGGGCCTGATACGTGGCTTCCCATGTGACTTGCTCAAAGAAACAGAGAAAATGCACCAGTCTTCTGATGTGAGTGTTTTTGTTTGCTATTCAGATTAAATTGGTCTTTGTTTTAGCTTGCTAGGCTGCCAAAATGCAATATACCAGTAATAGGTTGGCTTTTTACAATGGGGATTTATTAACTTACAAGCTTTGAGTTCTGTCCAAATGTCCAAATCAAGGCATCATCAGGCCATTAGTTCTCCCCAAAGACCAGCTGTCGGCAATCCTGGACACCTCAGTCACATGGCAAGGCACATGGAGGTATCTGCTGGTCTCTCCCTTCTCTTCTGGGTTTTGTTGCTTTCAACTTCTGGCTTCAGTGGCTTTCTCTCTGCTTCTGCCACTTTCTCTCTGTCTCTCTCTCCATATTCATCCCATTTATAAAGGATTCCAGTAAAAGGATTATGACCTATCCTGGGCCATGCTTAATTTAAAGTAACCTAACCAAAGGCCCCACCCTCAATAGGTTTACAACCACAGTAATGGACCAACTTTGAGTACATGATTTTCTGGGGTACATGTAGTCTCAAACTACCACAACCCTGTCTTTTTATTTTTGAGATATAGGATTTCTTTATATATGCAGGATATATTGTTATCTATTGACATTCTGCAGGGTCAATGACAGATTTCACACCAGAGCAGGGGGATGGGTCTCCTTGAGGTAACTCTTCTTGGGCTTCTCCCTGACCAGAAAAAAAAAAAAAAAAAAAAAGTGAAGCAAAGCAGGACCCTAGGAAAGGAATGGACTTGGAGATACAAAGCAGAAGGTAAGAAGAGAAGCCTGGAAGAATTCCCTAAGCCCCATGAAAGTATTTTTATAGTCCCCAAGATTGAAGATGACAGCCTCAGGATGAATACTTTGTAATAGGCCATGATAGAGAGAAGCTGGACTTAGGCAGCAAGATTTGGGTTCAAAATCCCACCTCATCACTTGCTTAATATGTAATTTTAGGCAAACTACTTAACCTCTCTGAGCCTCAGTTTTGTAAAATGAAGATGGAAAATAATAGTGTCTCATGGAGTTCTTAGAATTGGATTAAATAAGAAAGCTTATATAAAGCTGCCTAGCACCTAATAAATGTTAATCCCTTTCTTCTCCTTTTTGCCTTGGGCTAGGGGAAGAAAGAGGGCCTATGGACCCAGTGAGAAGGGTGAAGATCAACTTCTTGGTCCAATGCACAATGTTCAAAGAGTGTGAGTAAGCTCGGACGTGCTCTGGACTGGGAATATGGGTGGCAAGTTAGCAAGTAGACACGGTAGCCAGAGTCTAGGCAGCATGCAACACCAATAAGAGTCTGATGGGAGGAACACTGTGGTTCTGGGTTATCATTCCAGTCACAGCTCTATAGCAGCCAGAGGCCAAGATAAGGCGCAGGATCCACCCCCACCTCCACCCAAATTGGATCCCTAGGACTAAGGCAGGCTGACAATCATAGGACAGGTATTCTAAGTGGGAGAACTACAGCTGAAGACAAGTTGTACAAAATGAGCCAGGGTTCATGCCTGGCCTATCCAATACCAGGTCTAATTCTCAGCTCTACCTGCTACTGGAGGTGTGGCAGCCTGCCCCTAAATTGATCAGGATTTCGTTCAGAAACTGGACAGAGGGAAGCGGCTGTGGCTCAATCAGTAGGGCTCTCGTTTACCATATGGGAGGCCCCGGATTCGGTTCCCGGGGCCTCCTGGTGAAGGCAAGCCCGCCTGCACGGCGTGGTTAGCTAACCCAAGCGAGCACAAGCAGCAAGGGGGGGATAAATGAATAAATAATCTTTAAAAAAAAAAAAAAGAAAGAAAAAAGAAACTGGACAGAGCTTTGCCTTTGGTTTGAGAGTATAATACTAATCATAGTTATAATTTATGAGTGATTATTGTGTGACAGGATTTTCACACACTTTCTCTTCCTACTTCATAACAGTCCTTGGAGGTGGGAACTATTTAAAAAAAATTTTTTTTTTTTCTTCAAGAATGGATACTGAGTTCCAGAGAGATATAGCCACTTGTCTAAAACTATACAGTTAAAAAGTGGCAGTTGGGGAGCGCGTATAGCACCTGCTTCTCATGTACAAGGTCCCGTGTTCAACCCCTGGAACGGCCTAAAAAAAAAAGAGTGGCGGGGGGGAGGAAAGTGGTAGGACCAGGAGTTTGACAAATTCCAAAGTTTGCCTGCTGATGAAAAGAAGAGGTCTGTTGGCAAAGCAAAGAAATTTCTAAGAAGGTGTTTTCTAATATTACAAGAGATCCCTTACAAGCACAATATGCCTCCTAGCATCTCGATATGCGGCCCAGTTTCAAACCTTTGATACTTTTACCAGAGACCCCTATAAAAGAGGACAGCCCTGTTGAACACTTTCACAGGAAACATCTGTCCAATATTTCGAAGGTTGAAAAGTGTCCCAAAAGGGAAAGGGAAAAGCCAAGGCCAACCACAAGCATGGTGATAAGTCCAGGTACCAGGTGGATTGAAGCAGAGAGAAAACGCAGGCTTCCTGCTTTCCACCCCCTCTGTGGTAAAATAAACTCTTTCAAGACTCAGGTTCCCAGGTTAGTGATCTGGTTTTCTTCTAATAGGAAATGAGTTCTCTCTCAATCAGGGGGTGGGGAAGGGGGGAATTATTGCTAATTACACAAATAAGTAGGTGGGAGGGTTCAGACTGTTCATGTCTTTACAATCAAGAGACCTCCACTTTCTTCTTAGAGTCAATCACAGCCCAGCCACAGGACAGACATTCTTTCTTTGAGTGTTTACAAGAGAATAAGAATCAATTAAAAAAAGATTTTTTAAAATCCTTTTTTGTTTAAAGAAACTGACATAATAGAAAGCAAGGATTGAGTCCCTGTCAAGAAAAGGCTTTCTGAACCTTCTTGAGTTCAGATCAAAAGCACTTTAAGGTCTCTCAATAAACCAAGTCACTAGCCCCAAATAGGAAATTGCTCCCAGGAAAGAATTTTTTTTTTTTTTTTTTTAAATGGGACGTCTTTGAATTGAATTAGAGTCCATAATCACCCTAAATGTATTCTTCAGACTCATTGTTCCTTATATTTCTACTTCACATGCAGCCACTGAAAACCACTCCCCACATGCCAGGCACTGTTCTAGGAACTGTAAGAAGCCTTACTCTCCAATGACTTCTAGTCTGGGGAGGGGATGGACAGGTGCTCACAGATGGTACAAGGGAGTTGTGGCAGGTAGAAACTATTTTATGAATCCCAAAAAGAGAAATATTGTGTTTTAAACTAATCCATTTCTGTGGTTGTGAGACCCATTTGACTGGATTAATGTCAGTGGGGTGTGATTCATGTAGTCTCTGCCCTCTTTTTTGGTCTGATATAAAGGGAGACACAGAGACTTAGAGGAAAAAGGGAGCCGGCATATTTGATTCTGCAATGTGAGAGAGAGGATTACTTAAATATGAAGTCCCCAAAAGGCTGGGCCAATGGAGCAGCTCAAGAGGAAGCCGTGAGCCCAGAGAGAAGGCAGAAACCTAGGCAGAGATGGGCGGCCATATTGCTTCACCACGTGGCAAACACGCCAGGAACAACGGTAGCTAACTTTGGTGAGAAAACGCCTCTGATAGTGCCTCGGTTTGGACTTTTCACAGCCTTGGGAACTGTAAGCTTTTACCCCAAACAAATACTCTTTATAAAAGCCAAAACATTTCTGGTGTTTTGCATCAGCAGCCCCTTGCCAAACTAAAAGAGGAGTGAAGAAAAGGATGGGTAAAGAAGAAAGTTCTCAAGGGGACTGAGCATGAAACACCCAGTTTGTGTATTCTAAATTGGAATTGGAATTTGGGGGTCCCTGAGTGGGAAGGGCAGCTCTTCAGTCTTCTCCCAGAGTGATGGGGGGGCGGAATTCTCCTTTGTTTGGTTTCCCCTGTTTTCCTTCTCCAGTATCTTTGCTTTAGCCTTTGCCATACTGCCTATCTGCCCATTCATTCAACTAGCATTTACTGCCTGTCAAGTGCTGGAAACTTTATGTTCTCTCATTCAACCCTCACAATAATCCTGTGAGGGTAGAACTCTTGCTCCACTTGACCATGGAAAAGCAGAACTCAAGGAAGGTTAAGTAACTTACTCAAGGTCACACCACTAATATATGGTTCAACTGATATTTTCCCTCAGTCTATCTCTGAAAGACTGTGCACTCTCCACTGTACTCAAAAGCCAAATTTCTTAGAGCCGAATTAGATAGCACCCTGCCCTTGAGCAACTCATAGTTCAGTGGAGAAGACGTGACTAGTTTGTTCATTCATTTAGTCATTCAACAACATTTATTGGATGCCTACCATGTGCTAGTTGTTGTTGTAAAGTAGAATCAGACATAGTTCCCTGCCTTCAAGGAATTTATGATCTTAGGAAGAGCAGACACAAAACATTGTAATCCAGATAAATAACAATAGAGTATGATACATCCTCTAAGAAAAGGTGTCATAGGGCTTCAGGGAATAAGAAAGGGAGGAATTCTCCCTGGGATAATTGGAAATGATTCCACAAAGGAGAGGACTCTTGTTTGAGTGGATATGTAAAGAATGCATAGGAATTTGCCTTGACTTGCCTCTGAGACTTTATACAAGCTGCTTGTCTACCTAGACCAGTCTCCCTGTACCCCCTTCCTGACATGGTTAACACCACACACCCTTCTAGTATCAACTTGAGTGACACTTCTTCCTGGAAGCCTTCCTTTCTCCATCCCACCTCCCAGACTACAGAATTACTTATATGGTTAGACCTTTTGTTCGTTGTGTGAGGAGCAGTGAGAAGTTCAGTGTGGTTGAAACACACAAGCACATGCCTCACCAGAAATATTTATGGAATGGATGAATGAAAGAACTATAATTTTACCCAGAAAAGTAGGCTTTAGCCATATCATCAAATCTCTCCTAAACTCAAACCACAGGTGATTTGATCTGCCCCCCATCACATTCTCCCTGTCTCTAACTGGCTGCCTCCTACTCATTTTTCAAAATGTCTCCTTGTCCTGGAATCCTTTCCAGATGCCTCCAGTCTAGGTCGTGTGCTTACCACTCTCTATTGTGCCTTTCTGGAATCAGTGACATCAGGCAGAGAGACTCTGGGGTCCTAATACTGCTGCTTTCCAGATCAAAGCCCACCAGTTGAAGACCCAGTCCCAAATAACAGGTCCCAGATAGGAGGGAACCTTGAAGTTCATCCCTTCCCCCATTGGAAACTGGTCTGTTCTTGAGCCTCCCAGCTTCTAGGCTTTTGTTTGTTACTGGAGCACCCACTCCACAGAGGGCTTTGATGGCAAAGGTGACAATGTCACCACCACTGACTCCAGCCTGGATATCTCCACCTAGATAGCCCATGGGCACCCCAAAGTCTACTTATCCAAAACTGAAATACTAGAAAGCACTTGGGTTTGGGAATCAGATAGTTCTGGATTTGGATCTGCACTTTATTTGATACATGGACTTTGGGCAAGTTATTTTACCTCTCTGAATCTCAGTTTCCTCAACTGAGAACCTGGAAGTTTTGGAATAGGGGATTGCAGTGATCTGGTTCATGTTTTAGAAAGATCCTTCTTGCAGCTGTGTGGGGGATGGGCTAGAGGGAAAAAACCAGAGGCAGTTCAGAGGCTGCTGAACAGAAGTGTTTCCAATTACCAGTCAGGCTGGCCTGGGCAGCACACTCTCCACTGTGACCCTGGAGCCAACCTCATGCTGTTGCCTAGCAACTCACCTGCATCACCCAGGGATCTGAAGCTGGGGCCTCACCGAGGAAGGGGAAATGATCAGTTTAATTACAAAGTCTCAGGGGAATCGTGCATCAGTTCTTTCCTCATTCACTGGACTCCCACCAAGTGCCAGGCCCCATGATAAGTACTGGGAATTTAGAGATGAATAAAATACTGCCTCTCTCCTCAAGGAACTCTCACATGTAGTAGGATGGACAGATATCTTCATTCATTTATTGAGTGCTCATAGACAATAGGAAGGATAAGTTCGTTGTAGCATATTCACACAACTTAATAATATACCCATAGCATGAGAATGAAAAACCTACAACTGCACAAAAAAGTATGGAATATTGATGAGTGAAACATATGAGTGAAAGTAGCCAAACAGAAAAGAGTATATTCTATATGATTCCATTTAGATAAAGTACAAAAACAGGCAAAACTAATCTATGCTGTTAGGAGTCAAGACTGAGGGCCTGGGAGGTAGTGACTGGAATCGGGGCATGTGAGGGGTTTCTGAAGTCCTGGAAATGTTCTGTTTATGGATCTGGATTCAGGTTACATGGTGTGTTCTGTTTGTGAAAACGTATCAAGGCTGTGCACTTGTAATATCTTTGCTACATGAATATTATACATTGGTAAAAAGCTTTTAAAAAAGAAATATTTACTGAATACTTAACACAGTGTTCTAGATAAACAGACATTATAGAGAAATTTATAACCTATTAGGATAAATGCACATGGATCTGGAGAGCACAGAGAAAGGACTCTGGATCAATTACACGCCATCTGTGGCAAGGCTTTCCAAAGGAGGGGCTTGAATCAAGTGAAACTCTACTAGGCAGGGAGAGCAGGCACCTGAAACAGGGAGGAAGAGGAAGGAAGCAAGGCTGGAAGGCCACATGGGACCCAAACAGTTCTGGAGGGCCTGGAATAACAATAACAATAGCTAAATGTGTGTGGTGTGCCACGTACTTACATGCTTTAATTTAATCCACCAACTACACAATGAGGTAAATGCTATAATTATCCCCATTTTACAGATAAGGAAACAGAGGAATCCATTAACTTGCTTAAGATACCAGTAAGTGGCAGAATTGGGTTGCTTGCTCTCACCCAGGCAGCCCCCTGCAGAGGCTGTGTCCTTGACCTCTGTACTGCTCTGCCTAGGTTATTTGGCCACAGACTAAGTCATGGGAAGAGTATTTAAACAAAGAAGTAACGTGATCAGAGTTCTGTATTACAAAGATTTCTTTGGATGCTCTGTGGAATATGGATTGGAAAGGGTGAGAAGGGAGGCAGGGAGACCAAGGAGAAAGCCACTCCAGGAGTCCAGGTGAGAGACACCAAGGCCTAAATGAGGATGGAGGTCAAGGAGAGGAAGAGGGATTTTTAGAAGTCAGTGACAGAATCTATCTGCTTTGCAGTTTACACATACTACTAGAAATAAAATCAATGAGAACGCACGAATGAAAGTATTTTATTTCATCTTATGTTTTATGTTTCTTTTTTTTTCAGCTTCAGGTACAGAGTGAGTTAAACAGTTCATGGGACACTGTTATGTTTGGTCTTGAAAGTCCTCTTTCTTGTTTTATTTACTTATTTATTCGCTTTTACAAACATTCCCTCACTACCACTATAGGCAACTCTTCTAGTGTGTCTATTGTGTAATTGTTTCTATTGTTCTAGCAAAATGTGCATTTTCATTTTGTGTGCACATGTTTTGCATTTATGTAAATGGTGCCGAGCTCTGTATTTCATCCTGTGTTGCACTTTGCACGCCACACTATATTTTTCAATATCTATCTCTGCTGTTATGTATATTTAATTTGTTGTTTCTAATTGCCCCCTAGGATTATGGAATTGGTTGACAATATAATGCTGTAGAACAGGGGTTCTACAGAGGACCCCAAGAGGTCCATGGAAAGATTTCAGAGGGTCTGTGAGATTGAATTGAAAATTCAAAAAAACATTATTCTTGGAGCGGATGTTGCTCAAGCAGTTGAGTGCTCACCTCCCATATGGGAGATCCCAGGTTCAGTTGCCTGTGCCTCCTGAAAAGACAAGAACAAACAACAAGCAAAACAAATGATAAAACCAACTCAGGGAAGCTGATATGGCTCAGTGGTTGAGTGCTGGCTTCCCACATATGAGGTTTTGGGTTCAATCCCCGGCCCCCAGTACCTAAAAACAAACAAACAAAAAACAACAAAAAAAAGCCATTATTCTTGTGGGGACGTTGGTGCGGGTGTGATATATTTATTAAATAATACACAGTATAGTGTGGACTTAGTAAGGGGTCCGTGGTTTTCACCTGACTGGCAAAGGGGTCCGTGGAACAAAAAAGGTTAAGAAGCCCTGCTGTAGAAAGTGCTCTACCTTCAGCCCTTAAACCTCTGCCTCTCTACTAACTTATGGTGTGAACTTGGGCAAGTCCCTTCTCCTATTTGGGTCTCAGCTTCCCCATTTGTAAATCAGAGGTGCCTTCCATGCATTTAACCTCCCTATTTTACATACAGGAAATTTTGGTCCAGAGAGGAAGTATGATTTGATCAAGGTCACATAATAGTTATCAAGGGCTCAATTCAATTTAGCCCACATTTTTTGAGTGCTAGGTATGGCACTAAGTGCTTTGAATTCTTAAGTAAGTCCTGATGCAGTCCCTCCTGCCCCCCAGGGCCTCCAAACAAGGCTGTGTTAATTTTCCAAGACCAGGTGCTAGAATAGCCTGTGGGCATCTGTAAGATGCAGTAATGATGAGGCAGGATAGAATAGGGACCTGAGGAGGAGGGACAGAAAACCCCAAGCCCCAATTCTCAGAACAAAAACATTCTTATTGGAATGCAACTTGCAACATTTTCACACAGCAGAAAGAAGGAAAAACAGAAAGGGCTGCCACCACCCACCTACTTTCATTAACACCTTGCACAGCAAACATGCAGCAGGGCTCATGGACAGTGGCCAGAGGCCAACTCTGGTCAATGTGTCCTGCAGAGCTCGTGGACAGCAACCAGAAGCCAACCATCACCAAACAACATGCCCTAGAAACCAAACCACCCAGTGAATTCCCCTGTTTTGTCTTAAATACACCAGTCAGCACAGTTCCTAACCCCTATGATAAACTATAAAACCAGAAAACCTTAGACAGAGGGTGCATCTCTTCTTGAGCACATCCACACTCATGTCCTTGAGTGTATACTTTCTCCTCATTAAATTCTTTTCTAACTTTCCTATAACTGTGGTGTGTCTCTGAATTCTTTCTTATGATGTGACCAAGAACCTGGAAATCAGCTCTGGCAACATATCTTTTGGTGAGCTAGCCAGGAGATTGTCTCTGGTAACTTTCTCCTCCACCCAATGAGACCAGTGAGTTTTTGGCTTCTAACCAAAGCCTGCCTATGCATTTTTCTCTCTCTTTCTCTCTGCCATTCCAAACAGGTCTCTGGCCCTTCTCCCAAAGGACATAATCTTGTTTTACTTAGAGTTCTCTAGCTCCCTCTTCAGAGGTGGTAGGGGCCAGCGCCCATGCTGTGCAGATCCAAGGAGGCTCTGGGCAACCGGTGACACTGAGGCAGGTTAGTATAGGGAAAGACAGAATGAGGCTGAGACATGGCAGAGAACATGGCCGGCAGAGAACATGGCCACGAGACCCTGTCCAGAAACCTCCTGAGGAGAAGGCTGCTACTAAAGAGCAAACCCGGAAAGACCCTGTGAGATCCCAGCCATAAGATCCCATTTGGAACTCTTTTGAGGGTAAAAAAGAAGCCCCAGATACCTCCAAACAACAGACCTCCCTATTGGCCCTCTGAGAACTAACAGGTGGGGCAACCAATCAGAACAGCAAACAGCTGGGCTCCCTCCCCAACATTAGGAAAGGGGAAGAGTAAAAGTCTTTTTTTTTTTTTTTTTTTTAGTAAAAGTCTTAAAAAGGCCTAACCTGGGGCCCCATGCACCCGTCTCATCCTGCAGCATGCCCACAACCTATGCCTCAGATTGTGTACTCTGTTCTTGTTTCTTAATAAACTCTTTTTTTTTTTTAAAGATTTTATTTATTTATTCATTTATCCCCCCCTTGCTGCTTGTGCTCGCTGGGTCAGCTAACCACGCCGTGCGGGCGGGCTTGCCTTCACCAGGAGGCCCCAGGAACCGAACCGGGGGCCTCCCATATGGTAAACGGGAGCCCTACTGATTGAGCCACAGCCGCTTCCCTCTTAATAAACTCTTTACTCCCTTGCCTACCCTATGGCATGTCCTTAAATTCTGTTATGCGACATAAGCCAAGAAGCTACAAGCCCAGAACCCAGAGCATTATGCTAACATATTTGGCGAGCCAGGCAGGAGACTAAGAAGCAAGTGATGCTCCCTGACCCCCACCAAAGGCTGGTGAGTTTTTAATTAAAGCTTGTCTGTGCACCTGAGACTCTCACCCTGGGCTCTGCTCAGAGGTTTGTTCCTTACTCAGCCCCCGGGAGACCCTGAAATTCTTGTTAATCCATTATCTCTGGGGCCTCCATGGCTATTTGCCTGTAAACCTCAGATCATTTTCTGTTTTTAATGTGCCTCTTAATGTCTGGTTTAACTGCAAACTCGATCTCTGTTCTCACTCATGGCCAACATTTCTAAGACCTCTGCAAGAGTAGGCCAAAAGAAAGGTTTCAAGCCAGCCCCTCTTCTAGAAAAGAAATTTCACCTTGGTAGCTTTGGTCCAGAACCTAGATCCAGACATCTCCCAAGTTCCAGTTCACCCCAGAAGCACCTGGGCACATGGTCTCTGTGATTTCTGGGATACTCAGAACCAGAGAAGCAACTCCAAATGTCCCCCAAGACTTAAGTGGCTTGGGTGCTTCAGTTTGGAGGCTAAAAGTTCAGTCAAGCCAGGATCTGGGATGCTGGATCAGCTGACAGACTTTTTTTCCATTTCTCCCTAGAACAATGGGCATGGCATCTCTAGCATTCCTGCAGACTCTCCATTGGCGTGTCTTATCAGGAATCAGGACAACCTGCTTACAGATGGTCTAAAAAGAAACAGGCTAATCTTTTCCTGACACACCATGTAGCCTCAGTATGGCCGAAAGTGGCCTCTGTATGGGACCCTGAATTCCAGCTAACCCTGTGTAAGAGAGAAGGAAAGAACAGACAAATCTGAAGGCCAGAGACCACGTGGTCATGTCTCCTTAAAGAGATGAGAAAATGTACTACCAAAATGGTCAATTATAAGCTCAGGGAAATTACTCAGAGGCAGAACCTAGAAATCTAGTCAGTCTACCTCAGATATCTGTAGGAAGCTGCAGAAACTTGCCTGGGTCCCCCAAACTTCCATTAACTCCCTTTTAGAAACAACCTGCTTAGTTTTCAACAATCAAGAACATGCCACCAAGATGGAGAAGGTATGGAGCAGCAGACACTGGGTCCGGGATAGGCTCACATTTTAAATGTACCATTAAAGGCACCAGTCACCGCAGGGCCATTCAAATCCAGAGGAACTAGGCCCCAAGCTGCCTCACCACGTGAAGTGCTGGGACCTTGCCCCAGGGGAGGACGGAAGGGATCTGAAGCCATGCATGAACCATCAAACAGGAGGAGCCTCAGGTGACACTTGACCTAGAAGGTAAGGTTGTTAATTTCTTAATTAACATGGAAGCCAATCACTTGGTCCTGGCCTGCACTCTGGACCTCTCTAGCCTCAGTTGTGCCTAATAAGGGGAATAAATAGGGAGTTAAGATCTAGGCCCTTTACTAAACCTCTCTCCTGTAGGGTAAGGAACCTCCTCAGAAGCCATCAATTAAGATAAAAAAGTTCCTGGAGAAGCTTCCCTCAGATCTTTCCATATGCTAAGTGTGTAAAATTCTGTCTTCTGTTCTAATCTGTGCTGGCTTTAACTTTGTCAGTCTGCTCATGCCTAGGAACTCCTAAATCAGATTTGGGGTTCACCTGTTACAAATTAGATAACAGTGAAAGGTAACCAAAAAATGAGTCCTTAAATGTCACTATTATCTTGCAATTGAATTTAATGTATAATTCACAAGTGAAATTAGTTCAACTGCTGGAAAAGTGGGAAAACTTAGCAACATTCTTGTTACTAATAAAATAGTTTTAGCTGCTTAGCTAATAAACAAAAATGACCAATTTGCTTTAAAGTGAAAACTTACTAGAAACTGTAAGAGTGAAGATCATTATGCAGATGCCTTTATATTATAAAACAGCAAAGGGATAATATCTGAAATTGCTATAACTGGATGGATTTAGCCTAGACCTATTATTGTGATGGTAATTTTGGACTAATTTACCTTTGTTTATGATTACTTCAGGTCTAGCCTCACCCATGCTTATGCTTCCTGTAGTAATGATAATTATAAACTAAACTTGTCTTTGATTATGGTTATTTTGAGACTGGCTTCTCCTCTAGACTTACTATTGTGATGGTAATTCTAAATTAAACTTACCTCTGTTTATGGTTACTTCAAGTCAAGCCTCATCTTTCTTTTTTTTTTATTTTTTATTTTTTTTTATTACCCATAAGTTACATTTATTGTAATATTCTGTCACCACATATTTGACAATTTGTAAATGAACATATTTATATTTATACTGTTAACAACAATCTTCATTTCCCATTGAAATCACTATTTTACAGTATCTAGATTATTCTCTAGCTTCTTTTCAATTGACACTTATGCCCATAGGCTACCTCTTTCAGCCACATTTATAAATCAGCAAAGTTAGTTATACTTACTATAATGTGTTACCATCAAATCAATTCATTTCCACACTTTTATGAGACATTAAAAATTCTATACACATTAAGCATCACCTCCCATTCTCAACACACATTCTAGTTCCTACTAACCTATACTATAGAGTTTACCTTTGTGACTGTACTCAATATTAATGGGAAGCCTCATCTTTCATTTGCTTACTACCGTGATAGTAATTCAAAGCTGAATTTGCTTTTGTTTATGGTTATTTCAGGGCTGGCCCCACCTTTGTAATGGTAACTACTCTATTCTCTCCTGTTTGTAGCATGGCAACTTCTGCCCCCTATGGCTCAGGGAAAGGCAAATTTGAGACACCCTTGTCTCCTGTCCTTTCACTGGTGTTAATAGCCCTGCTTTCTCTTATGTTTATCCAGGTGTGGATTCCAATTTACCTACTCTACACAAGAGCCCAGAGGGACCCCACGGCCTTTGAGGGAGCCTCTGCGTGGTGGGAATCCTTGGCCCTCTAGGTTGGAGGTCCACTCTTCCAGTCCAGCAGCCAGTGGAGTCCTGTTATCTCCGAGGACTGGGGAGTAGGAGGACCTTCCACCTTGAGCATCAAGAATTCTGAAAGCAGCAGGTCATGAGAAAAATATTAGTTTTCCTTGAGACTTCGGTGACCTCTGTGAGTGTATACTGGAATTAGAGTTGCTCATCCAAGGTCTGTTAAAGTCAAAATGGGAAATGAGCAAAGTTCTGAAGTAAAGGAAAATGTTGTAGATTGCATTTTAAAGCATTAGGAACAATTTGGTTATAAGCCAATAACTAAAGGAACAAAATTCTTGTGCAAAACTGCATGGTCACAGTGCAGATTAGAATAATTAGAAATAGCCTGCAAAGAGATCTTTTGAATATTATTTTATAGTGAAACATATTTTGTTTATAAATAACATTAGTGAGTTGTATGTTTCTTTGTCTAACTCTCTTTCTATCTGTCCATTTGTTCAGTGTATATTTTCATACATCAGGATGGGAATATCAAATTAACAAATGGAAATTCTTAAAAGAGCTCTATTCAAATTGTTAAAAAATTTAAATAAGTGCTTACTAGGCTGGGGAATTAAGAATCATAGTCTGTTCTGTAATTCCCCAATTTAAACCTTTTAATAGGCTTAAAATAAGAGTAATTAATGATTCAATTGTCAAATTTCAGTAAGTAAAGGAAAAGTCCTTGAAAGCTATGGAAAGATCTTTTCTAAATTATGATAAAAACAAATTAAACAATCATAACATATTCCAGAACCTAGAAGTCAGTATGCTTTTAATATTATTCATAGTTTGAGTTTTATTAAAGAAAAGAGGTTTTAGCCTCCTGTGAAGGAAGGAAAAAGAACGTTCCTTGCAAAAACTGTAACAATTTCCATTTTATTTAGCTTGGGTGTTATCTCCCTAGGTTTATAGGATACTAATGAAATAAATAAGCATTATATGTATTAAATCTTTAAGATGATGAAAATTGTAAGTTCATGTTTAATGAAATATAGATCTGACCTAAAGTGAAATGTGACTAGTTTTCACAGAACAGAATAAGGGATATAAGACAAAACTTTTAGATGGGTAAAGGTAAATTTCATTGGCTGCTAACTGTAATTTATTTTTTTCTTTTCTTATTTTTTCTTTTTATTATTCTTTGCTAACTGTAACTTAATAAGCTATTTAAAGGTAAAGTAACTAGTCTTTGTGGTTACAGTTAATTGTAAGAAGTTTGTAAAAGCATTGTCTAATCTGAAGTACTTAAATGGCTAATTCCAGAAAACCATTATTAAATAGAAACCTAAATTGATATTGATTACAAAAGTAGCTTCATCGGGAAGCGGCTGTGGCTCAATCAATAGGGCTCCCGTTTACCATATGGGAGGCCCTGGGTTCGGTTCCCAGGGCCTCCTGGTGAAGGCAAGCCCGCCCACACGGCGCGGTTAGCTGACCCAGCGAGCACAAGCAGCAAGGGGGGGATAAATGAATAAATAAATAAAATCTTAAAAAAAAAAAAAAAAAAGTAGCTTCATAACAGAGAAACTTGTCAGAGGCCACCTCAATCTGCATATTAAAGTGGTAGTAAAGGAAGATAACCTTGATTCCATTGGGAATCTTAGGTTTCCATAAAATAATGGAGAAAGTAATTTTTCCTGTACTGCTAAAGTGAAATACCTGTTCATTAATGTAATCATGGTAAAGGTGTAGAAGTAAAAAGTAAAATACTAAAATAGTTAAGTTCATTTGATATGTTATAAACTGCATTGGAAGTATTTAGAAAGTGTATAAAAATTAAGATAGATTTCAAAATCATCAAACTCTCTTGTGCATTCAAACTACACCTTCAACACTGCATGGTGCCTCTCCATTTGAATTACCTACCACATCTTGACATGCTCCTAAAGTGGATGGAGAGTAAATTGCAGTTTCAGACTCCTGAAGCAGCCAGCGATGGTTTGATATGGCCCGGTTTACAATGGACATTGCCTCCAGACTGGCTCTGTTTCATAGTGCCAAGGGTGCTATGCACCAGGCCAATAAAATACTGGAGCTTCCCACCAAGGGTCAACAGAGCTGCATCATGCTGGCTGTGTGTAGGACATACCAAGTGGAGCAATAATTACCAGAGCAATGTGAGTAGAACTTAATGAACACAATTGGCATTATGGCCTGCTCCCATGGACAGACAACATGTATGGTATTGCATACCTAGAGCTTAGATTTATTAACTGCAGCTCAGAGAGGAACTTGTGCATTGATTAATATTAATAGTACCTATATGCCTGATGAATATGATATCTCTTCTATTCTAGATCATATGCAGAGGGATACTGAACATGTTAAAAATCTTAGTAAACTTCTTCCAGAATCAATGCCTTCCAGAACAAGATATTAGTCATGTGGGGATTTCATCCAGTTCTAACCATGGTGCCAGACTTGTCTTCCCTCAGCCTTAGTAGAACAGCCAGAGGGTTTTACAGTCTGTCAGGCAAGGCCTATTCCCCCTAACCAGCAGGAAGCAGCTACAGAAGAAATACTATCATCCTTCAGTTCCCCCTAGTAATAAGAGTATAAACTCTCTGAGGTGGGAGTTAAGAAAGGTGAGTATAGGGAAAGAGGGAAGGTGGCTGATACCCAGCAGAGAACATGGCTGGCAGAGTACATGGCTATGAGACCCTGCCTGGAAACCTCCTGAGGGGAAGTCTGCTACTAAAGTACAAAACCAGAAAGACCCCGCAAGACCCCAGCCATGAGATCACATTTGGAACTCTTTCCTACATCAAAGAGAAGCCCTGGATACCTCCAAACAACAGCCCTCCCCATTGGACCCGTAAGAGCTAACAGGTGGGGCAACCAATCATAACAACAAACAGCTGGGCCCCCTCCCCAACATTAGGAAAGGGGAGGAGTAAAGGCCTTAAAAAAACCTAACCTGGGGCCCCACACGTGTGTCTCACCCTGCAGCACGCCTGTAATCTATGTCTCAGGTTGTGTATTGTTTTCTTGTTTCTTAATAAACTTCCTACTCCCATGCTTACCCTATGGCGTGTCCTTAAATTCTTTTATGCGACACAAGCCAAGAACCTAGAAGCCCAGAACCCAGAGAATTCTATTAACAACACCATCCTTGAAACCTGACTGGGGACATTCCCCGAGTCCATAGGAATCCAACAGGAGCACAGAAGTCCAGGAGACCCTTCTCATCTTAAAACTACTTTCCTGCCCTCCACCTTTGCCTCTGCTCAAGTGAGATGTGGAATCCTCCAATGTTGCCACCATGTTCTCTTTCCCATTTACTTTCTAACTTTCCATCTATGTCACTTTATCTCCACTCTTATTCTGATTATCTCTTCTTTCTCTGCCTTCTAAACCTCTCACAGTGGTCATTACAGCACCACTTTATCTGTCCCTGGCCCTCTTGCAGTGGTCCCTTCTATCCCCAGTGTGATGACCTTCTTAAATGTGGGGTTTGCAAGTACAACAATCTGGCCTGGCTCAGAACTCAGTTCCCACCCTCTCCCCCAGGAAGTAATGAAATCAATCCCAGGTCATTATCTTGGCTGCCCAAGGGATTGGGCACAAACTTCAGTTGAAGGTAAATCCCAGTTACTTAAATATTTTACTCGGGTGTTGCAAGGGGTCTATTAAAGAGTTGTGTTTTGCTATGGGCCAGTTCCCCAATCTCCAGTCACTAGCCCTTGGACAAAAATTAAGCTTCTTCCCATCGGCAGCATCAGGCAAGGGACAATTGTGTAACACAAACCCTTTCTAGGGAGTGTAGTCAGCTTGGGACCCTCAGTCTGGAAGCTAGCACCAGATGTCCCCCAAGACCTAAGGAGCCCTGGGAACATCCAGTGGCATGGCCTCTGTGTTCTCAGGACACCGGGAACCAGAACGGTAGCACCAAACATCTCCCAGGGCCACAGCAACTTGGGAGGTTGGGTTTGGAGGCTAAAAGTTCAGTCAGGTCAAAGTCTGGAAAGCCAGATGGCTGACAAACTTTTCTCCATTTCTCCCTAGAACAATGGGCGTGGCCCCTAGCATCCCAGCAGACTCCCCACTGGGATGCAGCCTTGAGAACTGGATGAATTTATCCACCAAGGGGTTAAAGAAAAAGAAACTGATATTCTTCTATAACACCACATGGCCACAACATCACCTCAAGGACAGCCAACAATGGCCTGCCAATGGCAACCTAAACTATAACCCAATCTTGCAGCTTTTGTGTAAAAGGGAAGGAAAACAGTCAGAGATTCCCTATGTCCAACTTTTCATGGCCTTATATCAAAATGCATATTTATAAGGATCCTGCAGGTTATGCTATGCAAAGGGAGACCCACGCCACCAAAAAAAAAAGACCCCGGAGGGAAAGGTGATATTTTTGATGATCTTTTCCTTAGTTCCCCCTGCCACACACATGGACTATAACCTGGTACCAGACCCCGGGGCTCCCTTGGACCCACCCTCACCAATGACTTCTGCACCACTGCCCTATGTGCCTGGAGTTAGTCCTGCAGAACATATTAAGAGGGGGGCTTCTTGTCACTCAACCATGAAGTCCAAAAGCCGCCTCTCCTATAAGGGAAATGGCAAGTGGAGATGCAGGGACAATTAGAGTCCATGTCCCCTTCTCCATGACGGATTTAGCTCAAAGTGAAAAAACAGTTGGGGCAGTTCTTGGAGAACCCAGCTAAGTTTATCGAGGAATTTCAACACCTAGCTCTAGCTTTTGAGCTAACTTGGGGGGGGGGGTGCATATTATCCTGGTCACATGCTGTACCCCCAAAGAAAAATGTTGCATTTGGGCAGAGGCCCAGGGACATGTCGATAAAATGGAAGCTCAACAGCCTCAGCAACATGTAGGAGCTGTGGCAGTCCCAGATATTGACCCTAACTGGGACTACCAAAGGGGACCAGCAGACCTAAGGAAAAGGGACCACATGGTAGCATGTTTATTAAAGGGAATGAGAAAATGTGTCACCAAACCTGTTAAATATAATATGTTGCAAGAAATAACCCAAGAAGAAAAGGAAAACCCTGCCCTGTTCCAAGGAAGACTAGTGGAAGCTATGAAAAAGTATACCCAGGTTAATACAGAGTCACTGGAAGACAGATTATGATAAAAACCTATTTTATCAGCATGTCAGCTCCAGATATTAGAAAGAAGTGCCAAAAGCTAGCACTAGGGCCCCAAACCCCAATGAATTCTCCTTTAGAATCAGCTTTTTCTGTCTTCAACAATGGTGGCAAGGCCACTGAGGAGGAAAATGTAAGGAGGGACAGGCAGAAGGCTCACTTTATAGCAGTCGCTGTTAGCGGCAGCCACCCCGGCTTGGACTCCAAAGTGCTGAGATCCTGCTTCAACTGTGGAGAGCTTGGCCAGTGGAAGAAAAACTGCCCCAGACCACTGCAACCCTTCAGGCAGCCCCCGTCCCTGATGCAGGAAAACAGGCCATTGGTCTTGGGAGTGCATCGAACCCCAAAGGGGGCACAGAGCACAACCATG
The DNA here is from genome assembly GCA_026826555.1 of Tolypeutes matacus. Taxonomy (NCBI): domain Eukaryota; kingdom Metazoa; phylum Chordata; class Mammalia; order Cingulata; family Chlamyphoridae; genus Tolypeutes; species Tolypeutes matacus. Next base: position 47,893,457 of record JAKSZT010053883.1, read on the forward strand.
GGCCCTTGTGGCAGTGACCAAGGAGGATTGAAGGAGCCCAAAGCAAAAAGTGGCTCCTTGGACAATCCTGTGGAACATCAACCTGGAGGAGCCCCGGGTGACCTTTGATGTGGCAGGTAAGAATATGAACTTTTTAACTGATACTGGAGCCACCTATTCAATTCTTATCTGTCACTTCAATCAAACCTCCTTGTTCCCAAACCTGTCCGGTAGTGGGAATTGATGGTGAATCTAAAATTAGATCCTTTACTGAGCCTCTCCTCCATCAAATAGAAGATCTAATAGTAAGCTATCAATTTTTAATTGTCCCTAAATGCCCTATCCCCTTACTGGGATGGGACTTACTTCATACACTGGGGGCATGTATCCAACTAGTAGGAATAAATAAAACCTCTAAGATGGCTGTGGCCCAGTGCTCAAAAGAAAATGTGGAGGACTTCCGGGAAGATGGCGGACTAGTAAGACACGGGAATCTCTTCTCCAGAAAAATAGCTAGAAGACAAGCTGAAACAGCCCCGAAAAAGATCTTCTAGGGTTTAGGACTGCAGGTGAAGGCTGCACACCACCCAGAGGAGAGAGGGACAGAAGAGGGAAATCGCGACTACAGAACTGTGAGTTGCAAGTAGCAGCTTCTGCTGCTGCCGGCACCCTCCCCCACACTCTTCAGAATTCTCGGGCCCCTGGGCCTGCGACCACAGACAAAGGGGGCTTCAGGGATCTGCCACTCCCAGAAAGAGGAGAGAGAGGGACACAGCCTTAGGCTGACTCAGGTTCTGACCTGAAATTTGGGCTGCAGAGCCCCACGGACCCTTCCACATGGTGGTTTGCCCTGGGAGCCTGGAAAGGACCCTTCCATACGGCAGTCTGCCCTGGGAGCCCAGAAAGGACTGGAGAAATCCGATCCTCGCAATCTCCCTCTCTTCTAGCCTGGACTAATTGTTGAGGACAGAGAGGGGAGAGAGAGCCTGGGGCTGACCCTGCTTTGTACTCCCAGGTTTGGTCGGCCCTGTCCCCAGAGCCCTTCCAGGCTGGGTGGGGCTGCGCCATTGTTTGCCTTGGAGCCTGCAAGGGGCTAAAGATATACAAACCTCCCAATCTCCTCCTCTACTAACAGGGACTGATTGTTGAGGATTCAGAAGGGAGTGGAAATATTTCCTAGCTGGGAAAAGGGGGGCACTACAAGAGAAGCCTGGAGAACTGTCTCACAAAGTTTGAATCACAGGGCTCTTAGCCCCCAGACAGGAAGCTCTACCACCTTGATCTGGTCTGTGTCACAACAAATACACTCCGACCAGGCATTGAATTGAGAGCAGCCAACAAGCGCCATCTCCTGGCAGACCAAGGAAGTACACATAAGAAAATTAATATGTAAGAGAGGTTTTTCCTGGCCTCTATAGCCTCCCTGCCCAAGGCCCTAGGAAACGACTCTACAACCAATTACTGGGTCCAGTGCCCAATTTTGAGCAACCAGCAGAACAATCCTAACAATCAAGTTTGAGCCAAAAATCAAAGAGCGGTGGTAACTCACAGCCTCCTGCCACTAAAACCCCATAAAAGAGAAAGAGATAGAGCATCTAATTAAAATACAAACTAACCAGATGCCTAAGCACCAGCAAAAAATTATGGACCATACTAAGAAAATAGAAGACATGGCCCAAGAAAAGGAATACAGCAAAGTCCCAGAAGAGATGCAGAATTTGAGAGAACTAATCAGTGAGATGAGAACACATTTCCAAAATTAAATTAATGAGAAGAAAGAGAATATAGTTAAAGAGATCAATGACATCAAGAAGTCATTGCGCGATCGTAAAGAAGAATTTGAAATCATGAACAGAAAAGTAACGGAGTTCATGGGAATGAAAGACACAATAGGTGAAGTAAAAAATACATTTGAAGCATACAACAGCAGGCTCGAAATGATAGAAGAAAGAATAAGTGATACTGAATACAGAGCAACTAAAATTGAAGAGAGAAAAGAACAGAGAGAGAAAAGAATGGAAAAAATTGAGCAGGGGCTCAGAGAGTTGAATGACAACACTAAACGCAAGAACATACGTGTCATGGGAGTTCCAGAAGGAGAAGAGAAAGGAAAAGGGGCAGAAAGAGTATTTGAGGAAATAATAGCTGAAAATTTCCCAACTCTCATGAAAGAAATGAACTTACATGTCCAAGAAGCACACCGTACCCCAATAAGAATAAATCCAAATAGACCTATGCCAAGACACATATTATTCAGAATGTCAAATGTAAAAGATAAAGAGAAAATTCTCAGAGCAGCAAGAGAGAAGCAAACGATCACGTACAAAGGGCGTCCAGTAAGATTTTGTGCAGATTTCTCTTCAGAAACCATGGAGGCGAGAAGACAGTGGTTTGATACAATTAGGAAACTGAAAGAGAAAAACTGCCAGCCGAGAACTCTTTATCCCACGAAACTGTCCTTCAAATATGAAGGTGAATATAAAGTATTCACAAACAAACAGAAACTAAGAGAGTTTGCAAAAAAGAATCCACCTTTGCAGGAAATATTAAAGGAAGCCTTAGAACCTGAAAGAAAAAGACAGGAGAGAGAGGCTTGGAGGAGAGTATAGAAGAAAGAAAAGCAGAAAGGATACCAAAAGAGTAAAAAGAAAGACAAAAATAAGATGACATATGAAAACCAAAGAATAAAATGGAGAAAATAAATAGTGCATTTTAGTAATATCATTGAATGTGAATGGATTAAATTCCCCAATCAAAAGATACAGGCTGACAGAATGGATAAAAAAACATAAGCCATCCATATGCTGCTTACAACAAACTCACCTCAGACACAAGGATACAAGCCGGCTGAAAGTAAAAGGTTGGAAAAAGATACTCCACACGAATAGTAAACAGAAAAGAGCAGGGGTAGCTATACTAATATCAGACAAAACAGACTTCAAATGCAAAAAAGTGATGAGATGTGGAAGGCCATTATATATTAATAAAAGGAACGATCCTCCAGGAAGATATAACAGTCATAAATATCTACGCACCTAACCAGGGTGCCCCAAAATATATGAGACAAACTCTGGTAAAACTGAAGGGAGAAATAGACATTTCTACAATAATCGTCGGAGACTTCAACACCCCTCTCACATCATTAGATAGAACAACTAGACAGAAGATCAACAAGGAAACAGAGAACTTGAACAATATGATAAACAAGTTAGAACTAACACTGCATCCAAACTCAGCGGGTTATACATTCTTCTCAAGTGCCCATGGATCTTTCTCCAGGATAGACCACATGTTAGGTCACAATACAGCTCTCAATAAATATAAAAAGATTGAAATAATACAAAGCACCTTCTCAGATCATAATGGAATGAAACTAGAAATCAGTAACAGACAGGAAAAAAGGAAATTTGCAAATGTGTGGCGACTGAACAACACACTCCTAAATATTCAGTGGGTCAAAGAAGAAATTGCAAGTGAAATCAGTAAATATATTGAGACAAATGAAAATGAGAACACAACGTATCAAATCTTATGGGATACAGCAAAGGCAGTCTTGAGAGGGACATTTATAGCCCTAAATGCCTATATTAAGAAACAAGAAAGAGCTAAACTCAAAGATTTAACTGAACAACTTGGGAAACTAGAAAAAGAACAGCAAACCAATCCCAAAGCAAAAAGAAGGAAAGAAATAATAAAGATTAGAGCAGAAATAAATGAAAATGAGAACAAAAAAGCAATAGAGAAAATCAACAAAACCAAAAGCTGGTTCTTTGAGAAGATCAATAAAATTGACAAACCCCTCACTAGACTAAAAAAGAAAAAAAGAGAGAAAATGCAAATAAATACAATCAGAAACGAAAGGGGGGAAATTACAAATGACCTCACAGAAATAAAAAGAATCATAAGAGGATATTGTGAGAAACTATATGCCAACAAACTAGACAACCTGGATGAAATGGACAAATTTCTAGAAACACATAACCAACCTACACTGACACAACAAAAAATACAAGAAGTTAACAAACCAATCACAATTAAGGAGATTGAATCCGTCATCAAAAATCTCCCAGCAAAGAAAAGTCCAGGACCACATGGCTTCACAGGTGAGTTCTACCAAGCATTTCTAAAAGAATTAACACCAATCCTGTTTAAACTCTTCCAAAAAATCGAAGAGGAGGGAAAATTACCCAACACATTTTATGAAGCCAACATCACCCTAATACCAAAGCCAGATAAAGATTCCACAAGAAAAGAAAATTACAGACCAATCTCTCTCATGAACATAGATGCAAAAATTCTCAACAAAATACTTGCAAATCGAATCCAACAGCATATCAAAAGACTTATACATCACGACCAAGTAGGATTTATTCCTGGTATGCAAGGCTTGTTCAACATAAGAAAATCAATCAATGTAATACACCACATTAACAAATTGAAGGAAAAAAAAACACATGATCATCTCAATAGATGCAGAAATGGCATTCGACAAAATCCAACATCCTTTTTTGATAAAAATACTTCAAAAGATAAGAATAAAAGGAAAATTCCTCAATATGATAAAAGGCATATATGAAAAACCCACAGCCAAGATCATACTCAATGGGGAAAGGTTGAAAGCTTTCCCCCTAAGATCAGGAACAAGACAAGGATGCCCACTGTCACCATTGTTATTCAACATTGTACTAGAAGTTCTAGCGAGGGCAATTAGACAAGACAAAAAAATTAAAGGCATCCAAATAGGAAAAGAGGAAGTAAAACTCTCACTGTTTGCGGATGACATGGTCCTGTATTTAGAAAATCCTGAAGTATCCACAACAAAGCTACTTGAACTAATAAATGAGTTCAGCAAAGTGGCAGGATATAAGATCAATACGCAAAAATCAGTAATGTTTTTGTATGCTAATACTGAACAATCTGAGGAGGAAATCAGGAGGAAAATTCCATTTTCAACAGCAACAAAAAGACTCAAATACCTAGGAGTTAATTTAACCAAGGAAGTACAGGACCTATATGCAGAAAACTACAAAACAATGCTAAAAGAAATAAAAGAAGACCTAAACAAATGGAAAGACATTCCGTGTTCATGGATTGGAAGAATAAATATCGTGAAGATGTCAATCTTGCCCAAACTGATTTATAAATTCAATGCAATACCAATCAAAATCCCAACAGCTTACTTTACAGAATTAGAGAAGGCAATTATCAAATTCATCTGGAAGGATAAGTGCACCCGAATAGCCAAAAGTATTCTAAAAAAGAAGAGCAATGTGGGAGGAATTTCGCTGCCTGACCTTGAAACATATTACAAAGCTACAGTGGTCAAAACAGCATGGTACTGGCATAAAGATAGACATATCGATCAGTGGAATAGAATTGAGAATCCAGAAATAAACCCTCACCTATACAGTCAACTGGTTTTTGACAAACCTACCAAGCCCACGCTGATAGGAAAAAACAGTCTCTTCAACAAATGGTGTTGGGAGAACTGGATATCTATAACCAAAAGAATGAAAGAGGACCCCTATCTCACCCCCTATACAAGAATCAACTCAAAATGGATCAAAGATCTAAATATAAAAGCCAGGACCATAAAACTACTAGAAGAAAATGTAGGGAAACATCTGCAAGACCTTGTAGTAGGTGGTGGTTTCTTGGACCTCACACCCAAAGCACGTGCAACAAAAGAAAAATTAGATAAATAGGACCTCCTCAAAATTAAACACTTTTGCACCTCATAGGAATTTGTCAGAAGGGTGAAAAGGCAGCCAACTCAATGGGAAAAAATATTTGGAAATCACATATCTGATAAGGGTTTAATATCCAGGATATATAAAGAGATGTTACAACTCAACAATAAAAAGACAAATGACCCAATTAAAAAATGGGCGAAAGACTTGAATAGACATTTCTCCGAAGAAGAAATACAAATGGCAAAAAAACACATGAAGAAATGCTCAACCTCACTCATGATTAGGGAAATGCAAATCAAAACTACAATGAGATATCATTTCACACCTATCAGAATGGCCACTACTAAAAAGACAGAGAACTACAAGTGTTGGAGAGGATGTGGAGAGATAGGAACACTTCTTCACTGTTGGTGGGAATGCAGGATGGTACAACCACTATGGATGACTGTTTGGCAGTTCCTAAAGAAGTTGAATATAGACTTGCCATGTGACCCTGCAATACCACTACTGGGTATATACCCAGAAGAACTGAGAGCAGTGACACCAACAGACGTGCACACCGATGTTCATAGCCACATTATTCACCATTGCCAAAAGTTGGAAACAACCCAGGTGTCCACCAACAGATGAATGGATAAACAAACTGTGGTCTATTCACACAATGGAATATTATGCAGCTGTAAGAAGAAATGAAGTCATAAAGCATATGGCAACATGGATGAACCTGGAGGACATTATGTTGAGTGAAGCAAGCCAGACACAAAAGGACAAATACTGTATGAATGCATTAGTATGAACCAAATATATTGTGTAATATATTGTTTGATTCAAAAAAAAAAAAAAAATTACATGTATCCATTACATTTAATTGAGAAATGTATATATTTATTCATCTGTGTTTCCTTTTTAGTTTTTAATTGCTTATGTTTTCAATTATTAAATGTACAAAATAAAGTTAAAAAAAAAAAAAAAAAAAAGAAGAATGTGGAGCCTTGTGGTAGGCCATGATTCTAAATAAGGAACTAGATGCCACGTCAACAGCTATACCCCAGGAAATAAGTAGCAAAGTAAATCCACTATTCTGGGAAACTTGGATACCCTCTGGCTCTCCAAGTTCTCCCAGTTTCCATCTCCTATAATGTCCAATTACCATATCCCCACAGAAAAGAGTATCACCTAAAGAAAGAAGCAATGAACGGGCTCAAGCCCATGATAAAAAAGTTTTTAGAAATTGGCCTCCTAATTCCCTGCCAGTCCCCCTGTAATCTACTGTACTCCCAGGAAAGAAGCAGAATGACACATATAGGTTAGTTCAGGACTTAAGCACAATTAACAACTTTGAAATTCCCGTCCATCTGGTAGTGCCTAACCCTTATACTCCCACTAAATCAAGTCCCAGAAAATACAGCTTGGTACACTGTTCTAGACTTAAAAGATGCCTTTTTCTGTATCCCATTCCACCTGGACTCCCAGTTCCCTTTTGCCTTTGAATGGCAGGAGTCCAACTTTAAACCTCTGGTCCAGCTTACATGGACCGTGTTTCTGCAAGGGTTAAAAACTCAACAAATCATTCAGGAGCTCAGGAATAAAATCCTCCCCAGCCTCAATTGTGGGTTACCTTTACCTAAAGTCAAAACCTGGCAGAACAGGCTTCTCCTTTTACTATGAAAATAAAACAGGAAAAAAGAGGGGGAAAAAAAATGCTGGCCACTTTGTAAGCCTTCATTTCAATCATGGCTTAGCCCTGATAGCAACCAGCCTCTCCTGCCAACTTGCCTCCAAAACACTGTCAGAAATTTGTACTTGTAAATGTTTTATATTGTTTCTCACTGAAATATTGATTAAATAGTAAACTAAAGAAAGCATATATTTCTGAAAAACATTCCCTATAAGCTAACAATGTTCTAGTATTGCATGCTACTAGGTATTTAAAATGAAAAAAGTTATGTTTGCATATAACCAAATTGAGTTATTACTCTGACAAATTTGTTTAATTTTGATAGTAATTGTATGTTCTAAGAGGTTTTCTTGAAGACAGTTTCCAAAAACATTTTGGTAACTTAAGTATGTAAGGTATATTATGTGGTTTATTATTATTATTATTAAGTAAAAAAAAAAAGTGATTTTGTCCTAGGAAAATGACTGGTTATTAAGAAAGAGGGAAATGTGGGACAAACAACCTAAATGAATATAGAATGTATGTGGAAAACGAATTTTTGTGGTCAAAGTTGGGTAAGATTTGATGGGTCTATCTATAACCTTTTAAAAGCCTTAATATCAAGTAGTATACTGATGCAAAAATAACATTTCGGGAGGCGGCTGTGGCTCAATCAGTGGGGCTCCCGTTTGCCATGTGGGAGGCCCCGGGTTCAGTTCCTGGGGCCTCCTGGTGAGGGCAGGCCCGCCCGCACGGCGTGGTTGGCTGACCCAGCGAGCACAAGCAGCAGGGGGGGATTAGATGAATAAATAAATTAAAAAAATAAAATAAAATAAAATAACATTTGATTCTCTGTCTGTTAATGTAACAAAGTTTCTTAAAACATTAGTCTGTTTTAGTAGAAGGTTACAGAGTTTTCTCCTGAATAATCAGTATACAAAGCAAAAAGTCTGTTTTATCAAAATAGCTTCTTGTACTTTTAACCTTATCGTGTCCTTGGTGGTTTAAGAAAAAAAAAGTCTTCTCACTCTTAAAGAACATACCGTTCAAACCTAGCAACTTTTAACATTTTGCTTTCTCAAAGTCAAATCCTGAAAAGTATCTTTTGATTTCAAACTATTGCAAAAGATTCGTTCTTTCACCTTGTAAAAAGTGAAGTACTAAAAATAGTTAAGTTCATTTGATAAGTTATAAGTTGAGCGAAAAGTGTTTAGAAAGTATATAAAAATTAAAAGAGGAGGACTTCAATGTTGTCAGACTCTTGTGCATTTAAACCAAGCCCCCAACACCGTGCATGGTGTCTCTCCATTTGAGTTATTGGCTAGATTAGTCACTAAGACACCTAAAACAATAAAAGTATCTGCCACATCTGGTCATGCTCCTGAAGTAGATGGAACTATGTTGCTGCTTAGGACTCCTGCAGCTCTGCCAACAGGGGAATGGCTCGACATTGCCTACAGACTAGATCTGTTTCACAGTGCCGGAGGGTGCTATGCACCAAGCTTGTGGAACAATGGAGCCTCTGCAGTGTGCTGGCTGTGTGAAGGATATACCAAATGGAGCAATAACTGCCAGAGTAATGTGCATAGAACTTTAAAAAATACTATTAGCATTAAGGCCTGCTCCCAAGGAGGGACAACACGTATGGGATTGCAAACCTGGAGCTTAGATAAATTAATTGCAGCTCAAAGAGAAATATGCATTTATTGGTATTAAGTGCTGTACCTGCATACTTGATAAATATTGTAATATTTCCTCTATACTGGATCATATACAAAGGGATATTGAACATGTTAAAAGTCTTGGCAAACTTGACTCATTTTCTAAGTAGTTAATGAACTTGCCTATGAGATTAAAGATATGGCTTTCTTAAGTACTATATTTATTTTCTGCTTGCCATATGCTTGTCTTGAAGAAAATGATTTTCTATTACAGTGTTGCTTGGCCAAAATATAAATTAGATAACAGTGAAAAGTAACCTAAAATGAGTCTTTAAATTTCAATACTATCTTGCAATTGAATTTGTTTTGTAAAAGAAATCACAAATGGAATTAGCTTAACTACTGGATTTTCACCAGTCAGTATTTCACCACTATAGTGTGGCCTAGTAACACCTGCTACTGGAACATTGCTAACCTTTCCCTCATGCCAACTCTTGATCATCACAAAACTTGGAGTTGCTATTCCTGGGACCCCCTAACCAATTTCCCAGGAGCCCTTTCCTTTATTTTAGAACAACTAAAAGTCCACCAACCTACTTCACCTTGGATTAGAAGGGTTGTCCATACCCAAGTCACCACAGCCCCTAATTACACTTTTCCAATCTGCATGTTGTCCAACCAAACCCATGGTCCTCTCCTTGGGAAATTCCCTGCACAACTCTGTCAATCTATAATCCATCTCACCCTAAACAGTTGCTCCTGGAACCTGGAAGTGTCCAATACTGGCATCAGCTATGACAAAAGTAAGGCACAAAGAAACCCGAGGGCAGGGAGTGCAACCCAGTGTTTAAACCCTGACTACTTTTTAGAAGCCATCATAGATGAAGCCAAAGCCAAGTTTTTTAATAAATCCCATATCAACTGCTCACATGGTACCCAGTTTTGCAAAGATAGGCCTAATCCTAAATTCTTTTAAAAAAAAAAACACAACTCAATAAGACCAATGTTGCAAGATCCTCTCTAGCCTGACTGGTCCTTTTGTCACTTTAACCTGGCAGCCTGATAAAGCCCCAGGTATTTTATTTCATGAAAACAGTAGGGCGCCAACACTTCTACTCCTCCTCATCACTGCAGTCCAAATGACCCTATCTAAAATTCAATTATTGGCCCCAACCCCAATGGCAGGTGTGATGGCACCTGCAGCGTAACAGGGCAGAAAGGTTGTATAACCTCCATGCGTGGGCATCTAGCCTCCCTCTTGCTCTCAGTCACTCTTAAACCTGAGGAGGGATGGTTCTTTATCTGTGGAAATAAAACCTAACACAGACATGCCGTCTCCTCCCTGCCGGCTTCCTCCGCCACCGCAGGACGGGCCGGAACTTTTGTCCTTAGGAACCGGTTTACACAGCTGCGTGTTGCCGGCCGGCATCTATGAGAACATTGTCCCGTCTTTTTGCCGTCGCCGCTGCGGAGCGGAGCCGAGCCGAGCTGATCAAACAGGGGAGCGCGGTTACCGCACGCGCTGGGTCTATGGTCGCTCCGTGGGCCGCTCCGCCGGCTGGTATTTTTTTACAAATGTTATCCAAGCATTAGGTGAGCATCTTAAATTAAGACAACAAGTTATTGCCACAGCTACAGTCTATTTCAAGAGATTCTATGCCAGGTATTCTCTGAAAAGTATAGATCCTGTACTAATGGCTCCTACATGCGTGTTTTTGGCATCCAAAGTAGAGGAATTTGGAGTAGTCTCGAATACAAGATTGATTGCTGCTGCTACTTCTGTATTAAAAACTAGATTTTCATATGCCTTTCCAAAGGAATTTCCTTATAGGATGAACCATGTATTAGAATGTGAATTCTATCTTTTAGAACTAATGGATTGTTGCTTGATAGTGTATCATCCTTATAGACCTTTGCTCCAGTATGTGCAGGACATGGGCCAAGAAGACATGTTGCTTCCCCTTGCATGGAGGATAGTGAATGATACCTACAGAACGGATCTTTGCCTACTATATCCTCCTTTCATGATAGCTTTAGCTTGCCTCCATGTAGCCTGTGTTGTACAGCAGAAAGATGCCAGACAGTGGTTTGCTGAGCTTTCTGTGGATATGGAGAAGATTTTGGAAATAATCAGGGTTATTTTAAAACTATATGAGCAATGGAAGAATTTTGATGAGAGAAAAGAGATGGCAACTATTCTTAGTAAGATGCCGAAACCAAAACCACCTCCAAACAGTGAAGGAGAGCAGGGTCCAAATGGAAGTCAGAACTCTAGCTACAGCCAATCTTAAAACATTCTGAAGAATTCCGTAGTGGACCTCTTGGAAATAAACCATTGGACAGATTTCAGTAATGTCTTCAATGGAACACAAATGAAAATGAATAGCTTGTTTCTGTCAAGCGTTTTGGGAAGTGATTTTATTTTTGCAAAAATAATTTTTTCTTTACCTAAATTGATTCTACTACATTGATTAAAATTTATTGATTAACAAACAAACAAAAAAACCTAACACAGATGATCTCTTCCAGGGCCGATGCATTCCAAAACAAACTTCTGATCATATGTGGATTTCACCCAGTCACGACCATTGCCATAAACACTCCTCCTCCTCACCCAAATAGCTTAGCTAGAAAGTTTTACACCCTGTCAGGCAAGAACTACAATCCCTAATCAGTGGGAAGCAGATACAGAAGAATGATCCTCACCCTTCAGCTCCCCCTTAAGATAAAGAATGTATAACTCTCTTGGGGGAAGGGGGAGGGCAGGACAGAATAGAGACCTGAGGAGGAGGGAAAGAAAATCCCAAGTGCCAATTCTCATGACACAAACATCCTTATTGGAATGCAACTTGCAACATTTTCACACAGCAGTAAGAAGGAAAAAGAGGAAGGGCCCCCACCACCCACCTACTTTCATAAATGCCTCATGCAGTAAACACGCAGCAGAGCTTGTGGACGATGGCCAGAGGCCAATCACCACTGGTCAATGTGCCCTGCATAGCTCATGGACAGCAACCAGAAGCCAATCATCACCAAACAATACACCCTAGAAGCCAAACCACCCAATGAGTTTCCTCTGCTTTGTCTTTAATACACCAATCAGTGCACACCCTAACCCCCTATGATATCAGAAAAAAAAACCCAGAAAACCTAGAGAGAGGCAATTATAACCCAGCAATGATTCTCAATCCTAGCTGCACTTTAGAATCACCTGGGAGACTTTTTAAAAAAATATGAATGCCCCAGGTCTTATCCCTAGACTTCCTGATTCAATTGGTCTGGGGTGGGGCCTGGACATTAATATGTTTTAAAAGCTCCTCAGGTGATTCTAATGTGCAGCCATGATTAAGATCACTACAATATAGCACAAATGCTGTTAAAGGAAAGTATAGAATAAGGGCACCTATCTACCTAAAGGTATTGAGAAAAACCTGAGAGAGAAGGTGCCTGTTGAGTTGGGTTTGTATGATGGATATCTTCAATCTGGCCCTTTAAATTCACTCTCTGCTCCCGCTGTGCACCAGTAGACTGAACCTGTACAGCCTGGGCCAATGGACTCCTTTGCTCCTTGGCTTCCACTTGGGCCAATAGGACATCCTAGCAGGAGATTGGTGAGAGGAGGAGAGGGAGGGTTGGGTAATTATTTCCCTGGCTATTTGCCTGCAAGTTTGCCTTGGGCTGGCTGTGAAATTCCTCCAAAGATGACCACCCCTTTCAAGATGGCTTGATATACAAGACTCTTCCACCTTCAATAATCTCTACTCCCTCTGCCCACCCTTTCAGGTCAAGGGACATTAACAGCTCAGGTTTCTGAGCTATCCTTTATTGTCCCGCTACACCTCACTCACGTGTTTGAAATTAGCCCCTTTGTAAATAACACCCCCTCCCAAATTATCCTAATCTGAGAGTGTCATCTGTTTCCTATTGAGGTCCTGACTGATAAAGCCTGGAAGCAGGATGGAAGCTTGCTATAAGAATAAGGAAGGGGGGTGGGGGGGTGGAATTCAGGCTAGGGAGCAGCATGAGTAATGGCAAAAATGGCCAAAAAATGGAAGTATTGTAGTTTTGCTTGTTTAATTCTCTTTATTGGTTGAAGGACAAATTGCTAAATCCAATATCAGTTCTCAGTCCTCATCTTACTAGATTTAGCAGCATTTGACCAAGTTAATTGCTCTCACCTTCTTGGAACATATTCTTCACTCGGCCTCCATGACACTCTTTTGGGTTTTGTCCTTCCTCTGGTTACTCCTGTTCAGTCTCCTTTTCTGGTTCCTGCTCATTTCTCTGATATCCTCATGTCCCTGATGCTGAAATGTTGGTGTCCCCAGGGCTGTCTTTGGTTGTCCTATCTATACTGCACCCCATCATCATCAGTACCTTAGCTTTAAATAAATACTCCCTGTATGCTGTCCATTCCCAAATTTGTATATCTGGCCTAGATCTCTTGCTCAATTCCAGACACATATATCCAAGTGCCTACTCAAAATCTCTATCTGTGGTCTAATAGACAGTGGTATCTGGAGCCAGCTCCTAGAGCCAGTTGTTACATTTTTAGAAATTTTGTGAGCCTCTTGTTAAACACAGCTATTACTCAAAAGTTAAATTATATAAACTTAAAATTAAATAAATTACATTAAAATCAAAGATAATATTAAAAACTCATCACTTCCTAATTATTCTACATTTTATTATTTTCTAAGCCATTGAGGTTATTTGTGCCATTGTATCTATACTGTAGAAATACTATATAATTGTGTGCAACTGCACATCTCTAACTAATTCAGTGATATCACATTGGGAGCTAAAAACTGACCATAGTGGGAATATGGGAGTATTACACCATGGAAATCGGCAAATGCTACCAATCAGGGTTTGATTTGTTGTTTTGTTGATTGCCTAGACTTAAGAAAGTGATGGAGAAAATGTTAATAATGCAGATTAAATTTACAGTGTATTGTGTCTGTAGCTAGTATATTGTGAATAGCACAAAAATATTGAATAAATATTCTTTCAGTATTTGAAAGGTATTGGAGTCAACAAAGAAGTCAGTCATATCATTGACTAACTAGCGAAGCTTCAACATTGTCTTCGTAGTTTCACTTTTATCTTACTATTAATGTAAATGAAAATACCAATATTCATGCTGAAACTAGACTTGTTTCTCAAATGCAACCATTACGTGGCTAAAGATAAAGAATTTGAAAAAAAAAAAAAATCAGTGACATATATACCATGACCATAACAACAATAACACAAAATTTAAATTCTGTGAGAATAAATTGGTCATATGGAATTTACAAGAAAGAGTATTGTATGTTTTATTATTATTTGTGAATTGTATGCTATGCATCATTTATCATTACACTTTACAATAAACTTATGTGTGTATATATATTTATATGCATACCTTTTTTTCCCAGAGAGCCAGTTTTTAAACATTTACCAGCACATCACTGGTAATACGCAACTCAATCTTTAATGTGTTCAAAACTGAACTCTTGATCTTCCTTACTGTCTTAGTGTGCCAAAGAGCTAACAATGCAAAATACCAGAAATGAGTTGGCTTTTATAATGGGGATTTTATTTGATAAAAATTTACAGTTCTGAGGCTGTGAAATGTCCAAATCAAAGTACCATCAGAGATGCTTTCTCACCAAAGTCAGCTACTGGTGATCCTGGTGTCCTGCCACGTGGCAAAGATTGGGGCTGATCTCTGCCGAGGTCCCTGCCTTCTCCTCCACAATCTACTGTCTCCCCGAGCTCAGCTTTGGGCAACCAGGCAGAGGGCTTGTCTCCTTTCAGGCCTCCTCTCAGTCTTGGCTGCTCGGCTTTCTTTCCAAGCTCAGCTGTGGGCTATCAGGCATATGGCTCATCTCTTCAGCCTTGAACTCAGGGGCTCTCTCGTGCTTAAGTTTTAGCTCTAGTGATCCTCAAGTCCTCTCTTACACGGCAGGGTGAAAAATGGCAGCTTCCTTTCTCTGTGTGTGTCTCTCTGTGTCTCTGTCATATAAAGCTCCAGTAAGAGGGCAGAGACCCAACCTGAGTCATGCCTCATTGACGTAGTCCAATCAAAAGAGCCCCACACCCACAGGAATAGATTAGTTCAAGAACTTTCTGGGATTCATAAAGAACTTCAAACTGTCACCCTTACCAAACCAGTTGCCCCTGCAGGTTTCCTCCTCTCAATAATTGCAAATTCATCCTTCCAGTTGCTCTGGCCAAAATCTTTTTTTTTTTTTTTTTTTTTTTTATATTGGGAAAAAAAAAAAATATTCACAAAAATAAAAAAAACATTTAAAAAGTTATTTAAAAATATATATATAAAAGTGTTTTTTTTTACAAAAATGTTATTTATATATATATATACATATATTTTAAGAGGTGCTTAGATTACCCAAAATATTACACGGAACCCACTGGGATTCCCATGTTGCCCACCTCCCACACCTCCCACCACATCCCACACAAACATCTCCCACAGTGTGGCCCACCACCCTCAATGAACTTACACATCCTGGAGCCTTGCCACCAACCATAGACCACAGTTCACACTGTAGACCACACTCTCTCCCACTCAGTTCTGAGTGGTGTGTGCTGATTTAAAATGTGGCCAAAATCTTTAAAATCATCGTTGACTCTTCTCTTCCTCTCATACCTTACATCCCAATCTATCAAGAAATCATTTTGCCTCAACTCTCAAAATATATTCCAAATCTAACTATTTCTCCCCACCTCTACTGCCATCACTTCAGTTCAAGCTTACATGTTTCCTCCCCTGGACTGTTGCAACAGCCTTCCGACTCCTTACTTCAACCACAGTCAGAGTGATTCTGTTAAATCAAAATGTAAATCCCCTGCTTAAAACCCTTCAGTGGCTTTTCATCTCACTCAGAGTCAAAGCCAGTCTTTACAATGGCATATAAGACCCTACAATATCTGCCGACCCATCCTATTACATTACTGATATCACCCACTGCTATTCTTTCCTTCCCTCATTCCACTCCAGCCACACTAGCCTCCTTGCTGTTCTTCAAATACAGCACAGGGCCTTTGCACATGCTATTTCCTCTAATTGGAATGTTCCTCTCCCAGTTTTCCTCATTGTTTGTTTTTTATGCTCCCTATCCCTCTTCCCTGCTTATCAATTATAACCATCTAGTGTACTATATGTTTCATATTGTAAATTTTAATTATCATCCTTTCTCTCCTCACTAGAATGTAAGTTCAAGTATTTTTGTCTGTCTTGTTTATGGCTGTATTCCTAACCCTTAAAATAGTTTCTTGCACATAGAAGGTACTCAACAACAATTTGTTGAGTAACCAAAATGTTAGTAAGCATTTTAAATACCCATAAAGAGCTTCTTTGAGCTTATTATGGAAAAGAAGAGTACCTGTGATTCAGGAGTGATTTTCCTACACCTCCAGGCATTTAACTAAGGGCTGTGTGTGCATTTGTCTGTGCCTATGGGTCTCCCATTTGTGCAGATGATAGACTACCTGGAAATGACTGTGTTCTTTCAGAAACACCAAAAATTCATAGTGAACAGAAAAAAAAAAAAAAAAAAAAGATGAAACATACACTGTTGGCTAAAATCAATAGTATTTCATATCAGGTTCTAGCATAGACAAGTAATGGAAGTTACCAGAAGGTTTAAGAAAAATGAATATTTACTGAACATCTAGTGTATGCCACCAGGACACAGAGATGACTCAGATACAGTCCTGCCTGTCCTCAAGGAGTTCACAATCTGAGTGGGGGAGGAGGGGGGACAAGGATGGACAGCCATGGAAACAAATAACTACACTATATTAGTATCATCCCATAACAGAAAAATGTGCTAGGTACTAAGGCAGCAAAGAGAAGGAAGTGATTAATAGGAATAGGGAAGAGGTGTTATCAGAACTGCGTTTTGAAATATGAATAGGGGAGACGGGAAGGACCCAGGAGAGAAAATTACATTTAAGAAATATTTGCGGGAAGCGGCTGTGGCTCAATCAGTAGGGCTCCCGTTTACCATATGGGAGGCCCCGGGCCCGGTTCCCGGGGCCTCCTGGTGAGGGCAGGCCGGCCCGCACGGCGTGGTTGGCTGACCCAGCGAGCACAAGCAGCAAGCGGGGGATAAATGAATAAATAAATAAAATCTTTAAAAAAAAAAAAAAAAAAGAAATATTTGCCATTCTTTTTTCCCCTGCTTACCTATTTGAGAAAAATAGAACAAAGGGTGGCCTCTTAAACTGAATTCCCTGTTCCCACTTATCTAACCCTCCCACATTCTAGGTGTCCTCTTTTCAGAATCTTTCCCTGTTTCTGCCTGTCTAACCCTCCCACATTCTTGTTCTAGTCACTTCCCAAAAACCCATGTCAGTAAAGAGGATGAACTCAAACACTGAGAACTTACCCTCACACTTTTCCCCTTAGGATTGGGTTAGTTTTTGCACCTAAGATTGTAAGCCCACAACTCCCAGCCAATGGGAGATGGGTAAGGTTGGGGAGGGAGGGAAATGGGACATTGCGTCAGGGGAACTATATAATCTTTGTTCTTACACTGATCACTCGCACTTGCCCACTTCCATTAGCCTGGGCCTGTGCCCTTTCTCATGAGAAAGAAATAAATTACTGCTGCCTCTAGTCCAACTCTCTGTCTTCAGAACTTTTATTTTGAGTAAGTGGTCACTGTCCCACTCACTATTGCTCGCCTATTTGGATTTTAACAGCAAATATCTTGGCTAAGCTTGCAAAACTCTGAGTTGTATGGGTCAGAATTTGAAAACTCCTGGTTATTGGGACATGTAAGGAAAGGCTGAGTGAAAGGGACAGGTGACAAGAAAGGAGACTGACAGCTCCAGAGAGGCAGAGAGGGAAGAGACCAGTCAATAACCATAGGAGCCATCTCAGGCTCAAGGCTCCCACGGGAGAGGGGGAAGGAGTAAAGGAAGAGCAAGGGCATGGGGTCTTTGTTTATGCCTTGGCCCTTGCCTTGAGCACTCTTTCTCCTGTTCTTTGCCTCTTCTGATAATCTTGTCTGCTCCTGAGAAGAGAGGCTACTTGAATGGTACAGAAAGATCCTATGCTCTGAAATTTGAAGACCTGCATTCAAGTCTTATTAACTATATGATCTGTGCCCAGCTTGAAAGCCTTTGCTCAATACAACCTAGAGAGTGAAGTCCAAGTGCCTCAGCTTGGCATTCAAGGCCCTTCTCCATTTGGCCCCTTCTAACTCCTCCAACCTCATCTATTCCATACCTTCTCTTCCCAAACAGCCAAGCACTTCTCTCAAGCTTCCGTGCCTTCACAGACACTGTCCTTGGACCTGCACAGAACTCTTGGATTCTCCCTCTGCCACGCCTACTTCTTTTCCTCCCTCCCTAATAAACATCCTGTACTCCATCTTAGAATCTGTTTCAGGGGAACCCAACCTGCAACAGGCCTTCAGGTTTCCCTTTCCTCTCTCCTAGACTTCCCTTTCAGGCACAGTCATTCATTCATTCACCTAATGTTCATTCAGTGACAGGTCCAGGACACTTTACAGTTGTCAACGTTTTCACACCCACTTTTTCATTAACCCATTCTATACTATAGGTGATCCAGGAAGGGAGGTTAGCCCTAGTGAACAGATGGTTAACCTGGAGCCCAGGGTGGTGGTGTGACCAGCACAAAGCCACTAATTAGAAGCTGAGCTCTCAGACCCAGATTTTCGCCTCCCTTTCCCTACCAAGTGCTGCTTCCTGGAACGCGAGGGAACCTCACTGAAGCGAATTCTGGTCCTAGTGGTTAGCATCTTGGAATCATGGCTTGGGGCTGGGGAAAGCAGGGTGGAGTCCAACGCTCCCAGTGTACAGACCGGGAAACTGAGGCCCTGAGCCTGGCGCTCTCGCGCGGAAGAGGAGAGGCTGGCCGCGCTGAAGCCGCCTCTTCCCGCCCCCCGCGCCGGTCCCCCCTTCTCGTCTTGGCCCTCGCAACGCTGCTAGCTCGGAAGCGAGTCATGGTGGTGACAGTGGCCGTGGCGTGGCTGCTCCTCTCCGCAGCCTCGGCTCAGCGGGAACAGGACTTCTACGACTTCAAGGCGATCAACATCCGGGGAAAGCTGGTGTCGCTGGAGAAGTACCGCGGCGCGGTGAGTGTCCGCCCTGCGGGTCCTCTGCGCCGCCCGGGCCGGGGCTGATGGGGGGGCTCCCGGCACGGATACTCTCCCGGCTCCGTATCCGGGTGTGGCTCGGAAGGGTCCCGGCTGCGTGGCAACCCTGCCCCGGCTCCCCACTCCCACCCAGAAATCCCCCAGGGGCGCGGCGCCCCCAGACCCTGCGCCGGGTCTCTCCCCTGACTACGTGGCACGGCCCGAGAGCTCAGTGAAACCCGAAACCTTTCCAGCCCATGCGGACTCCACTCCTGGTGTCTCTGGGCAACGGAGTGTGGGCCTCGCCGGGAGGCTGGATACCTGGGCCCAGCCTTTGCCACGCATGGGTGGAAAAGGTAACCCTAGCATCTTACGGCCTTTGCCTCTCCCATCACCATTTTCCACGTCCGGAACAGAGTCCATTGAGAACATTGTGGAGGTGAATGTAACGTACTGAGGTACTGGGATCTTACAGGGATGATCCTTTCAAGAAGACGCTAAGGCCCAGAGAGGGAAGGCATTTTGCACAAGGTCACACAACGCTGGAAATAACACCTGGAGGAGAACCACGTGTCCACTTCTGGTCTGCTCTCTGGCACCCTCCTAAAATGGCAACTCAGGAGGTGAAATGAGAATCATCCAGGCAAAATGCTGCCTCCTTACAGAAAGGGAATCTCAGCCTAGAGAGGACTTTAGAGAGGAAGTGTGTCTGGGGTGTCTTTGAAACAAGAGTAGATTTTAGCAAGATTAGGAAGAGCATTCCAAGCAGAGAACTGCCTATGTCAAGGCTCAGAAGCAAATAGCCAGGAGGGTGAGGGAGGGATGGGGCAGACTTTAAGAAGTTGTGCCTGAAGAAGTATAAAGGGCGAGGCAGAGAGTGGTGGAGGATGAGGAGGTGGGGAGGGACTGTGAGGGGCCTGGCTCAGAACATTCTAGAAGACCTAAATGCAACACTGTATATAATGGCGAGCCCTCCAGTCTACTTCTCAGGCTGTGCCTGAGTGGCATGGTGTAGGAAAGGTGGGGAGTTGGACTAACGCTTAGGAGGGCCCAGCATCCGGATTTTAATGGACCATGCAAAAATGGTTGCCAGCATTTTTCTGCGGGCAACAGGACCATCTTTAGTGAGGAAGTCCTCTCTAGCTTTGGTAGTCTCAATTATGCTGGGAGTCAGGGGTCCTAGGAACAGTAATCCCTGTCCTCACTGGCCCCAGACAACAGTGAGTTTCAAATGACATAGTGTGGAAGCTCTTGGTAAACTGTAGAGTGCTCTGTACCTGTGTTTGGTGGACCCTGGCAAACCTCATCTAGGACTCAGGGCAAAGAGCCAAATAGGGCAGCGCTCATTCCCAGTCAGGCCTCCCAGTCAGGCCTCCCCTACCCTCTAGCCCAGCTCACCAGAGAGCCCAAGGTTGAGTGTCTGACTAGGCAGGAGTGTGGCCCCAGCTCTGCTGCTCACTAGTTTGTTATTAATTTATTACTGAGCATCTACTGTATACCAAGTACTGGGCCAGGCCCTGGGGATACATTGGTGAACAAAACAGACAAGTTTCCACTTTACTAGTGCTTATATGGGATGGAAGGTGGGGATGGAAGAGGATAGACAATAAACAAGGAACACAGAAATAAACAAGGTAATTCCCAGTAGTAATAAGTGCTAAGAGGAAAGTAGAACAAGGTCACATAGCTACTAAGAGTTAAAGTTAGGATCTGAACCCAAGCAGTCCAGCTCCAGAGTCCAAGCCCTTAATTACAAAGCTAAAAGTATGTCTTCTCACCTTTTGGGAGGGAAACCACATTCAGTCCATGGAAGCATGGTGTGGGTTGTTTCAAGGTAGGCCTGCCTCTTGGGCAATATGCTCATTCATTCACCTATAAATATTTACTGGCTCCTACCACATGTTTGGTTCTAGGTCCAGCCCTGGGGACACAGCCATGAGCATGGTTGACATGGTTTGTGCCCTCACATGAAATTGACAGGCTAGCTGGAAAGACAGTCATTTAGATTAGTGTGGTATATAGATGAATGGATGACCGTTTGGGAATGCTCTTGGGTAGTGTGTGGGGTTATGTATGTGTAGGCCTGAGTGTGGTGTGTGTGAGAGAGTGAAGGGTTTATTTGTTTGCTTGCATATGTGTATCTATGCTTATACATGCATATATGTAAATTAACTGTGTATTTGGGTATGCTATTTGTGTTTTGGTCTCTTAAAGAACAAGCCTTTGTTTCCAGAGATGGAACTAGAAGCAGGATTTCTCCTCTTCCTAAGAGTGGACCTTCATGTAGATATCATAGACATACAATATGTAGGTTAAAAATAAACAATCTTTAATACTCTCATTGCATAGGGATATAGCAGGGAAGAAAGAGGAGGACTCCTGTTCTAGTTTGCTGTGCTGCCAAAAGCAGATACATGAAATGTGTTGGTTTTTACAATGGGAATTTATTAGCTTACAAGCTTACAGTTCTGAGGCTGTGAAAATGTCCAAATCAAGGCATCATAAAGATGATATCTTCTTCCTGAAGACCAGCTGCTAGCGATCCTGGACTGCTCTGTCACATGGCAAGGCACATGGTGGCATCTGCTTTTCTTCTGGGTTCCATGGCTTCTAAGCTTCTTGCTTCTGTGGCTTTCTTTCTCTCTGTCTGAATTTGATTCTCTTATAAAGGACTCCAGTAAGAGGATTAAGACCCACCCTGAATGAGGTAAGTCACATCTTAAGTTAAGATCCTGTTCACCAAAAGATCCTACTTACAATGGGTCCTCACCCTCAGGAATGGATTAATTTTAAGAAGATACTTTTCTGGGGTACATCCAGCTTCAAACCATCACACTCCACCCTCTGGACCCCAAAAAGACATGTCCTTTCAATATGCAAAATACATTCATTCCATCACAATATCCCAAAAGCCTTAAGTCATTTCAGTAACAATAGTAAGTACAAAGTCTCATCAAAATCAGTTATAGGTATGATCTGACCTGGGACATAATTCCCCTCTGGCTGTATACCTCTGAAACTTAGAGAACAAGTTATCTGCTTCCAATATACAAAGGAGGAACATTCATAAGATTAACATTCCCATTCCCATAGGGAGAAGTTGGAAGGAAAACAGGGGTCATGGGTCCCAAACAATTCCAAAACCCTGCAGGGCATATTCTATTACATTTCAAGGTCTGAGAGTCATCTATGGAATGATGGTGTCTCCTCCAGGCTTGATGGAGCAGCATCCCCACCCTTTGCACACATTTGCTCAGTGGCCATGCTCTTCCCAAACACTAGGGTGAAGGCTCCAACATCTTCCGGCAAACACTGGGGTGGTGGCCAGTCTCTCCACAATCCCCTAGGCATCTTAGAAAACTGGGACGGTAACACTCTTTGTGAACTATGGGGCAGAAGGCCCACCCTCTCCAAGTGCTTGGACATACTCACCCTTTCCACACACATGGATGGGTTCACTTTCTTGGCCCGAGAAGATGTATTCAGTCCAGACCTCAGCTTCCATGGTTCTGCCTTTGAAGTCATTTTTCCTTCAATCTGTCCCTTTTCTGTCCCTTTTAGTTCAGGCTGGCAGTGATTCCATTCATACAAATATCACACACAAAAAACTGTCATTTTTGCATGTGGTACACAGGGGTCCAAACTATCAGACAATAGAACTTTCCACAAATCCTTTCTGAATAACTTTATTTCCAATCCTGACCTGCACTGAAATGGCTGATTGGATCCATGTTCAGCTAAACCCTCACATGGAGCACAATTCTCTGAAGATTCATTTCCCAAAAGCTCAGAATTTTCCAAACCATAAATTTCTCGTTTCTTTCTGCCCAGAAGTTCCATTTTCAGCTTATCCCTTTCCTCTCACATTTTACTGTAAGCTGCAAAGAGAAACCAGGCAGCACTTTCCACATTTAGTTTGGAAATCTCTTCAGCTAAATAGCCAAGCTCTACTCATTACCCAATTATAAAGCCTTTTAACATTTTTGGTATTTGCAATAGCAGCATCTCACTCTCCTGGTACCAAAATCTGTTCTAGTTTGCATTGCTGCTGAAAGCAGACACCATGAAATTCTTGGCTTTTACAATAGACTTTATTAGCTTACAATCTTACAGTTCTGAGGCTGTGAAAATGTCCAAATCAAGGCATCATCAAGATGATGTCTTCTTCCTGAAGACTGGCTGCTGGCCATCCTGAGCTACTCTGTCACAGGGCAAGGTACTATCTACGGGTCTCTCCCTTCTCTTCCAAGTTTCATTGCTTCCAGCTTCTTGCTTCCTTGTCTTTCTCTCTCTTTGTCTGAATTTTATTAACTTATGAAGGATTCCAGTAAGGGGAGTAAGACCCACCCTGAATGAGGTGGGTCATATCTTAAGATCCTACTCACCAAAAGATCCTACCTACAATGGGTTCTCACCTACAGGAATGGATTAATTTTAAGAACATACTTTTCTGGGGCATATACAGCTTCAAACCACCATAATCCCTACCTTGGGAAGGCAATTTAAAAAGTCCCAGTTTCTAACCACCCCAGGCAAAGTATGGCATATGTGGACAGCAAATGGGAAATTGTTCCAACAGTCTGTGGACTCAGGGAATGGATCTTTCCTCATCTGATGGAGGTATATCCAGCAGTGTGGGAGAGTTACAGCTCTTTCATCATCTAACCCATTTGGTCTCAACCGGGGACAGTTTTGTTCCTCAGGGGATGTTGGGCAATGCTTCAGGACATTTTGGTTATCATAATTGGGGAACTAGTGGGTAGAGACTAGGAATGCTGATAAACATCCTGCAATGGGCAGGGTAGCCACACACAACAAAGAATAATAAAAAATGTCAATAGTGCTGAGGTTGAAAAACCCTGACTTGTCTGAGCAGCTTGTGCCTGCGCATGTCCAGTGCCTTGGGTTGCCCTGGGAAGTAGTCATCTGGCCTTGTATATGGGACCAGCTAGTATATTCCTGACTCTTCTCAAAAAGTGTCCTGGTAGATGGGGCTGGGCTGCCCAGGCATGGGGAAGAGTTCAAAATTCTTTAAGAATATATAGCTAGAACAAAAATATAGCATTGGTGCCAAAATTCTAATGGCAATATTATAACATAGTTTCATTAGCTATCTTTATATTCATCACCTGAAGTCTTTAATAAATTTAAGGGTCAGTCTAGTAGTCAAAGTCTTATTACAAAACGGTATTGTTTGCTGGAGGGAGGGGGGCTGTTGGCAATTGAATCTTCTCCCCCACAAAAGGAATGTTCAGGCCCCAACCCCTGGTTGTGTGGGTGTGAACCCATTTGTAAATAGGAACTTTGAAGATGTTATTAGTTCAGGTGTGCCCAAACTGAATGAGGGTGGGACTTAATACAATATGGCTGCAGTCCTTATAAGCAAAGGAAATTAGACACACACAGAGAAGCCACAGGGAGCAGCCAGAAGGTGAAAGTCAACAGAACCCGGAAGAGAAAGGAGATGTCTCCAAGTACATTGCCATGTGAAAGAACAGCCAAGGAAACCCAAAGACTTCCAGCCAGCCAATATATACTGACCCTGGGAGGAAGCAAGCTTTTTAGCCTCTGAACCAAGAGCAAATATATTCCTGTTGTTAAACCAACCCATTATATGGTATGGTATTTGTTTCAGCAACTAGGAAACTAAAAAGGTTTTAGTACTGGAAAATGGGGACTGCTACCACAAATATTTAAAATGCAAAAATGGCTTTGAAATTGGGTAATATACAGAGACTAGAAGAATTGTGACTGCTCAAAAATGAGTGAGAGCTGAAGAGAAAGTTTGTGTCATCTTACAGAATACATAATTCATTGAACAGAATGTTGGTAGAAACATGGACATTAAAGGTACTTCTGGCAAGGCCTTAGGAGGAAATAATGAGTGTGTCTTTGGAAATTGGAAGAAAGGTGATCCTTGTTATAAAGTGGCAGAGAACTTGGCAAAATTGAGTTCTGATGTTGGGTGGAAGGCAGAACTTGCAAGCAATGAACTTGGATATTTAACTGAGGAGATTTTCAAACTAAGTGTGGATGGTGCAGGCTGGTTTCTCCTTGCAGCTTATAGTGAAATGAGAGGGGAAAGAGATAAACTGACGATTGAACTCATAAGCACAAGGAAATCAGCAATTGATCATTTAGAAAATTCTTGACCTATCCAGATAGTGTTCTCTGAGACTAGAGCCAGAAGTGACTCTGTCAGGGTCCTCCCTGAGCTTCCAAGAAGTGAGTCCCCAGAGAACAAGGCTCTCTGTTCTATGAGGGTTTAACTGAACTGAATAACCCTCTGCTAAAAAGGGTGTGGCTGAACATGGATACCGTCAGCCAATTCAGTGGAAGTCAAGATTAGAAATGCAGTTATCCAGGGAGGGACTATGGAAAGTTCTTTTGTCTGATGATTTGGACGTACGGGAACTGCATGCAAATCCAACAATTTTTTGTGAAATTTGTATGAACAGAAGCAATGCCTGAAAGGGACAGAAAAGGGATAAGTTGAAGGAAGAATGACTTCAAGGGCAGGACCATGGAAGCAAAGGTCTGGACTGAAAAGATTTCCTTGGGCCAAGAGAGTTGGTCTACCCATGTGAGTGGAGAGGGCAGGTCTGCCTCTGCCCTTGGAGGGAGTGGGCCATCTGCCTCACATGTAGAGGGGGCGGGCCTTTGTTCAAGGAGAATGCCGCCACCCCAGTGCTCAGAAAGGGTGGGGCCTGTACCCCAGTGCTTGGGGAGAACATGGCCCCTGCGCAAGCTCTTGGAAGGGGTGAGGCTGCCACTCCATCCAGGCCCACAGGACAAAACATTGATCCATAGATGACACTCAGACCCTAAAAGCTAATGGAATTTGCCCTGCTAGGACCCCTGTTTTCCTTCCAATTTCTCCCTTCTAGAATGGGAATATTTATCCCAAGCCTGTCCCACCATTGTATATTAGAAGCAAATAACTTGTTGTCTAGGTTTCCCAGGTCCATAGATGAAGAGGAATTTTGCCCCAGGATGCACCATACCCATGACTGATTTTGATGAGAATTTGTACTTAGCATTGTTATTGAAATGACTTATGGATTTTGGAATATTGTGAAGGAATCAATGTATTTTGCATATGAGAAGAATATGTCTTTTTGGGGTCCAGAGGGTGGACTGTTGGGGACTGAGTTATGTCCCCACAAAAGGCATATTCAGGTCCCAATCCCTGGTCCTGTGGATCTGAACCCATTTGTAAACAGGACCTTTGAAGATGTTAGTTAAGGTGTGCAAAAAATTGACTGAGTGTGTATCTTAATCCCATTTGGTTTAAGTCCTTAAAAGCAAAGGAAATTAGACACAGAAGCTGAATGTTAACAGAATCTGGAAAAGACAGGGGAAGACACTACCATGTCCCTTACCATGTGACGGAAAAGGCAAGAAACCCCAAAGATTGACAGCCAGCTAGAAGATACTACCTTCTAGCCTCTGAAACCGTGAGCTAATAAATTCCTGTTATTAAGCCAACCCATTAGATGGTGTTTGTTTTAGCAGCCAGGAAACTAAACGGGCAAAAAGGGATTGTCCTGGGGGTCCTTTTATCAAGAAATCCCAGCCTCTATATACCTATGCAGGTATTTGAGTATGTGTGCACATTGCTTAATCAGTCAGCGGACACTGAGACTTTTTCCTACTCTATGCTCTGAAATGAAATGGACATAGCTCCTGCCCTTAAGGGGACTCATATTCTGGGGGGGGGGGACCCACATATATACAGTCAACTACTGTATAGAGTGATGAATTCAAGCTGGCTGATTCAGAAATTGAACCCATGTCTGCCTTTCCACTCCCCCACATTACTTCCTCATATGTGCTCACTGGTGAGTGAGCACCTCTCTGTGTGAATGCATTGTGTTTCTAAGTACATGGGTGCCTCAATCAGTAGATGGATATGAACAATCTGAGTGAATACTGGTGGACATGTGTGATGTGTGAGTATCTTTGTATCATAGAGCATGTGCATATCTATTTATGTGTATTGTGTGCTTATGCTCACAAATGGTCATGTATGTGTATGCATGCATGTCTATAAGCCACTGCACGTTTGATTTCTTAAGGGTATGTGCGCACATTTGTGTAAATTGTGTTCTTGTACCTGAGACAGAGCATGTATTGTTGGACACGTACAAGTGTGTGTCTTTTCACTAGTTTGGTTATGTGTCTGGGTTTTTATTTGTTTTTGCCCTCCAGGTGTCCCTCGTGGTGAATGTGGCCAGTGAGTGCGGCTTCACGGACCAGCACTACCAAGCTCTGCAGCAGCTGCAGAGGGACCTGGGTCCCTACCACTTCAACGTGCTTGCCTTCCCTTGCAACCAGTTTGGCCAGCAGGAGCCTGGCAGCAACAAGGAGATTGAGAGCTTTGTTCGCCGCACCTACAGTGTCTCTTTCCCCATGTTTAGCAAGGTTGCGGTCACTGGCAGTGGTGCCCATCCTGCCTTCAAGTACTTGACCCGTGAGTCCTGCTCCCTTCATCCCTCATCTTCCCTTTGCTGGCTGAGGCCTTGGCTCCCTGGTCAGCAGAAGCCACTGGCTGGCTGCGTGGCCTGGGGCCCCTTCTTGACCCTCTCTGGTAGGTCTGTGTTCTGTTCCAGCACTAACCTTTCAGGAGAGTAGAAGCAGGCATGAGCGGTGGTGTATTCCTGCCTAAGAATATCTCCATCCCTAATGCCTTAAAGTTTTCCGTCAGAGTCATGCTTGGTGACTTCTCTGGGATCCTGTCTTCACACGCAGGGGTTCCTAGAAGGAGACTGGACCTTCATGTTTTAGTCAGTGTGAATTAGTTTAGCTTATGGACTTGTGATAGAGAAGCCCAAGCACAGACAGGGGAAGCCACAGGCCCGGAGAAGGCTGACCAAGATGACTGACAAGGATCTCCTATTGTAAGTCAGAGGCAAAGTCAGAGGAAAACCTCCTGAATTAAAATACAAGGTCTTAATTTCAGAAATCGGCCCCTTCTCCTGCCCCAGAAGCATCAGAGCCACAAAATGGGGTCATAGGCCAAGCTTGTCTTTATGGTCCTGACTTGACTAAGACCTTTCTCCTCTTTTGGGGCGCCCATTTTTGCCTTCTCCCACTCCAGGCTCCTGGTTGCCTTTGTGCCCCTTACCAGGCACCCCCAACCCATTCACCTGGAGGAGAATAGAAGAACGAACAGTTAGCAAGGTCCCTTACTGGGACAGATTTGCATTTTGCTCTGTGGGTCAATCCTAATGTTTGCTTTTTTTTTTTTCTCTGTGTTTTTTTATTAGTGCCTTCCCAGTTCCCATAGTTATAGATCAAACATGTTCATGCTTTAGAAACACCAGGGGACTCTTAAAAATTCAGAAGCCTAAGACCTACTGAAGCAGGGTCCAGAATCTGCTTATTTTAAGTCTCCCTTCCAAGACTTAGAGTGAGGTGTAGGCTATGCAGTGGCTTGAGGTTATTAATACAGGGGGATCTAATGCTGTTATACCTAGCACCTCACAGAATCCCAAAGCAGTCGTTGTATACCTCAACTTTGGCTGTACATTGGAATCTCCTCGTGAGCTTTTACAAAATATGAATGACTGAGTCTTATCCCCAGAGATTCTAATTTAAGTGGTGTAGTGTGTGGCCTGGGTATTAGGATGTAAAAAGCTCCTCAGATAATTCTAACCGAGAACCACTGCCTCAAGGGAAGGATGAACACCTGATATTGGAATTCCAGGTGAGGGTACACAGGGAAGTACACTTAGTTCTCCTTCTTCTTTTTTATCTAGAGACTTCTGGGAAGGAACCAACCTGGAACTTCTGGAAGTACCTAGTGGCTCCAGATGGGAAGGTGGCAGGGGCTTGGGACCCAACTGTGTCGGTGGAAGAGATCAGGCCCCAGGTCACAGCGCTTGTGAGAAAGCTCATCCTGCGAAAGCGAGAAGAATTATAACCATTCTCCCTCTTCTCCCGTCTCCCCTATCCTGCCCAATGCACCTATCCCGTGCATGGGTGACCAAAGCAAACTCAAATGGTGCTTCAAAGGGAGAAACCCCTGACTCTCCTCTCCCTTCCTCCACCCCTTATCTCACCTATCCCATCCCTCCTGTGGGGGGAAAATTCTAATATTTTTATCATTTGAATCTTAGGACAACCAATAGGAAATCCTGGCCAATGAATTGCCAGCCAATTAGAACCTCTAGCCACTGAAGACATTTGGCAAAGAGAAGTCTATCAAGCAATAATATTCTAACCAGTAAGAACACAGTAAAATGGAGCCAATTCCTTCCTACCTCACAGGGCTGTTGTGAGGGTTAAAATGCAAAACCTTTGAACGTGCCTAGGACAGGGCCAGCTAAATAGGAGGCATTCAATAAATGTTTTTGCACATAAACCAAAAAATAACTTGTGATTAATAAAAACTTGCACCCAACATGAATTTCTAGCCAATGAGAACCCAGGCCAAACATTTGTTGTTTTTTCCACTGTATTATTATTATTTTTAAAGATTTATTTATTTATTTATCCCCCCTACCCCATCATCATTTGTGCTTGCTGTCTGCTCTCTGTGTCTGTTTGTTGTGTGCTCTCTGTTCTGCTTGTCTTCTTTTAGGAGGCACCAGGAACCAAACCTGGGACCTCCCATGTGGGAGGAAGGCACACAATCACTTGAGCCATATCCGTTCCCTGCTTGTTGTGTATCTCATTGTGTCTCCTTGTTGCATCATCTAGTTGCAACATCTCATTGCGTCAGCTCACCGTGCCAGCCCGTTTTGTCAGCTT
This sequence comes from Tolypeutes matacus, assembly GCA_026826555.1. Taxonomy (NCBI): domain Eukaryota; kingdom Metazoa; phylum Chordata; class Mammalia; order Cingulata; family Chlamyphoridae; genus Tolypeutes; species Tolypeutes matacus. The sequence continues at coordinate 47,923,317 of JAKSZT010053883.1, forward strand.
GCTGTCTTGCTCATCTTCTTTAGGAGGCACCAGGAACCAAACCCAGACCCAACTGCTTGAGCCACATCCGCTCCTCCAATGTATTATTTTTTTATTACAAAACTGATGCGGGGGGGGGGGGGCAGATGGATATGGGTCAAATGGTTGAGCGTCTGTCTCCCATATGGAGGGACCTGGGTTCAATCCCCGGGACCTCCTGGTATTAAAAACAAACAAACAAACTGATGCAGGGGAGCAGATGTACAAGGTCCTGGGTTCAATCCCTGGTACTTCCTAAAACAAAACAAAACAAAACAAAACCTGATGCAAGTTCATTGTAAAAGCACAAATAATACAGGATAACATAAAATAAAAAATGTAAGTATCCCTCTCATTTCCTATAGTCTTACTTCCTGAGGTAAACACTGTTAGCAATTTGGTGCATTTGCTTTGCTTACAGGCCTTTTTTTTATCAGGCCAATCATTATTACCCAAAAAGAATTCACTGACCCAAAATATACTATAATAGCAAATAGGCAAAGAATATGAATAGGTAATTCATAGAAGAATGTAACTGGATAATTAGCATATGAAAAGATACTCAACCTTATTCAAATTGGAAAGGTTTTTAAAATGGTAGGTAAATTGTTGTTGGTAAGGATGTGGGGAAATGGGCATTTTCGTTTACTGTTAGTGGAACAACAAACTAGCACAAGTTTTTTGGAGGGTGTGAAGCCAGGGGAAGTCAGGGGATGATGGATTCCTCTAGGTTTTTGGCTGAACCTGCAGATGCGGGCTCCTCTATGCAGAGAGAGATTTGGCTTGTATAGTTACCTTTATTAAGCTATTAATTATTCCTCCCCTTGCTAATGTTTGAGGGAGGGGCCCCAGCTGTTTGCTGTTCAAATTGATCACCCCACCTGCCAGTTCCCCAGGGGATCCAATGGTAAGGCCCCTTGAGGGTATCCCGGGTTTTCCCTTGACCCCAGACGAGATCTTGTTCCAACTGGGGTTCTTGTGGGGTCCTTCTGGCAGCTTCTTGGCGGTGGTCTTTCCCTCTGGGTTTCCTGGTGGGGTTCTGTGGCCACGTGTTTTGTGGCCATGTTTTTCTGTCAGGTCTTAGACTGTCTTTCCTTTCCCTAAACTAACCTGCCTCAGGTGGAAATATATTTTAAAACAAAATCTTCATCCCCTCTGATCTATCATTTCCCCTTCTCGAAGACTCCCAAACTACAAATATATATGTACAATAATAGGTAGGTACACTGTTCATAATGATAAAAATTTGGGTTTAGTAATAAAGTATGGTATAAATCCAAATGATAAATTAATTCAGTTATTAAAATGAATGAATTTTATCTCTATGTCCTAAGATGGAAAGTTGTCCAAAAGAGAAAACGGCAAGTTGTGAAACAGTATAATATTTTTTATAAAAAATTTATAATAACAATGCTAAGCAAGAGAGAGAGAAGAAAAACAGAAGAATCTATACAAAACTGTTCTTGGTGGTTGTCCTTGAGGGGATGGTGTGTTGGGATACAGGAGCCATTCACTTTGTTATGCCTCTCTATAATTGAATTTTGTATATAAAATATTACTTCTTTTTTTACTTTTTAAAAAGCAATAAATACTTTATCTAAAACTATCAATGGTTCAAACTGTAGCCACTCTCTAGCCTCCTATTTCATTTTTTTTTATAAATAGAAAAAGAAACAGTTAAAAACTGGAGTGGTGGACAAAGCTCACTGACCGGTAATACAATGGCGAATAAGAATTTGATGTCTACTTCTCCCAAGGTACTCTTCTAGAAGGCCAGAGGCTCATTCAAGTCCTAGCTGTGCCCCTGACTTGCAAACTGAGCAAACTAATCCCTTTCTGCTGTCCTTCATTTTCCCACTGAATCAATGAGGGTTGATCTTTGTGCTACAGTTCTCACAGTCTCCCTTAGTAGTGTTCTCAAAGCTTACCAGAATAAAATGAAGGCTGATTATGGGTCGACCACAAGCCCCTGCTATGGTGGTCTCCAACCTGCCTTTACATACCCTACTCCAAGCTCCAGCTCTGCAAATGCTCATGTGCACACATACACGTAATGAAAGTGAGCTATCAGAATTTTTCATGATGGACATCTCGAAACCACAGAAACCACGTTCTCCTGAAACTACCTCCCTTCCTCTATACCCATTATCTCCACCTTCCCCATATTCATTCCTTAACTTACTGCACTCCCCAGAGCCCTCACAGACCTCCTTGTCGTTATATCCAAAGGTCCTTTCTCTGACTTTATCTTACTTCATCTCTCAGTCACATCTGACATTGCCGACTACGCTCTTCTCCCTGACACTTCCCCTTCCGCTTGGCTTTCATGCCACCACATCCTCTTAGTTTGCCTCCTACCTCTCTGGCTGTTCCTTCCTTTTCAGTCTCTGTTGATGGCACTTTGTCTTCTGTCCAGCCTTTAACCATTGGTCTTCCTTGGGGGTCTAGGTTGGTCCCTCTTTTCACTCCATATACTCTTGCTCAGCCATCTCAATTTTCTCACGGTTTTGACTGCCGTCTATGTCCTGATAACACCCAAATCTCTACTTTGTATCTATACTGGACCCATATCCTTCTGCCTCCTGGGCATCTCTATAGACATCTCACACTCCACATGTCCAGAATTAAACTCATCACCTCTCTCTGACATACCTGCTCCCCTTTCCTCCCGGCCTTCATGAACTTCCCCATGTCTTCCCTTTCACATGCCACTCACTCACTCACTTACCACCTCTACTCTCATTATTTATGGAACTGCCTCTTCCCCCTCCCCCATCTCTAGCACAGTGCCTGGACCATAGCAGATTAAATTGAATTTTGAGGAAAGCCATTTTTGAACACCAGCTCCATGCCTGTCCCTGACTAGACCCTCTCTGAAGACCAAGGATGAGCAAACACAATTTCCCTGAGAAGCTTAGAGTGCAGCTGAGAATTTAACACTCCCAATTAGATCTGCATTCCTATAGGCTTTATCAGCTTTCTGCTGTTCTCAAGTCTTCTCTAAAGTGCAAAGTTCCCTAGGACAAATCTCAATTTAAATCCTTATCAACTGTCACCTTAGTAGTTGGTTAACCAGTATAATCTCTTCCTTATCAGCTAACACTTAAACAGTTAATATTTGGTTATCTCCTAACACCTTCATTATCTTCTAACACCTTACTTATAAGCCAAAAACTTCATTAGGCTACATTTTAGCATTTAGTAATTTAGCTATTTGCTAAGCCTTAATTACTAATCAATATTTTACTTACCTGCTCAAATGTAATTACTAGCTCCTTTGCTATCTGCAAATAGTGTAAAGTTTAGCAGACCAGAGTCTACCAGGTAGGTTTGGGCAGGGGTCAGTTCTGGCTGTGGATATAATAAAGGCCTTTGTCATATATATATATATATATATATATATATATATATATATACATTAAAAAAGCAGTGCTTAGCAAAAGACAATATATATTATATATATATACACACACATATTTTTGAGGTACAGGTACCAAGGGTTTGAAGCTGGGACCTAGTATGTGGGAAGCCAGCACTCAACCACTGAGCCACGTGGCCTCCCCCAAGTTGATTTCTTTGTTTGCTTATTGTTTGTCCTTGTTTCTAGGAGGAACCCAGAACCAAACCCGGACCTCCTATGTGGGAAGCAGGCTCTCCACTTCTTGAGCCACGTCCACTCCCTATAATATATATTTTATTAGAGAAGTTGTAGGCACTCAGAGGGAGCTTAAAACTCGTTGGCGTCCTTTCTTGGCTTTTCCAGCTGTGAACTGCCAGCTGGCAGCCGGTCCGGCCAGGGAAGCAGGGGACCCTGGAGGGTGTGGGGCTGTGAGTGTCGCTGGTCGTGCCCACGCCGCCGGGGAGGGGGATCAGAACGCGCGCAGCTGGGAGCAGGGGAGAAGAGGAAAGGGCGAGGGCTGTTCTCCTCCTGCCGTGTCCAGAGTTCAGAGGCCCGCTGCATACCGCGCAGACCTCCCACTCAGAGAGCGAGAAAGTCTACTAAGCACTGCGGCATGGGCCTGGAGTTGGGAGTCTTGGAGCAGTGCAAGCTACCGAGATGTGGAGGGCCCCAGTATGAGAATTGAGCAGGGGTTTCCAGTTATGGTTCGCCGCGTGCCAGGCTTCATGCTCCTGCATCTCCAGAGAGGGAAAGTGAGCTGCCTAAAGTCACACAGCAGGTGGCTGGTATTTATTATTTGTATGGTGTTGGGGAAGGTACTTAACCTCTCTGGGTCTCAGTTTTCCTATTCGTAAAGGAGTTTCCATAAAGTGGGTTCATAACTTTGTAGGTGTGTATCTGGAAACCTCTATACCAATATATTAATAGGTTATTTCTATATGGTGAGATTATGCATGACTTTTATTATTTCTTTTGGTTCATCTGCATTTTCTAATTTGTTGTTTTAAAATGAATATATATATATATATATTTTAATTTTTTTCTATCTAAATACTACATAGGGTTGTTGTGAGGATTAAAGAAGGTAATGAAAAGCACCCAGCATAACTTCTACTTTACAGTGTGTGCTCCACAAATGTGATCTCCCTGCCCACTATACTCTTCTCCGCTTCTGGTGTTAGGGACTCTGGTCCTCAGTCTTCAGTTGGGGAGGTGATATGGAACTCTGACCATTATGGCTGTGTGATTTTGGCTAAATCACTTAACCTCCCTGAGTTTCAATTACCTTGTCTGTAAAAGGGGAAGAATAGCACCTACCTCAAAGGAAGTTTTCAAAGACAACATGATATACAGAATGGGAAACTGTCTGGCACATAGTAGATTCACAAGAAGTTTCTGCAGGTATATCTAATGAAGGAACATATGCATATAATAAAGGAGCAAGCATTGGAGTAGAAGCTAGATAAGAGGAAGAAGATTTTAATGTAGGGTCTGCTGAGGCCAAGGAGTCCGTGGCAAGAGTTCAGGGGGTCCATGAACTTGGATGGAAAAAATCTACATCATTCTTTTCACTAAGGTCTAACTGAAATTTACCATCTCCTTCTAGTATGCATGCAGTCAACAAACCATGGTAGTATCAACAGTGCCTGACATCACTAATAGAAATCACCGATATTTTTATACTGCATTACAGTAGAGATATCTTGAAATACTTTACCCTTATGCACCACCTCAAAATTACAATAGTTAATAGACCTGTGTGGTGGTTTGAAGCTGTGTGTACCCCAGAAAAAAGCATATTCTTAATCTAATGCATTCCTGTGGATGTAAACCCATTGTAAACAGGACATTTTGATGAAACTACTTCATTCAGGATGGGTCTGAATCCTATTATGGGAGTCCTTTATAAACAGAATGAATACAGAGAAAGAAAAAGCCACAGAATCAAGAAGCTGGAATCAACCAAGCTGGAAGAGAAAGGAGAGATCAGCAAAGGCCATGTGCCTTGCTATGTGGCAGAAGAGCCAAGAGCACCAGCATCTGGTCTTTGGGACAAAAACATCGTTTTGATTATGCCTTAATTCTCTTAGCCTCAAAACTGTAAACTAATACATTCCCACTGGTTCAAGCCGAACCATTTCATGGTATTTGCTTTAGGCAGCCTAGGAAATGAAAACAGAACTTGAAATACTGTTTACACTTATTCACTACCTCAAAATTAAAATAGTTAATAGACCCATCTCTAGATTTTACTTAATACATTAAAAAGTAAGACTAAATCACAAAATAAATATTTTGATAATTATTCAATATAACTAGTATCCTTTGTGATCCTAAGTAATTTATTTTTTGCAGTTTAGAAACACTATTCTGAATAGGGGTCCATAGGCTTCATCAGATGACCAAAGGGGACCCTTGGCGAGGTGGCTAGATGGACGTGGATATTAGTCCTGCCTGACTCTTGGCCTTTGTGTGACATTGGGCTGGTTATTTCTCTCAGAGACACAAGCCTCCCTTCTTGGCTTACTCCACAGAGTAGTTTGGAGGAATGACTTAATTCTGAAAAGGGGTTTTGGAAACTGCCAGCAACTCCCCAATTTTGCTAAAAGCCTCCCAGCTGATCTCCAGGCCTCCAGGAAGCCTCACTCCTTTCCACAGGGCCCCTTCCCCCCACTTTATTCTCCAGCTGTTAAATAATGAGACCAAAGTGCACCTCCATTACAGTATGCTATCCAGCTCCCAGTTTGCAGGGAGCCACAGCTCTAGGGTGAGATTTTCTCAGGGATAATAACAATTCCATCTCAGTTTCCTTGAGGCAGGTTTTATTACCTTCAAGTTTCAGGTAATCCTTTTGTAACCCTCTCCTGCTCCCCCAGACTGGACAGGGGGTGCCCCTCTGTGCCCAGAGTCCCTGCATTTCTCCTTTTTCCTGTGAGGATCCGTCTGTGTGCCTGACTCCCCTACCATACTGTGTGTTTCTCAAAAGCAGACCCAGATCTGACCCCTTTCAGGGGCCCCACAGCCTAGGTCAGGGCATAGTGCTGTGTCTGTGGCACGTTGACACCCTGATGAAGACAAAGAATGTGAAGCAAACAGGAAAAGTTGGGAAGGGGCAGGGCTGGGGCTTACACCCAGATCATCTGATGCCTATAATCCATCCCTCATACTCCCAAAGCAAGGGGTGGAGGAAATAGGAATGGGCCTACAGTCACATTATTCCCTACTCTGCTCACTGCTGTGAAAAATGTAGACAGCTAAAAAATTTGTGATCTTGAGTGAATCTTTTCCCCATCTGTACAATGGGAAGTGTCAAATTCAGTGGATTTCAAATCTTTTTGACTTGACCCAAAGTCAGAAATGCATTTTACATCATGATATGGTACATAATACATACCCACATATGTAACTGAAACAAACATTTTATGAAGGAATACTTAAATTTTCTTATTCCATTTAATTATTTTAAAATATTGGTTCTGACTCAATAGCTGATTACATGACCCACAGGTCCTTTTTAGCCCCAACACTCTGTGACTGGCTGCATGGCATCCCTAGTCCTGACTCACTGTGATTGGGCCAAGTCATACCCCTCTCAGGGCCTCAGTCTCCCCAATGTACCTTGAGAGGACATACAGGTAATTTCTTAAGGACTTCATACAGCTCCAGACAGATCCTAATAAGAACACTGCCCTTGTAATGTGGAAATAATTTCTGAGAATGGAGAGAGGTGCTGGCTTTGCCACGCTGGCTCCCTGGTCCCAGGCCAGTGGGGGCAGTGTGAATATGCCACACTCCGGAGCTAGCTGCTCCGGGAAGGGAAGACACAGGCAAGGTAGCCAGAGGATGAGGACATTTAAAAAGTCCTGTGGAAAAGAGGCACAGTGTGGGGTAGTGGAAAGGCAAGGGCTTCAGAACTAGACTGAAGGGTTAAAATTCTCTATGTGGGCCAGGGGCCGGAGAAATGAATTCTCTCTGGCCCTCAGAGGGATTTGAAAATCCCTCCTCCTCAGGGTTGCTGTGAAGGTTCTGTGAGGGAGTGTGGAATTCAGCCCCATCCTGACCCTACTGTGTGGTCGCTGCCTGGGTGCTACAAGCTTGTCTGGCTCCCGCATCCGTTGGAACCCCCCTGAGATTTCCAGTTCCCGGCACAGTGCCTAGCAGGGGACAGGCGCTCGACGCACGTGGCTTGGAATTCCTGCCCTGCCTCCGTGGACCCGTGTTGTTTCTCTGAGCCCCAGCGCCCTCGTGCATAAACTGGGAAGGCAATAAGTGGATCGGGTGGGACAGAGTGGGCAGAGGCAGGCTCCCAGTTGGCGGGGGGGGGGGGGCGGCGCGCTCCGGGCCCTCAGCTCCGCGGGTCGCCCTCCCTCCCCTGCCCCCGCCTGCGCGCTCGGGCTCCCGCCGGCGCCCGCCTTCCCGCCGCCCTCCTCCCTCCTCTGCTCTTCCCGGCTCACCTCCCCTCCCGCGGCGCCTTCTCGTTGGCTCCACGTCTCTCACCGCTCCGCGCCTCTCGCTGTGATTTCTGTCTCTGCCCGTCTTAATCTCTTTCTTTGTCTCGCTGCTTATCCCTACCTGTTTGTCTCTCTCTTTCTCAGGTTCAGTTCCGTCCCGGCCCGTGCCTCGCCCTCTCGATCCTCCCTCCACGCTCGGCAGCCCGTGCCCTCCACTCGAGGGCTGTCCCGGTGGCCCGAGGTGGCGGCGGCTGCGGGCCGGGAGCCGGGCGCGATGAGCGGCGCCTGCACCAGCTACGTGAGCGCTGAGCGGGAGGAGGTGCGCGGCTTCAGCTGCCCGCCGCCGGGGGGCGAGGCGGCCGCGGTCTTCTGCTGCGGCTTCCGCGATCACAAGTACTGCTGCGACGACCCGCACAGCTTCTTCCCCTACGAGCACAGCTACATGTGGTGGCTCAGGTACCGGCCCTGGCCCTAACCCCACCTAGAACCTCAACTCTAGTCTCCGCCGCCTCAGCCCACCCTGAGCACAGTCCATGATAAACCTTCAATCCTCGTCCAAGTGCCATCAACCTTCACCCCGCCCGTACCCGTACCCGCTTACACCCAGTACTGATCCAGCTCTCACCCTCTCACCAACCCTCAGCCATCTCAGCTCCATTTTCACATCTTGAATCCAATCATTATCCAAATCCATACCTGAAACTCACCCCAACTCCACCCCAAAACAACCCTCACTTCATTCCCACTCCAAACAACCACCCTCAACCCAACCCCACATACCAGCCCCTCACATACCAACCCCTCACCCTATCAGCAAACTCTCAACTTTCAAGTTTCACAAGAAATCCAAGCCCTGCTCCAACCATCATCCTAATGCCTACCAAGGTCTCCTGTCCTAATATCAACACTAACCTCACCCCTGCCCTTACTCTTCACCAGCCCTCCCTTCTCAACCCTCCCTGCGATCCCATATCAGTTCTCTTCCCATTTCCTGACTCCATTTATCCAGACCTCAACATCAAGCCCTAACCCTTACCCAAGGCCACATCGCAACCCAACCCCAGTCTCAGCCCAGCCTCAACCCTTGCCTTCCCCCTCATATTTAGTCATTCATTCAGCCACCGTTTAATGAGCATTTACCTATGTGTTGGGCCCCGTGGTAAGTGCTGGGGATATAGCCTACCTCTAAGCTAAGGCAGAAAACCTAGGGATCAGAGCTGATTCCAAGTTCATCATGAGTCAATTACATAATGCTGCAGCAGAAACCAGCTCATACTAAACAGTAGTGATGGAAATGCAGTTTGGGTGAATTCCCACTGACAGGAACTCAGTTTCCCCACTTGTTCCAGGAAGGGGTTGGCTAGGCCAGTTTTGACATTCCTGGAACCTAAGGTGGGGCTGAGAAGACAACAAATCTCAATCCCTCTGAGTCTCCACAGGCCTCATTCAGAGGACCTGATTCTGAGCCTGCTTGGGAAATAGGCATCAACAAAAATGAAGTGGTCCATCTTAGTAGGGAGTAAGCTTCGTGTCCCTGGAGGTATGTGAGCAGAGGCCTTATGCTCTCAGGGTGAGAAAGGATGGTATTATATGCTACTAAACCCTCCCTGAGTCTGTCTTTTCATCTTTCAAATGGGGAGGATGACCAGTTGCTGCTCTGATTTCTGACCAGGGCAGTGGCAAGGATCAAATGTGATAACAGAGATGAAATCAACTTGGCATATGCCAATGACAGTTGCAGATATATTGCTTTTTCTAGAATGTTCAATCTTTAATTCTAAAGGATTTTTAGATGAAAAGTTTTCAGATCCTGTAAAATCAGCTGTTATCTGTAACCCAGGGAAGCATATTAATTTTTGCTCTGTTCATCCATATATTCATTCGTTCATTATAGCCTTTGCTTTATGCCAGGCACTGTTTTGGGCACTGGGGGCACAGAAATAAATTATTTCCTGCTCCTGAGTTCATTTACAGAGATAGGATATGCACCTGCAAACAATGGAGTAGTTGAAGATCACTAGGTACTTAGTACTGAGCTAGGTGCTGAAATATGATGGTGCTGACCTCCCTTTGAGGTACAGAAGCAGTGTGGAGCTTTGGGGCTGGTCAGAACCTGGTCCAAACTTTGGCTCTGTCATTACTGGTGGTGTGGATTTGGGCAAGATATTTAATCTCTGAGTCTCTTTTCTCACCCTTCAAGTGGTGATAGTAATACCTGTCTCATGGAATTGTTGTGAGGATTAGGTGAAATAATGCATGTCAAAGTGACTAGTGTATATAGTAGGTGATCAATAAAAGTAAGGTTCATAGGTGGGGAAAATGAAGCTCAGAGTATTAAAGTGATTTGTCCAAGATCTTCCAGCAATGTCATAGCAGACTGAGATTTAAGGAACATCTAAGTGCTAGATGCTTTTACACATTCACAACTCTGGCACATCTTCTCTCCATTTTAGATAAGAAAACTTGAGAGAGGTTAGGTTACCATCTGGGAGTCCCCCAGTGAAAGGAAGTGGCAGAGCTGGGATGAGAACTCAGCTTTGTCTGAACCAAGTCTGGGCTTGTCCCATTCCACGACTATCTAAATCTAACCTGGTTCTCTCATAACCTGCTCTACTCAGACTGTCTGAAAAAACTCTCACTGACCCTCTGCTCTGTTCTGGGCACTGTGCTGGCCTTTAGGGATATAAAGATGAATAACCCCCACAGCACCCAGCCAGGACCAATCCTTTTCCACCACCCCCTTTTCTACACAAAGCTCTACCTCTTCTGGTCCCTTCTGTTGCCTGGAAACCCTCTGGAGGTGTGCAGTGCTTTAGTGGCTCAGACAATGGGGTAGAAGTTTGGATGGGATGACCTCTAAGGTGACATCCCTAGTCAATGACCTCCTGTTATACGACCCAATGGGCAGCTGGAAGTTTCCAGCATATAGCACTGACTCTTCCTGGCACAGATATAACATGGTCCATAAACATCTAGACAACTGCAAAGGGGAACGGAGGGCCTTTGGGATGTCTGGGTAGTCAGTGTTCTCCAAACCCTGAAACGATTCTTGTATTTTTCTGATAGAGCTCCACTCTTGAATGGTGGAGGCATTGCTTTGCTCTGGACTCTATTTGCCCTTTTCATGAAAAACTGTCCTTAAAAAAAAAAAAAAAAAAAAATCCACCCAAGCACTGTTTCCTTGGAGAGAGTGTGTGCTCAAGGGGAATTGCTGTCTTTAAAAGCAAGTCTCTAGGGAAGCGGCTGTAGCTCAATCAGTAGGGCTCCCGTTTACCATATGGGAGGCCCCGGGTTCGGTTCCTGGGGCCTCCTGGTGAAGGCAAGCCTGCCCGCACGGCGTGGTTAGCTGACCCAGTGAGCACAAGCAGCAAGGGGGGGATAAATGAATAAATAAATAAAATCTTTAAAAAAAAAAATAAAATAAAATAAAAATAAAATAAAAGCAAGTCTCAGGGAGGATGGATGTGGCTTAAAGGGTTGGGCATCCGTCTCCCATATGGAGGGACCTGGGTTTGATCTCTGGGACCTCCTGGTAAAAAAATAAATAAATAAAATAATTTAAAAAAAAAAGCAAGTCTCAGGAAGTAAAGACTCCCTGTGAAGAAGCAGCTGGCGCTATCACATCATCTGGTCCAGTTCTGGTTTTAATTTTTTACCAGGATATGAGCCATCAGGTAGCAGCCTTGCAGGAGGGCAGAGTTGGTGATCAAGCATTGTATATACACTATCTCATTAAATCCTTATGAAAAGCTAGTGAAAGAGGAACCTCTACAAATGAAGAAAGGTTCAGAGGTAAAGTGATTTTTCAGTTTCTATGTGACAGAACCAGGATTCGAATTTAGAACTGTCTGACTCCAAAGCCCTTGTTAGTTAGGCTACCTTTCTGATTCTTTCTTAGGGTCATAGTGGATTTTCTCTCTTTCAGAGTCATAGGTCACTGAAATCATAGAAGGCTGGAGGCTCTTCATTCCAGTCTTCCACCCAAGGCAGGACTCTAACTCCATTGAAAGGTGACCTCATCCAGGTGTTCTGCACAAATCTCTCCAGGGAACTCACCAGCTCTTAAAGCAGTGCATGGGACAACTCTGATCATGTAAAGTTCCTCTTCTACACTAAGACAGATTGGCCCCCCTTGGAGCCTCCACTGTTGTTCCCATCTCTGTCCTTGGAGGCCTGTTCTTCTGTCCCAAGATGGATGGGCAGAGACAGTGGATAGAGACAATGCCGCTTACTGTCCTCCAGTCTGGGTCATCACCCCCCAGCTCTCTTAGCTACTCCTCAAAGGACCTCATTTTGACACCCCTTCCTATCCAGGTGCTCACAGATATCCCTCTGAAAGGATGGTGTCCCAAGCTGAGCACAGGTCTCCCAGATAACAGCCCTATAAACAGTATATATATCTCAAAAGAAAACAATGCTTAATTAAAATACTTAAAATAATGAAAAAGTCCCTATGCTCAATGTGGAAAATGGCAAAAGGATGGGACAAACAAAAAGGAAAAGAAATCTGAGTAATCCATTGGCTTTGTTTGGGTTCCCCAGAAGAAGACTGTGAGAAAAGAATGTGAGGTCGGGTAGTTTATATGAAAGGTGATCCTGGAAAACACTGGTAGGGGGTAGGAAAGTGACACATGGAAGAGAAGTGCAACAAAGGATGTGTGACAAGCAAGTCACCACCAAGGGTGACTGGAACCTAAACCCACTGCCAGCCAGTGTAGAAGAAGCACCTCAGAGTTTTTCCACCTGAGGACAGGGAAGCACTCTGTCCTTCATTGCTTGTGGGTTGCTGGGGAAGGGGAGGTGTTCATTTTCCTGTAATTCTGACCTGCCCAGTGTGCAGACAGAGCCTGCTGTGGCCTCAAGAAAGCCCTCAGGCACAGAGATGCAGGTGCTGGTCGTTGAACCGCTGGCTAGAATATTCCACAAGGATAAGACCCAAGGGGACATGGACAGGATATCCATACCCTGTGCTTCACCCAGAGACTATTAGCATTCTGGTATATTTCCTTCCAGTCTTACAAATGTACACACACACACACACACACACACATCTTTGTATGTATTCATATGTACATGTGTATATGTATATATATATATATATTTATGTTGATTTAAGTTGGGGTTGTGCTATATATTCAGTAGTGTGTCTTGCTCTTTTTGCTTAACATTATAAGAATTTACCCATGAAAATATTTGAAAACATGTTTTTAAAGGCTCTATACTATTCCATTGCAGAGGTGTACCAAAATTTGTTTAGCCATGAGGAAGCAGACTCTCCAAGGTCTTAGGTATTTCTCTTTAGTGTAAATTAGACATCAGCTAGCTAGGAGTGAAATCCTGCAGAAGTGGCAAGGGCAGGAATCTGAGGCTGGAGCATGGTGGGGAAGCAGAAAAACTGGGGAATGGGTGGTAGGCAGAGAGGGCACATAAACAAAGCCTGGTGTCTATCTATCCCTTCCTATTGGGAGAGAATCCCACAGTGCCTGACACATAGTAGGTATTTGATAGTATTACTAACTGCCTACTATGTGTCAGACCCTGTACAAGAGGAGAAATAGCTGATTAAAACATGGTCTGACTCTGCCTTCAAGGAACAAGTGAGGAATATGTTGAACACCTACTATGTGTCAAGTATATTACACATTATATCATTTATCCTCACAACCACCTATAAATCACTGTGTTCTGATCATTGTCGTTTTTCTTTAGATGAGAAAACTGAGGCTCAAAGAGGTTAAATAACTTCATCAAGATCTCACAGTGAGTTAGTTACAGAGCTGGGTCCCAACCCAGGTAGGTCTGCTTCCAAAGCCCTTTGCTCTTTCCCTACCACATTGGACCACCTTACCAAGTGGGAAGTGCTAAAGGCCTGAGTAAAGTGTCCTGGGTGGGCTTGCCTGGCATTGGGCAAAGGGAGAGGAGGGAAGGATGATCAAGGAAAGCATTATTGAGGAGGGAACATTTGAGATGGGCCTCCAAGGACAGGTAAGATTCGGACATGGGAAGATGAGGAGATGGACCGTGTGAAACAGGAAAGACAGAGGCCTCCAAGAGAGCCAGGAGGCAGTTGTCTAGAGACCAAGTGGCCAAGTCCTGACTTGGGCAGAGGAAGTGGGGCCAGAGGGTGAGAGACCAGCAGTGGAGTAGATATTTCAGATGTGGAGTTCATAGGGCCTGCTGATGCAGGAGGGGTTGGGCAGAGATTACTGCGAGGCTTGAAAGACAACTGGTTTTTACTGAAAAGTGTATGTCTTGATTTTTAAAACCAGCAGTGTTGTGGGGCCTTTAAGATAATTTCCAGCTCCCTGGGGTGGGAGCAAGTTGAGGAAGAGAGAGAAGGAGGGGAGAACAAAGGAACCACACATACTGAGTCCCGGCTACTTGGTGGGAGCGCAGTGATGTCATGTAATGTATGGGTGAGTACCTGGCAGCTAGCTGATGTTCTTTCCCATGCTTAGGCACAGAAAGCCTGTTTAACACAGGCAGGGACAGAACAAAAGCTGAAGCTAGCTTCTCCTGCAACACCTACAACACTTCTACTATATCACACGGCCTGCCAAGTCCTCTCCTGACACTCGGCTCTATCTCTCCCCAGTATCGGCGCTCTCGTGGGGCTGTCCATAGCAGCAGTGGTCCTCCTGGCCTTCATTGTCACTGCCTGTGTACTTTGTTATCTGTTCATCAGCTCCAAGCCCAACACAAAGTTGGACCCAGGCTTAAGCTTACAGGCTACAGGTAAGAAAGAGGCCACTACTTGATTTCCTTGGTGTTTTCGGCAGGCTAGCCCTTTTACAATGGGGAGATATTGAGAAATGATGTTCAAAACACTTGCCTGACAAGTGTTCCTAGAATATTCAGAAGCAGCAGCACATTTCTCAGACATTCACTATCTGAACATTTCCAAGCCAAACTCTTCATGTGCTCAGTGTTTGTTGCAATACTTTGATGTAATCAGCACTCCATTTGTCACACAGAGTTTAATCATGTTTTAGCTCTTCCAAGATAATGTTTTAATCCTAGCCTGGTGAGTATGTAGGGAATACAAACATATTTTAATATTACCCCAAACAAAACAGAATTAATAAGAAAAATCCACTGCTCCCCAAACTCACAATCAATTCAGAAATTAAATAGAGATATTTTTTGATAATCTAATGTTTTGCAGTACCCATTCCTTCATTAGCATAGGCCATCAAGAGCTCCCCAAAAAACAACATGTTGCTTTGTCAGAAATCTTTATTGCACATTTAACTTTTTTTCCCCACGTTTTTTATTTTTTAAAAGATATTTCGATTACATAAATGTTACAGAGAATAATATAGGGGATTCTCATATGCCCCGCTCCCCACACCTCCCACATCTTCTCACATTAGCAACATCTTTCATCAGTGTGGTATATTCATTGCAATTGATAAACACATTTTGGAGCATTGCCACTAAGCATGGATTATAGCTTACATTGTAGTTTACACTCTCTCCCATTCAACTCTGTAGGTTATGGCCGGATATATAATGGCCTCTATCTATCATTGTAATTTCATTCAGGATGATTCCCAAGTCCCAAAAATGTCCCCCTATTTCACCTGTTTTTCCCTCTCCCTAACCCCAGAACATCCTTGGGTCACTACCTCCACAACAATGGTATTTCTTCCATTGCTAGAATCACAATAAGTCTATAGCAGAATACTAGTAAGTTTATTTTAGTCTATAGTTTGTTTCCCAATCCTGAGGACTCTGGGATGGTGATGACCACCATTAATTGATGGGGGCTTCAATTGCATAAGTCTGATGGATGGGACTCTCTTGCTTGCAATTGTAGGCACTCTCAGTTCCTTGGTATGTTGTTTGTCCATCATCTCCTCCCTGTTAGTTGTCCTGGGTGAGTCCATTGAACTAGAGAGTAGGTGTTACAACTCCATTGAGATTCAGGACTCAGCTGGCACATGGGCAGCCCAAAAATTTAAGTCTCTTGGATGTACACCTACCAACTTTAGTACTAATTATAGGTTTGAATAGGAAGACAGAAGAGTCATGCATAGGGAAACCACTGCTAGTCTAAGTCACACTGGGGAGCATAAATACCAGATTAGGACCCACTGGCAAGGGGCTACATTCCTGAGCTGTCTGCCCTGGGTATAGTGTCTGGATGTCTCCATATCCCTGAGGAGCTTTGCTATTTGGGGTGGTGTATCTATTTTGGCTGTCAATGAGATCCCCCTGAGATATGCATAAGCGCTACCCCTGGGATGGCCTCCGGACTCACTTTGAAGTCTCTTAGCCATACAAACTCATTTGTCTTTAGCTTAAAGGGGGGAAAGCACACTTAACATTTCATAAACTCCTGCAAGATACTGTGAAAGATACAAGTCCCTATCTGCAAAAGATCTTTCAGTATAGTTTGGTAGACCAGACTCAAAGTGGGAATTATTATATCCATTTTACAGATAAGTAAATAAAGGCTGAGAAGTTAGATGACTTGCTCAAGGTGTCACAGCTAGTAAACGGCAGGGATGGAATTCAGCCCCTTTCTTTCTACCTTGAGTCATGCTCTTTCCTATACCTGCCACACTGGGCCTGTGTGAGTATCTAATTAAGCACATAAAATTGTTGAATACAAGTGTAAAGAGGGGTCTTGAGTTAGTGTCAAGTTAGTGAATGAGTTGGTTAGGCAAAATGGAGTTTCTCAGGCATTCCAGAAAAAAGTAAATAATGGGTAAAGGTGCATGGGTAGGACTGAGTGAGACTCTGCAGTGACAGGGTCAGTCACGCTGGAACCCTACAGGTAATAAGGTCAGCCAAATGGGGAAGGGACTTTACGCTGAACTTAAGGAGCAAGGGCAGCAACCATCAGGGAGGTAAAAGAGGCAGGATAACTAAGCCTCAGAGAAAGAGAGGACTGAATGCTATCATTTGTAAAAGAGGAATTTTGTAACTTAGTAATAATGCAAAAAGCAACAATACAAGAACCTTTCTTAGATTCTGGTGACTGAATAGTCCTGTGGCTGAGCAGTGAAAAGCAGGAGGAATGGCTTTTGAGAGTGGAAGGATTCATTTGCTCCCCTTAGAGTCAGGACGACGTGGGAGCAATGGTAGAGAAACAGGAAAAAAGCCTGAGCATAGACCCAGCCTGATAGATGAGAAATAGCCCAGGCTTCAACTTTTAGAAAGAAAAACCGTAAAGGTTACTGAAATATGTAAAAGACTGATTACATAGTGAGATATGGCATGTGCATGGATGGGAAGGCTCAATATCTTAGAGACATCAGTTTTTCCTGAATTAATCTATAAATAAAAATCTCTACAAAATGTGTCATGGAATTAGTCTAATTAACTCTAATCTAGAAGAGTAAAGGTGCAAGAGCGAATGTATTAGTCAGTCAAAGGGGTGCTGATGCAAAATATCAGAAATTGGTTGGTTTTTATAAAGGGTATTTATTTGAGGTAGAAGTCCATAGTTACCAGGCCATAAAGCATGAGTTACTTCTGTCACCAAAATCTATTGCCACGTGTTGGAGCGAGATGGCTGCCGACATCTGCGAGGATTCAGGCTTCCTGGTTTCCTCTCTTCCCAGGGCTTGCTTGTCTCTGGGATCAGCTCCTCTGCTATCTCCACAAGGTCAGCTGTAAACTATGAGGCTCTCTAGGCTTTGCCTCTCTCCACAAGTCCAGCTGTAGACTATCAGGCAAACAGCTTGTTTCTCTTCCTGGAGCCTTCTCTCTTTCCTCAAGACCAAGCTCCTCTGTGTGTTCACTTCCTGGGGCTCCAGCATTAAATCTCAGCATTAGAACTCCAACATCAAAACTACTACTCAAAAAACTCCATCCCTGTCCTTTGCCATGTCTTTTATCTTTGAGATCCCACCCACAAAGGGATGGGGCTCAACACCCTACTGATGTGGCCCAATCAAATCAAACCTTGTATAAGTGGAGACCATGTGAGGATCACTAACAGGGCACTCCTATGCCTCCTAGCCAAAGAAGTATCAGCAGAGGCTAGAAGGGAGCCAGAAGGCCTGCCCCCTCCAGCAGTAATAGGGAGTCCTCCCCACAATGGATGTCAACAGAGACCAAGAGGAACCCTGAACTTTTTTTCCTGCTTGGCAGTAATTAGGCAGCACCCCTCACCAAATTCTTCTACCAGAGCAGAGTCAGAAGAAGCCTTAAACATAAGGTTTAAATAAGATCCAGAGTCACATAAGACTCAAGATATCCAAGTTCCAATAGAAAAATCACTTGTTATACCCAAAACCAAGGAAAACAAAATTTTAATAAAAAAGACAATCAATAGTAGCCAACACAAGATGAGAGGATATTAGAATTATCTGACAAAGACTTTAAAGTAGCCATCATAGAAATGCTTCCACAAGCACTACAGACATGCTTAAAACTAGAAAATCTCAGCAAAGAAATAGAAAATATAAAGAACAAAATGTAAATTTTAAGAACTGGAAAATACAATAAGTGAAAGAACAAAACTTAACGGTTGGGCTCAACATCAGAATGGAGGGACAGGGCAAAGAATCAATGAACTGGAAGATAGAACAATAGAAATGATCCAGTCTGAATAACAGAAAGAAAATAGAATGAAAAACAATGAACATAGTCTCACGGATCTGTGGACTATAACAAAAGATCTAATATTTGTGTCACTGGAGTCCCAGAAGGGGAGGGAAAAGAGGGCAAGGTTGAAAAAGTACTCAAGAAACATTGACTGTGAAAACTTTCCAAATTTGACAAAACACATAAACCTGCAGATTCAAGAAGATAGTGAAACAGGGTAAACTCAAAGAAATCCATACCAAGGTACATCATAGTCAAACTTTTGAAAACTAAAGACAAATAAAAAACTTCAAAAGCAGCAGGAGAGAAACAACACCTTACTAAAAGGGGTAAAACAATTCTAATGACAACAGATTTCTCATCAGAAACCATGGAGGCCAGAAGGAAGTGACACAATATTTTTCAAGTGCTGAAAAGAAAGAACTATCAAATCAGAATCCTCTATTCAGCAAAAATGTCCTTTGGGAATGAAAGAGAAATCAAGATACTCTCAAATGAAGGAAAACTAAGAGAATATGTTTCCAAAAGTTCTATTCTAAAAGAACAGCTAAAGGAATTTCTCTAAATAGAAAGGAAACAATAAAAGAGGAAATTTTGAAATATCAGAAGGCAGAAAGAACAACAGAAAGAGAAAAATATAGACAAATATAATACATTTATTTCTCCTTTTGAGTTTTCTAAATAATTTTTGAGCGTTGAAACAAAAATTACAACACTGTTTGCTGTTCTAAATATATGTAGAGGAAATATTTAAACCAATTATATTATAGGCCTGGAAGTGTAATCAGAAGTAAGGTTTCTACTCAAACTGGTAAAATGTCAAAACTAATGGATTGTGGGGGACGGATGTGGTTCAAATGGTTGGGCATTTGTCTGCCATATGGAGGGACCTGGGTTCGATCCCCGGGACCTCTCGGTAAAATAAAAAAATATAGAAGGCGCACGTGCCGCCAGGCCCTGCCAAGCCATGCAGCAAGATGATGACATAACAGGAGAGAGACACGGGATAGCCAAGATGAGATGTGCTGAAAACCAGGAACCGAGGTGGCATAGGTGGCAGAATGCTTCTCTCCCACATCGGAGGTCCCCAGGATCAAATCCTGGTGAAGACCAGAGAAGAAGGATGAGACGAGAGGGCAGGAAACAGACACAGAGAATTGCCCAGTGAATGGACACACCAAAAAAACAGCAAATGGGGGGGGCAGTTTAAAATGGTTAAAGTAAATAAACAAATCTTAAAAAAAAAACAACTAATGGATTATGATAAGTTATATATATATGATGTACTATCTAAGCAACCACTTTTAAAAAGTTATACAAAGCAATATGCTCAAAAACAATAGATAAATCAGAAATTCTTTAAAAATACTCAAGTAACCCACAGGGAGGCAGGAAAAAAAATAGAGAAATGAAAAACAGAGAAAATAAAGAAAACAAAAATTTAAATGGCAAGTGTAAGTCCTAACATAGCAATAATTACATTAAATGTAAATGGTCTAAATATAACTATTTAAAGATACATACTGCCAGAATGGATTGAAAAAACGTGACCCAAACTATGCTGTCTTTTATGTATCTATGCTATATTTCACATAAAATATAACAATATTGGCATGCTGAAGTATAAGGTTGGAAAAAGATTTGTCATACAGACATTAGTCAAAAGAAAACAGGAGTATCTATGTTAATATCAGATAAAGCCCATGACAGAGTAAAGAAAATTACCAGAGACAGTGAGGGACATTATGTAATGATGAAAGAGTTAGTCCACCCCCAAAAATAGCAATTCTAAATTTGTATGCACCAAACAGCAGAGCTGCACAATATGTGAAACAAAACTGACAAAACTCAAATGAGGAATAGACAAACCCACAGTTATATCTGGGGACTTCAACAGCCCACTCTCAATAGTTGATAGAACAACTAGACAGAAGGTCAACAAGGAGATAAAAAGAACTCAGTAATACTATCAGCCAATAAAATAAAATTGACATTTATAGAACACTCCATTCAACAACAGAAGAATACACATTCTTTTCAAGTGCCTATGGACCACATACCAAAATAGATCATATCCTGGGCCATAAAACAAACCCCAATAAATTTAAAAGAATTAAAATCATACAGACTGAGTTCTCTGACCTCAGTGGAATCAAACTAGAAATAAATAACAGGAAGATAGAAAAATTTCCAAACAATTGGGAACTAAACAGCACACTGCTCAAAATAATCCACAGGTCAAAGAGAAAGTCAAAGGAGGTAAAAAAATATATTTCACAGGGAAGCGGCTGTGGCTCAATCAGTAGGGCTCCCGTTTACCATATGGGAGGCCCCGGGTTCGGTTCCCGGGGCCTCCTGGTGAAGGCAAAGCCCGCCCGCACGGCATGGTTAGCTGACCCAGTGAGCACAAGCAGCAAGGGGGGGATAAATGAATAAATAAATAAAAAATCTTAAAAAAAAAAAAATCAATTAGATTGACAAACTTCTTACAGGGCTGATATAGAAAAAAGGACAGAGGACACAAATTACCAATATCAGGAATGAAACATGGGATATCACAACAGATTCTGAAGGCACCAAAATGATAATAAAAAATACTATGAACAACTTTACTCAGGAATTTGACAACTTAGATGAAATGGACCAACTCCTTGAAAAACCAAGCCCCACAACTCAACCAATATGAAATAGATAATTTGAATAGCCCTATAACTAGTAAGGAAATTGATTTTGTAATTTTTAAATTCTCAAAAAAAAAAAAAAAAAAAAAGACACTTCCAGGCCTAAGTGGATTTGGTGGAGAAATCTACCAAGTGTTTAAAGAAAAATTAACATCAACTCTACACAATCTCTTCCAAAAATAGATGGGGAGGGAACATTTCCCAAGTCGTTTTATATTTGATCTTAGCCAAAAGGCCAAGAAGCAATCCCAAGCCATTTTATAAAGCTAGTATTACTCTGATACCAAAACCAGAAAAAGAAAGCACAAAAAAAGAAAACTATAGATCAATATCCTTCATGAATCTCAACACCAAAAAAGCCCTAACAATACATTAGCAGATACTATTTATCAATATATTGAAATATATACACCATGACCAAGTGGAGTTTATTCTAGGGTTGCAAGGTTGCTTCAATATTTGAAAATCAAATATAACCCACCATTAATAGGTAAAAGAAAAAAAAAAAAAACCACATGATCATATCAAGGGATGCAGAAGACATCTTTGACAAAATGCAACACCCATTCATGATAAAAATGCTCAGAAAAAATGGGAATAGAGGAGAACTTCTCCAACTTATTAAAGAACATCTCCAAAAAACCTACAGCTAACATTGTACTTAATGGTGAAAGACTAATTTAATGCTTTCCCCCTAAGATCGAGAAAAAGGCAAGGTTTTCTGCTCTCACCACTGTTATTTAACATATTGATGGAAGTTCTTGCCAATGCAATAAGGCAAGAAAAACAAAGCCATATAGAACAGAAAAGAAGAAATGAAACTGTCCATATTTGCAGATGGCTTGATTGTCTCTAGGTGCAGAAAAGGCATCTGACAAAATGCAGTACCCATTCTTGATGAAATGAAAATCCCCAAAGTCTCACCAACAAAAAAGCTTCTAGAACTCATAACTGAGTTCTTCAATGTTCCAGGATACAAGATAAACATATGAAAATTGTATTACTATATACTAGCAATCAACTCATGGACACCAAAATTTAAAATATATCATTTACAATCACGTACACACACAAAAGAAATATTTAAGTTAAATCTAACAAAAGATTCACAGCACAGGCATGCTGAAAACTACAAAGCACTGAAGAAAGAAATCAACTGGTATCTAAATAAATGGAAAGACATAACATGTTCGTGGATTGGAGTACTCAACATAATAAAGATGTCAATTCTCCCTAAATTGACATATGGGTGTAATGCAATTCCTATCAAAATCCCAGAAATATTTTTGTAGATCTAGAGAATATTATTCTAAAATTTATATAGAAAGGCAAAAGAACTAGAATAACTCTAGTATTCTAAAATAGAGTTATTATATAGCCATAGTAATCTAGACTATGTGATATTGGAACAGAGATGGACACACCACTCAATAAAAAAGAAAAATCCCAGAAATAGACCCATGCGTATATGCCCAACTGATTTTTGACAAAAGTACAAAAGCAATTCATTGGCCTTTTCAACAAATGGTGCTGGAACAATTGGACATCCACAGGCAAAATAATGAACCTTTACCTAAGTCTCACACTTTATACAAAAATTAACTCAAAGTGGATCATGGACTTAAGTGTAAAACATAAAACTTTTTGAAAAAAAATATGAGAAAATCTTCAGGATGTCAGGCTAGGTAAAGAGTTCTTAGACACGACACCAAAAACCTGAGTCATAAAAGGAAAAAAAAAATTTTAACTGGACCTCATCAAAATTTAAAACATTTCCTCTGAGAAATGTTAAGAAGATGTTAAGAGGATGAAAAGACTGGGAGAAAATATTTGACAAAGCACTATTATCTAGAATATATAATGAACTCTCAAAACTTAATAAAAAACAAGCAACCCAATAAGAAAATGGGCAAAAGACATGAACAGACATTTCACTGAAGAGGATATACAGATGGTAAATAAGTATATGAAAAGATATGCAACACCATTAGCTATTAGGGAAATGAAAATTAAAACTTATCTATTACTAGAATAATTTTTTTTTAAAAAAAACCATAACTGTACAACACAGTGAACACTATTGTAAACGATGGAGTGTAGTTAAGAGTACAATTATAAGTTCTTTCATGAATTCCAACAAATAGACCACACTAATGCAAGACGTTAATAATAGGGTGGTGGTATATGGGAACTCTGTATTACATGCATGATTTTCTGTATACCTACAACGTTTCCAATAAAATAAATGTAAATTCTTAAAAAAAATTTTTTTTTATCTATCATGATAGCTAAAATAAAAAATAGGGACAACAGCAAATGCTGGTGATGATGCAGAGAAACTGGGTCACTCATACATTACTGGTGGGAATATAAAATTGTACACTCACTCTGGAAAACAGGCAGTTTCTTAAAAACTAAACATGCAATCACGATCTGATCCAGCAATTGCACTCCTGAGTTTCACCCCAGAGAAACCTGTTCATGAATATTCATAGCAGCTTTATTTTAATAGCCCAAATCTGGAAATATCTTAGATGTTTTTCAATGGGTGAATGGTTAAACAAACTGTGGTACAACCATATTATGGAATACTCAGCAATAAAAAAGGACTAACCATTGAATGCCTGCAACAACTTGGATGCATTCTCCAAACTACTACTCAGCAATAAAAAGGAACTAACTATGGATATAATTATGCTAAGTGAAAAAAAGTCAATCCCAAGCATTTACATATAATATTCTATTTATATAACATTCTTGAAAGACAAAATTATAGAAATGGAAAACAAATTAGTGGTTGCCAGTGCTAAAGGATAGTTGTGTGTGTGAGTGTGAAAGAGCTGGGGGGCGTTGTAAGGGAAATGGGTATGGCTATAAAATGACAACACACGGATCCTTGGGTGATGAAAATGTTCTGTATTTTAGCTTAATTAATGTCAGTACCCTGGTTGTGATATTTTACTATATTCTTTTTTTTTTTTTTTTTTTTAATTTATTTATTTATTTTTTTAAATATGGAACGCTTCACGAATTTGCGTATCATCCTTGCGCAAGGGCCATGCTAATCTTCTCTGTATCGTTCCAATTTTAGTATATGTGCTGCCGAAGCGAGCACTTACTATATTCTTGAAGGATGTTTTCACTGGAGGAAACTGGGTAATGATGGGATCTCTATGTATTATTATTTTTAAAATAATTAACTTATTTAAATTTTAAAATATATGTAAGTGTTTTTGTTCAGCCAACATTTTCCTAACTTACTTTAGTTCTTTGTATATGGATTCCTTTGGTTCATTGAACATATTTATGATAGTTGGTTTAAAGTCTTGGACTAATAGTTCCAATGTATGAGCTTTGGGGATGGTTTCTGGCAAATTCTTTTTTTCCTATAAATGGAACCATAATTTCCTCTTTCTTTGTGTTTTGTAATTTTTTGTTGAGAACTGGACAATCCGAGTATTATGTTGTTATAACTCTGACAATCTAGTTCTTGCACTCCTCTGGAATTGCTAGGACTTCTTGTTGTCATTATTGTCGAGGGCTGAAGCCATCAATTTGTGACGTTTTCAAGTGATTTTTGCTCCCAATCGGGGAATGGAAAGGAAGAAATTAGAAAGGGCGGGAGTGGGGGGAAGGCAATGCCTCTTGAGGACTCTTCTGCTGCTTTTGCCTGAGGGGGGTTGGAACAATGGCTGCCCTTGTACCTGGACCCCCAGCAATCTGGAGTATCTGATAAAAGGCAGTGATTAGTGAATAGACCACCTCTGCCCCACCCCCTGGATGTTGAAGGACTAGGTCCTTAGAGCCCACCTTGGCACCAGCAAGCCACACCAGAAGCCCAGGCTGCCATCCCTACTGCTGCCTGGCGTGTGGTTGGGGCTTGAGGGATGGGCGCCACTGTACATCATTTGAAGTTAACCAATATTTACCACAGTTTGCCAGCCTCTTTCTCCAGCTCTTCTCTGAATGCTGCACAGTGTTTCACTAGATTCCAGGGTTTCAAAATAGTTGATTCAGACAATTCCTGTCAGTTCAATAGTTTTGGTAGAAGGACTGATGCCTGGACCTTCCTACTCTGCTATCTTCCCACAATCCTCCTTCTGTGTATTATGTCTTATAACTGCATATGAGTCTGTAATTATCTGAAAATAAAAAGCTTAATATAAAAAATAAAGGAAAAATTGACAAATTTGCCTACATCAAATACATATTTTGTCTATGTCTCTAAAAAAAATGAAACTATATGTAAAGTTATAAAACAAGTGGTGGACAGTAAAGATACTACATAGAGTGATAGATAAACGTGATTGATATCCAGAATTATGTGAGTATACCTTTAAGCAAATGATAGAAAGCTAATGCACAAAAGAAAAAATACAAATGACCAATACATATAAAAAGATGCTTAACCTCATTATTAATCAGAGGGATGCAGTTTAACAATGACATACTTTTTTTAACAATCACATTGGCAAAAATTGATCATATTAAGAGTGAGTAGTTTGGGGGAAATGGATATTCTCATATACTGCTGGTAAGATTGTAAATTGGTATAGCCACTCTGTAGAGCAATTTGGGAATATCTATTTAAACTAAAAATGTGTATACCCTATGACTCACAAATTCCACTTCTGATCTGCTCTAGAGAAATAATTACACTAGGAGATGATATGTAAAAGATGTATATCATGGCATTGCCTGTTATATTTGGAAACAAACTAAATGTCCATCAGTAGAGGAATGGATAAGTAAAATGTGGTATTGTGTAATAATGAAATACTATACAGCAGTTAAAGGGAATTAACTAGCTCTAAATGTATAATCTTTACTTTTCACAATAACTGGGTAGGGTAGATCTTATTACCACCTCCATTTTACAGATGAAGAAACTGAGGCCCAGAGTCATCTAGTGAGTGAGCAGTAAAGCCAACTCCACCTCCTTATCCCTGTGCTATGAAAAGGAAGTCCCTACTATGTGCCAGATTGTTTGAAATTTTATATGCACTATCTCATTTATTCTTCCTGATTGCTAAAACAAATACCATGCGATGGGTTGACTTAAACAATGAGAATTTATTGGCTTACAGTTTTGAATTTAGAAGAAGTACAAAATCAAGGCATCATCAAGACTGTGTTCTAGGGCTGGCTAATGGTGATCTTTGGTCCTTGCCTTTTCTGTTACATAGTAATGCTCACGGTATCCTCTCCTGGCATCTCTCTTCTCTTCCAGATTCTGGTTGTTCCCTCAGCTTCTGGTTGTTCCCTCTGGCTTTCTGGCTTTCAGTGGCCTTCCTTATAAGGTCTTCAGTAAAAGGATTAAGACCCATCCTGATTCAGTTGGGCCACACTTTAACTGAAGTAACCTCATCAAAATGTCCTATTTACGAGAATCCATACCCACAGGGATGAATTAAGTTCGAGAACATGTTTTCCTGGGTACATAGCTCCAAGCCCCCACACTGTCCCAGTGAAGTAGATGTTTTACAGATACTTTTACCAAGTGTCAATGAGGTAAGGTGACTTGCCCAAGGAGCCACAGCTTATAAATTGTAGCGCTGGAATTCAAACTCATCTGTTTGATGAGTTCTTTCCATCTCACCAGGCCCAAACTGTAGGGTGCTATATTAGTCAAACAAAGGAGTGCTGATGCAAAATACTAGAAATTGGTTGGTCTTTATAAAGGGTATTTATTTGGGGTAGAAGTCCACAGTTACCAGGCCATGAAGCATAAGTTTCTTCCATCACCAAAGTCCATCGCCACGTGTTAGAGCAAGACAGCTGCCTATATTTGCCAGGGTTCAGGCTTCTTGGGTTCCTCTCTTCCTGGGGCTCCTTTTCTCTCTGGGCTCAACTCCTCTGTGTCCTCCACAAGGTCAGCTGTAGACTATGAGGCTCTCTAGGCTTTGCCTCTCTCCACAAGGACAGCTGTAGACTCTCAGACGAACAGCTCATGTCTTTTCCCGGGGCCTTCTCTCCTTCCTCACGACTAAGCTCTCTTACTTCCCGGGGCTCCACCTCAAGACTCCAACATGAGAATTACTCCAACTCTGTCCTTTGTTGTGCCTTTTATATTTGATTCCCCACCCACCAAGGGGTGGGGCTCAACGCCCTACTGACTTGGCCCAGTCAACGCCCTAATCATAACTCAATCATGCCCAGATTCACAGACCAGTTTACAAGCATAATCTAATATCTATTTTTGGAATTCATAACTATATCAAACTGCCAAACTACTACAGATGCTTTGGCTTGAGTCCTGCCCCCCTATGAACCACCCCCATTCCAGCCTTTCTGGCTCCAAGGGCAGTCCAGAGCACCTTAGTTTTCCAGAGCTGTTATAACAAATACCACACACTGATGGGTTTAAAAAACAGGAATTTATGGGCTCACGGTTTAGGAGGCTAGAAGTTCAAAATCAAGCTGTCAACAAGGACATGCTTTCTTCAAAGTCTTTAGCATTCTGGTATGCTCCATCACATGGGAATCTCCTTTTTTGGTTTCTCCTACTTGTGGCTTCTATTTCCGTGTCCAGTGCATTTTAGCCACTTAAGAAACATGAATCTTCTGAATTCACTTTAAAACAGAACTTGGTATATTTATCTTTAGGCTCCCTTCTTTCCCAGTGCTTCTTGGCTTGTAAAACAAGCATTTGTTCAAAGATTGGATCCTCCTTTCCAAGGCTTAAGTATCATTGGGTTCCATCATCTGAAGGCCCCAAATATAGCAATGTGGCATTCTTAAGCAAGGTCCTGAGCAAGCTCCACTATTTCAGAGGTTTTACTCAGACCAAGTTGTTTTGCTGTGAACTACAAAGATATCAGCTTAGGGTAGTAATTAGCATGGGCTCTCTCCTGTTAATTAGAGCTCTTTGTTTAATAAAAAATGCAGAAAAAAATTAGTACTTAATAAATGCAGCCTATTATGTAGACAGAATCCTTTAAAATTTGGAATTCAAGGGGAAAGAACTAGAAAAATAAAGCCAGCCCTACTTTCTACTCCAATTTAAGGACTGGTAACTAAGCTCTGGAGAGGGGTTAGCATAAGGTAACATGATGATTTCATAGTAGAATGAGTATTTGATCCCAAGGGTTTCTCCAGAGCCCTGGCTGCCTGCTGCTCAGACTGCACAGATTACTGAGGGACTCTGACCAATCAAGAGATGATCATAGGCAGGTGAACAGGTCAGGTCTAGAAACCAAGTCCTGTGAAGATCAACTGAGGAGCTGGGGTTGTTTGGCCTAGAGCAGAGGAGACTGATGGCTTACAGCCTAGGAGCTCAAATCTCTGCAAGGCCTTCCTAGGGCAGAAGGAGCAGACATTTTGTGAGGAGCCGGAGAGCAGAGTTGGGATCAGTGGGAGAAGCTACAGGGAGGCAGTCATTGATTCAATAAGGGTGGAACTTTCTTACAGTGAAAGAGACCTGAAATACTCTTGTACAGTAAAGAGTTCCCCCATCCCTCGAGGGTAATCAGGAAAAGGCTAAATATGGGATTCAACTGAGGGGATTATTTCATTGAAAGGAAAGTAACCTCTGTTCCAGTTGGAATGCCTTAAAATGCAAGCTTAAATAACAAAAGATCCCAAGGATTCTACAAAACAAACAAACAACCTCTAGAACTAATAAATGAATTTAGAAAGATCACAGTATATAAAGTCACAACCAAACATCCATTGTATTTATAATTAACAACTGGAAACCAAAATTAAACGCAATACCATTCATAGTTACTCTAAAAAAGAGAGAAAAAGAATTAGATATAAATCTAACAAAACACATATAGAATATATTTGCTGAAAATTGCAAATGAAGGAAATCATCCAAAATTCCTTCCTAATAAAGGAAATCAAAGAAGAGCTAGATAAATGAAAAATATCTTGTTGATGAATTGGAAGATTCAACATAAGAAAGATGCCAGTTCTTTTATATTTATCAATATGCATGTATAACACAATTCTTATCAAAATCGCAGCAGCTTTTTTGTATATTTATATAGAGACAAACATTTTAAAATTTATACGGAAAGTCAAAGGAACTAGATTAGCTAAAACAATATTGAAAAAGAAGAAAAAAGTTGGAGGAAATCACACTACTTGATTTTTAAGATATACTATATAACTATGGTAATCATGACAATGTGGTATTAGAGGACGGTCAGGCACATGTTAGGAAAGAGAGTCCAGAACTTATGATGAGAGCCCACATCATAAGTTTGTCTAATAGGGTCTTGACAAAGATGCAAAATCAATTCAATGGAGAAAGAATAGTCCTTTCGATAAATTTTGTTGGAACAATTGGACTTTCGTAGGTTAAGATAAACCTTTAAACCTAGCACCTTATATAAAAATTAACTTGAAATAAACCATAGATCTAAATGTAAGCCATAAAACTATTTTTAAAAAAACTTTTGGAAGAAAACAGGAGAAAATCTTCGTGACTTAGGATTAAGCAAAGAATTCTTAGACAAGACAACAAAAACTCAGTCCTCAAGTGAGAAAATTGACAAAATGGTCTTCATCAAAATTTAAAAATTTTTGTGCTGTAAAACACCCTATTAAGAGGATGAAAAGACAAGCCAGAATGGAAGAAAATATGTGCAAAGAAATATTCAACAAAGAAATTTTACTCAGAATAATAAAGAGCTTGACATTAAGAAAGTAAACAATCCAATTAGAAAATGAACAAAAGACTTGAACAGATAGATACCTTGCCAAAGAGGATATATAAATGGTAAATAAGCACTTGAAAAATTCAACGGCATTAGTCATTAAGGTAATGCAAATTAAAGCCACAATGAGATGCCACTACACAACTATCAGAACACTAAAACAAAAAATACAGACAAAACCAAGTGCTGACAAGGACGTGGAACAACTGAATCTCTTACACATTGCTGGTGGGAATATAAAATGGTGCAACCACTCCAGAAAACAGTTTGGGGGTTTCTTGTGAAGTTAAATATACACATACAATGTAAACCAGAAATCACATTCCTGCATATTTATCCTAGAGAAATGAAACTGTATGTCTGCACAAAAGCAGACCCAAATGTTCATAACTTTAAATGACAAACTTATAGTAATGGACAACGTATCAGTGATTGCCAGGGTTTAGGACTGGGGGGAAGTTCTGAATATAAAGGGGCAGCATGAAGAAGTTTCTTTGTGGTGATGGAGCAGTTCTGTATCTTGTTTGTGGCAGTGGTTATATAAATCTATACATGTGATAAAATTTCATAGTACATATACAGGACGGCCCCCCACCAGCAAAAAAAAAAAAAAAAAAAGTGTATGTAAAACTGGTAAAATTGATTAAGATCTGTAGTTTAGTTAATACTTTTGTTATCAACGTAAGTTTCCTACTTTTGAAAATGTACTACGGTCATATAATATGTTGTCATTGGGGAAAGCTACATGAAGAGTATACAGGAACCATCTGTACTATTTTTACATGTATTTTCAAATTTATTAGAAAAAGATAAATACAAAATACAAAAACTTTTGTAATATAGTGCCACCAGTAAGGTATTAAATTTCCCTTTCCTCTACATCTCACCATCACTTGGTATTTTAAAAAATATTAGCTTTTGCCCATCTGGTAGGTATATAGTCTTATCTTTATGGTTATTTGCATTTCCATAATTATTAATGAAATGAGTAATATTTATAAATTTTTGACCATGTAGTTACCCTCTATTTCTATCGATTTGTCATTTTCTTTTTTTAAAAATAAATGCTCCTCTCCCCCTCTTTCCCCTCCCTCTCCTGGCAACCTCTAATCTGCTTTCTATCTCTGAATTTGCTGTTTCTAGTCATCTAAGTGATAACATACAATTTTTATCCTTATGTGTCTTGCTGATTTCATTGAACATAATATTTTCAGGGTTCTACCATGTTGCAGCATGTCTCATAATTTCATTTTTTCTTCTGGTCAAATAATATTCTGTTGTGTGTATGTACCACATTTTGTTTATCCATTCATTTGTTGGTGGACACTTGGGTTGTTTCCAGCTTTTGGCTATTGTGAATAATGCTGCTATAAATTTGGTATGTAAATATCTGTTTGTGATCCAGTTTTCACTTTCTTTGGGTTTATACCTAGAAGTGAGATTGCCAGTAATTCTATATTTAACTTTTTGTGGAATACTATATACCACTTTTTGTGAAATAACTATACCATTTTACATTCCCACCAAAAATACACTAGAGTTCCAGTTTCACTGCAGCTTCTCCAACACTTATTTTCCCTTTTTTTATTTTAAATAATAGTCATCCTTGTAGGCATGAAATGGTATTTAATTTGTATTTCCCTAATGGCTAATGATGTTGAGCATGTTTTCATGTGATTATTGGCCATTTATTTGTATGTCTTTTTTGGAGAAATGTCTCTTCAAGTCCTTTGCCCATTTTTTTAACAAAATATTTATTTATTTATCTCTCTCCCCCAGCCCCCTGCCTCGTTGTTCCTGTGCTCTCTGTCTGCTCTCTGTGTGTTCTCCTGTGTCTAGTTATCTTATCTTCAGGTGGCACTGGGAAACGATTCTGGGACCTTCTGGAGTGGAGAGAGGTGCTCAATCTCTTGTGCTACCTCAGCTCCCTGGTCTGTTAGTGTCTCTCCTTTGTGTCTCTTTTTGTTGCATCATCTTGCTACACCAGCTCTCCGCATGGGCCAGCACTCCTTTGCGGGCCAGCACTCCGCACGAGCCAGCTCTCTGCTCAGGCCAGCTCGCCACACAGACCAGCTTGCCTTTCACCAGGAGGCCCCGGGAATCGAACCCTGGACCTCCTATATGGTAGACAGGAGCCCAATTGCTTGAGCCACATCCACTTCCCTGACCATTTTTTTTTTTTAATTAGAGAAGTTGTGAATTTGCCCATTTTTTCAATTGGTTGTCTTTTTGTTGTATTGTATAAGTTCTTTATATCATCTGGATATTAAACCCTTATCTGAAATATTATTTGAAACTATTTTCTAACATTCTGTAGGTTGTCTATTAAATTTTCTTGATAATTTCCTTAGATACACAAAAGGTTTTAATTTTGATGAAATGAAATTTATTATTTCTTTTGTTGCTTGTGCTTTTGCTGTCGTATCTAAGAATCCATTGCCAAATCCCAGGCCATGAAGATTTGCCGCTATGTTATCTTCTAGGAGTTTCATAATTTTAGTTCTTATAGTTAGGTCTTTGATCCATTTTGAGTTGATTTTTGTATATGTTGTATATTTTGTATTATTCTGCATGTGGATATCAAATTTTCCCAAAATACTTTTTTAACTACTATTTTTATAACATCTTGACTCTCAAGTTATTTCAGAATAAAAGGCTAAAAACAAAATGGACACAACAGGAAACTTATTGGCTCTGTAGGTGAAAAGTTCAGAAGTAAGGTGGGCTTTAGGCATGGTGTTAATAGAAGTTCACAATATCCTCAGGCTTGTGACTTCATTTTCTGAGTTTCTCTCAGTTCTCTCCTTTACTTTGGGTTGGCTTTGTCCTTCGGCTGGCTTTTCTCATGGTAGTAAGTTGGTGCCAATAGTCCCTCAGACTACATGCTTTCTTGTTCCCTTACAACCAGGAGAAGAAAGAAGGTGCTGTCTTTTTCTCCAACTAGAAAAAAGGAAAAAGGCTGAACTCTACTCTGATTGGGCCAACTTGGGTCATGTGTCCACTCCTAAACCAATCACTGTGCTCAGAGAAATGCTCTGCACTGCTTACCTGCCTATCAGTGTGATAAAGGAATGAGATTGCCTGATTGGCTCAGATCAATCAGGTCCCATGCCCGGAGCTGGGATGGGGCCAATTCCACCCAAATATAATTGCTACCACCCATGTAAAAGTATAGTGTCCTTGAAATTCATTCTTCCCTTGTATTGGGGATTGAATCATGTATCTCACAAAAGGCATTCTCAGGTCCCAATCCCTGGTCCTGTGAGTGTGAATTGATCTGTAAATAGGACCTTTGAAGATGTTATTAGTTAAGGTGTGTCCAAACGGAATGAGGGTGGGCCTTAATCTAATATGGCTTAAGTTCTTCTAAGCAAAGGAATTTGGACACAGAGAGAATCCAAGAAGAGCAGCCAGAAGCTGAAGTCAATGGAACCCAGAAGAGAAAGGAGAAGATGCTACCATGTGCATTGCCATGTGGCAGAAAAGCCAAGGAACCCCAAAGACTGCCAGCCAGCCAGAAAATACTAACCTCTGGAACCATGAGCCAATAAATTCCTCTTGTTAAACCAACCTGTTGTATGGTATTTGTTTTAGCAGCCAGGAAACAAATACACCTTGGTTTCAGAAGCAACATTCTTTCTGGATATTTTCCATCCATGTGTCTTAAAGCATAGGACTTTGTTAGGTGGAGAAAGTGTAAAATGACATTCCAGGCAGAAGAAAGAGCCTCAACAAAGGCCCAGAGATGTGAAGGCATGGCATAATTTGGGGAACAATGAGAATTTTGATGTGGCAAAGCATAAAAGAAGAGTGGTAGTGAGGAAACTAAAGACAACGAATAGGGCCAGTTCATGAAGATCCTTGATCGCCACATCAAGGATCACGGGTGATAGACATTGAAGGTTTTTGATAAAGAACAGTACAGGAAGTAACTTGTCCTTAGAAAGATCTCTCTGGCTCCATCATGAAGACAGGACTGGAGAGGGCATGACTAGAGGCCATTCCAGTGGTCTTGTCAGGAGAAAATGAAGACCTGACCTAAGGTAGTAGCCAGGAGAATGGAGAGAAGTGGGTGGATTTGGTAGATGCTGATGAGGAGGAATCAGTAGGACCTGACGAATTGTTTGGTTTTGTGAAGGGGTAGGGGAGAAGATGTGAGAGAAGACTCCTGCTTCTGGCTTGAACACTTGATGCGCTTCTTTATCCAAAAAGGCAGGAATTCTCAAATGTGTCATATGCTTCTGATAAGTGAGATAAGATTTAGAAGTGTCCACAGGATTTAGTGACAAAAAATTCTAAGATATTGTGGGGGCAAAGACAAAGTAAAGTGCAGCAGAATAAATCCTGAAGGGGAGGTGAGGAATGATGAGGACAAGTGCACTTCTTTTCAAGCTCTGATATAAAAGGAGAAGAGAGAATAAGGCAGTAGATAAAGAGAATCATGGAATCTATTCTTTTGTTTTTAATTTTTATTCTGGTAAAATATATACAACATAATTTCCCATTTTACCCACTTTCAAGGATACAATTCAATGTTGTCAATTACATTGGCAATGTTGTACTACCATTACCACCATCCATTACTAAACCTTTTCCATCACCCAAACAGAAACTCTGTACCAATGAAGCATTAACCCCCCATTTCCCACACCTGCCCTGGCCCCTGGTAACCTGTAATCTAATTTCTGACTCTATGAATTTGAATATTCTAATTATGTCATATCAGAGAGTTCATACAATATTTGTCCTCTTGAGTCTGGCTTATTTCACTGAACATGATATCTTCAAGGTTCATCCATGTTATAGCATGCATCAGAACTCCATTCTTTTTTACAACCAATAATATTCCATTGTATGTATATACCACATTTTATTTCTCCATTCTTCTGTTGATGGACACTTGGGTTGCTTCCACCTTTTGGCTGTTGTGATTAATGCTGCTTTGAATATTTGTGTATAAGTGCAAATCCCTGCTTTTAGTTCTTTCAGGTATATTCCTAGAAGTGGGATTGCCAGGTCATATGGTAATTCTATACTTGGAATCTATTCTTTTTTTTTTTTTTTTTGGAATCTATTCTTAAAACAGAGGATGGGAGTTGATGTGGCTCAGTGGTTGAGCACCAGCTTCCCACCAACAGAGGACAATGCATCTTCTTTAAAAATGTCCGACAGGGAAGCGGCTGTGGCTCAATCGGTGGGGCTCCCGTTTACCATATGGGAGGCCCCGGGTTCGATTCCCGGGGCCTCCTGGTGAGGGCGGGCCCGCCCGCACGGCGTGGTTGGCTGACCCGGAGAGCGCAGGCGGCAGGGGGGGGATAAATGAATAAATAAATAAAATCTAAAAAAAATAAAAATAAAAATAAAATAAATAAATAAAAAATAAAAATGTCCGACACACCTCTACATACTAGCTGTATGGTAAGCCTGTACCCTTATCTGTACAATGGCTTAATTGTAAAGGTTAAGTCTTCATATCTCCTAAAAAATTTGAAATTATTTGCTTGTTTATTTTCTTTCTCTCCACTAAACTGTAAGTGCACAGTGGTATGTTGTTAGTAAATATTTTTTAAACAAATGATGGATTTCAGACTCTGAGCACAGTGCATTGCAAAAGGTAAGCACTCAGTGAAGTTAGCTGGGCATGTGATTCTACGAGGGGCAGGGAGGGGGAGGAAGGGGCTACAGAAGGAAGCCCCATGCACTCAGCTTGCTGTTTTCCAGGCCCCGAGGAGGTGCCCCCTGACCACCAACGTGAGAATACACGCATCCTCTGGAAGTGCCAGGAGTGAGATCTCTTGGGCAGAGTTGCCCCTTCCTGAACCCATGACTTCACTGCAGTGAGGGACAGGCTACAGACCCCAAGCGCATCTTCTAGCACTGCTTCATGGTCCAGTGACTGCAAGTGACATTCCGGGCAGCCCTGAGGAGATACCTGTCCTCAATCCAGACCCACACAGACCAGCCCTGTAAACATCCAATAAATGTCTCTGTACTGTCCTCTTCTAGAGTCTCTGTGGGTAAAAGGTGAAGGGTGGGGGATATCAGTGGAGCTTTGGAGCCTAGGGGCTAAATGAGGGCTTTTCCCAGAAAACCTGCCCAGGTCCTGCTGTGGACCCAGCTATACAGCTCTGCCTGGCCTGCTGTAGGCCAGAGGGAGTCAGACATGGTCTCAGGGCAATGACAACTCCATCCACACAGTCAGGGATGGTAGAGAAGCCTGGGGTCTGTGGGGGCTCAAGGGAGCTTCTTATCCAGCCTGTATACCCAGAGCAGGTACACTTAAGAGCCCTTGGGAAGATGGTCAGGACTCAGAAAGGGGTGACCCCTCCTTGTCTAGCAGTTCTGCCCCATTCCTGGAGTAGGCCTCTGCCCCTATCAAGCAATGGAACAAGAAGGCATGCAGTATGCACAGGGCCTGGCCATGTTTAATATCATTCAGTTTCTTAGATGAATGAAACAGTGAATGAATGAATGAATGAGTGAGTGAATGAGAGAATGAATGGTTACTGGACTGAGCACAGGCTCCAGAGTGTGGACTTGGCAACTTCTCATCCTTGTGTGGCCTTGATAAAGTCCCTTCGTCTCCCTGAGCCTCAGTTCCCTTGCTGGATTACTGGGCATGTGATGGATAAGAACTCTCTTTATAAATATGAAAGTATGACAAAGACTAAAAGCAGGGACTCTGGAGCCACATGCCTTGGTTCAGTCCCTGTCCTTGCCACCCTCATCTATATAAGAGGGGATAATAGTAGTATCAACCTCATAGAGTTTAGCGGAGGGTTAAATTAAATTACTGCATGCAAAGCCCTTAGAATAGTGTCAGCAAATGGCAGGCACTATGTAAGCATTGGCTATTATTACCCTTTTTAAAAAAAATGTATTATTAAGTTGATAGCAAAGGAATCTCAGGGCAGGATGCCCACTGCCACCCTGTTTAACTCGTCCTAACTTCAGCAGTGGCTTTAGGCTTTGCCTCGGGAATGCAAGACAAGGTTCTGAGAGACTCAGTAACCACTGAAAAGCAGCTCTTGACAGTGATGTGACCTCCTGCTGGAGTTGGCAACAGTGTAATGGTCACTCGTAGATATCTGTGCGTGGGACCTGAGCCAGCAAAGGGCAAATGATGGGGTGATAAGGGAGGTGAATCGCCCATGGAAGTGTCCTGGGCTGATTGTAAGTCGAGGGACTCAATTCCGGTCTTGCTTCATTTGTTGTCAAATGGGGGAGCGGGGAGTAGACATGTCGGGGGAGGGGTGTCTTTTTTTTCACCACTCTAAATCCAGCACCTTTTGTGTAGTCAGTGGGTGTCTATTCTGTGCCTGGACTTGTACAGTTGCCAGGGGGCAGCAGAGGTGAATCAGACGCAGCTCCTGCACTCAAGGGGCTCGTAAGCGGCAATAGGCCCAGTGGTGGTCCCTCACCCAGCATGAGCAGGAAGAAGTGATGTCTAAGTTGAATCATCAAAGATGAGTAAAAACTTGCCAAGTGAGACAGGGTTGGAAGACATTAGGGTCAGAGTACAATCCGTTCAAAGACAGAGAGAGCCTGGCACAGACCAGGCACTGCAAGTTTTTGTGTGTGGTTGGGGTGGATGATAGGTGGGAGGCTTCATTCACTGAGGCCCAGTGTGACCTTGTCACAGGACAGGTACCCTCTCTGTCCTTGGAGTCCTTATCAGTAGAGTTCAATTTTTCCCTGAGCACATACTGTGCCCGGCTTTCTGGGCAGTTATAAGGAAGAATGGGAAGTGCTCTTGCCTGTAGGCTGCTCCTAGTCTGAGAAGAAGTAACATCTAAAAAACTCCAGAGGCCATCAGTGGCTTAAGGCAGTGGTTCTCAAACTTTAGAAGGCATCAGCCTCACCTGATCACAATCACATGGAGGGCGGGTTAAAACCTAAAACTGCCTGGTGGGCCCCACCCCCAGATGTCTGATTCTGAAGTCCTGAGAATTTGCGTTTCTAGCAAGCTCTGGGCCGTGCTGCTATTCTGGAGCAGAGGTTGGGTGGAGACCTGAGTAGGGCCCTGAAGAACTGGCAGGAGCCTGTGCATAAGGGGTGGGGGTGAGGGGAGAAGAGAACGTACGGGCAGCCTTCCCTGACCTACACATCCCAGGCCCCATAAAATTCCTCCCCACTTTCCCAAGTTCAGCTTCTCTTGTTTGTATTCAATCCTCCCTCATAGCTGGCTCTCACCAGACTTGGTTTGACTGGAGTTCTGGGTTAGAAACCAACTGCCCACCCGATACAATGGGAGTCCCCTCCCCCAGGGCAGCTGAGGGGGCAGGAAGCTGGGTGGGCTGACGCACAAACAGAAATAGTCTGAGCTCACTGCTGCTCCAAAGCACATCGACCGGCAATTATTTCTTGTAAATTGCTTTCCCGGTTATGTTCAGAATATGTGTGTGTGCCTGCCTGAGAACAAACAATCGAGGGCACAGGATGGGGTGGTGGGCTGGTGTGTGTGCGTGCAGGGCTCCAGATGGAGGCAAGCCCGAGTCTAAATCTTATGGCGAGAGTTAGAAAATTGCTGAATCTTGGAAATATTAGAATCTTCCAATCCCCTTTATAGCACTCCTGCCACGTGGTTTTCTAGCCTCTCCTCACTCACTCACATTTGTTCAACATTTGTTCATGCAACATTGATTGACAGTGATTCTCTGCCAAGATCTGGTCTAAATGAGGTCCCAGTCTTTGTCCTTGAGAAGCTGAAGGCAATAGGAATCTATAAGAGGCACCCAAACCAGCCATGGGATTCAGGGAAGACTTCCTGGAGGAAGTGATGACTGAATTGAGTCTTGAAGGATCCACCGACAGATGAAAGAGGGTTTGTGTTGCAAGATGGGGAACAGCATTCAGTGCAGAGGAATAGCCCAGAGGTAAGAAAGCATATGGTGATTTTACACAACAATATTCAGTTTGCATACTGGAGTCACGGTGGGGAATGGTAAGAAATGAAGCTGGTGAGGGAGATGGGCCAAGTTCTGAAAACTTTGCCATATTAAGAGGCTTGGGCTTTATCCTGAGGGCAAAGGTGAGCCACAAAAACAGGTTTTAAGTGTGATAGGGAACTCGGCACTTTAAGTGATAGCTTGCTGTCATGGTCTTTGTGATTCTGAAGTGACATCTGTCACCCAGGAGCTCTGCCTCTGGGGCCATTTGAACACCTGCCCCTTTGGTTCCTGAAACCTCAGAAGTCTGGAGGATAGTGATGGCTCATGTGCCCATAAGAATTGGCCCTGGACATCTCCTCTTATCAGGAGGAGGAGGCCATTCATTCCACTGCCTAGTTCGTGACACTGCTCTTCCTGGTCTATGCCCAGTTAACTCAGGGACAGAGCATGGGGCAGCTGAGATCTAGGGCACAGATCAGAGCCCAGGAGAGTCAAGTACCTCTCTCTCTCTGACCCCAAGTCCTCAATCTCATCTGTACAACTGGAGGCTCTTTCAGGGGTATGGCTGGCTCC
The DNA here is from genome assembly GCA_026826555.1 of Tolypeutes matacus. Classification (NCBI taxonomy): domain Eukaryota; kingdom Metazoa; phylum Chordata; class Mammalia; order Cingulata; family Chlamyphoridae; genus Tolypeutes; species Tolypeutes matacus. The sequence goes on from JAKSZT010053883.1 coordinate 47,962,557, forward strand.
CCACATGCCTTCTCCAGATCCCACAGGATCGGAGGCACTCAAAGTGGATTAATCATTCAGGAAGTATTGACTGAGGACCTACTGCGGGTCTAGCCTTGTGACAAGCCCTTTGGGTGATCTGAGAGAGGCAGAAGTTGCAGCACTGTCCTTGGGGACTTACTAGAGAAGAGAAGTAGTTTTGACTCATGAAACACCAAGAGAGCAGTCAGAGTTTGTAACCAAATGCCAAGCTATGGGGTAAGAGCCATAGAGATTCTAAGGCAGGAAAAAAAAAATAGCCTGGAAGCCTTCATGGAGGAAATAGGGGTTGAATTTAACCTTTTCTTTTTTTTTTTTTTAAGATTTATTTATTTTACATTTTAAAACCCCCCTTCCCCATTTGCTGTTTTGTGTCCATTCGCTGGGCAATTCTCTGTGTCTGTTTTCTGCCATCTCTTCTCATTCTCCTCCTCCAGTCTTCGATCCTGGAAACCTCCAATGTAGGAAAGAGGTGTTCTGCCACCCGCGCCACCTCGGTTCCTGGTTTTCAGAGCTTTCGGAGCATCTCTTCTTGTCTCTCCCCTGCATCTCTCTCCTGTTATGTCATCATCTTGCTGCATGGGTCCCGGGGCCTGGCGGCTCACTGGCACACAGAGACTGGCAGCCCATGCGCCTTCTATATATATATTTTTTTATTTTACTGGGAGGTCCTGGGGATCGAACCCAGGTCCCTCCATATGGCAGATGGACGCCCAGCCATTTGAGCCACATCCGCCCCTGAAATTAACCTTAATAGACCATGGTAATATTTGAAGGGTCCCCATGAGGTAGAGAAGTGTTCTATAAAGTCAGTTTTATATATTAAAGAGAGTGCAATTTTTGGCCTAGGGGTCTTGGACAAGTAGATTATTCACTGGTGCTCCCCGCTAGCTATAGTCATTTAGTCATTCAACAAACACACACTTGTGTGCCAGGCCTTGTCCTGGGCTCTAGAGACAAAGAAATGAATCAATCATAATTCCTGCCCCCGGGAGGTAGGTAAATAGGCAGTTACAATATAGTATAGAAAGTACTACAATTTCTTTATTCATTCATCAATTGAAAGATGGAACTGTCGTATGATCCAGCAATCCTATTACTAGGAATATATTCAGAAGAACTGAAAGCAAGGACATGAACTGATATTTGCACACTGATGGTCATAGCAGCATTATTCACCCTTGCTAAAATATGGAAACAACCCAAGTGTCCATCAACCGATGAATGGATAAACAAAATGTGGTCTATACATACGATAGAATACTATTCAGCTGTAATAAGAAATGAAATCGAGATGCATATAGCAACATGGATGAACCTTGAGGGCATTATGTTGAGCAAAATGTCAGACACAAAAGGACAAATATTGTACGGTCTCTGTATTAGTCAGCCCAAAAGGGGTGCTGATACAAAGTACCAGAAATCTGTTGGCTTTTATAAAGGGTATTTATTTGGGATAAAAGCTTATAGTTACAAGGCCCTACAGAGTCCAACTCAAGGCTGCTTTCTCACCTAAGTCAGTAGCCACATGTTGAAGCAAGATGGCAGGCAATCTCTGCCTGGTCTCTTGGTCCTTCTCAGCTGCTTGGCTGCTCCGTTCTCTTCGGCTGCAAACTATCAGACAAATGGCTTGTCTCTCTTCCAGGAGCTTTAGCTGTTTGAGCCTTCTCCTTTCTGTCACATGGCAGGACTGAAATGACCAAGTTCTCTCCTCTTCTGTAGCTTCTTCTGTGAGTGTCTGTTTATATCAGCCCAAAGGGGACAGGGACTCGAATGGAGTTATACTTTAATGACGTAGCCCAACCAGAAGCCCTAAATTGATTTTATCAAGTAAACTTTATCAGAGGCCCCTCACCAAATCTAATACAATCTAAGGGCATCACACCCAGAAGAACAGACCAGGTTACAAACATAATCCTTCTCTCTTTTTTTGGGATTCACAAAAATAATCTCAAACTATCACAGTCTCACTTAATATGAGCTAAAATGATGAGTAAACTCAACGGAGGTAAACTCTAGAGTATTAGTTACTAAGAAATAGAATGTGGGTTAAGAATGGGAGCTGATGCTTAATGTATGTAGAATTTTTTATAAGGTTTATTGTAAATGTGTGGAAATTAATAGAGTTGATGGTAACACATTATGGTGAGTATAACTAACTGCTGATTTATAAAGGTGATTGTGGCTGAAAGGGGTAGTCTGTGGATATAAATGTCAATTGAAATAAAGCTGGAGAATAATGTAGGGACTGTTAAACAGTGATTTTGGTGGTAGATGAAGATGTGGTTAATAGTATAAGAATGTTCTTCCTTTACAAAGTGTTAAGTATATGGTGATACATGGGAAAATACAACTAATGTAATTTATGGATTATAGTTAACAGTAATATTGTAACATTTTTGCAGCAATGGCAAAGAAGAAATATCAATTTAAGGGACAACAATAGGGGGTATAAGGGGATATGGGATTTTTCCTTTTGGAGTAATGAAAACAATCTAAAATTGACTGAGATGATGACAGCATAACTCTATGATGAATATGAGAGCCACTGGGTGTACGCTTTGAGTGGATTGTACAAAGCATGGGATTGTATAACACAATGAATCCTGTGGTGGAAGATGGACTGTGGTTAACAGAAAAAATATGAGAATATTCTCTCATGAATGATAACAAGTATATGATACTAATATAGGGTATCATTAACTGGGAGGGTTGGGGGGAAAATACACCAAATGTAAGATATTGGCTATAGTTAGTAGCAATGTTTTGACAATGCTCTTTCATAGTTTATAACTATTGTTTTACAACAATGCAAGGTGTTGGTGGTTGGGTAATATATGGGAGACCTATAGGATGATATGCATATTTATTTTGTAAGTTTACAACTTATACTATACACTTATTGTTTATGGATGTTCATATATGAATGATAAACTTCAATTTTAAAAAGTTTTTTTAAAAAAGAAAGATGGCTTACCATGAAAATAGTTTATGCTAACCTCAGACACAGTAAGGCTATAAGAACAAGAAGAAGAAGAGACTGTTGCTTGGGCTCCAGTTGCCATGCTTTTTCCTTCACCCCATAGTGGTAAGTTCTGCCATGTGAACAATCTTGGCTAATCTTCTAGAAGACACCATGTGGAGCAGAGACTAGCCTTCCCACCTGTGGCCATCCTACAGCAGCCAGCCCCTGGCTAATTCACTAGTTGATCACAGATGCATGGTGAGTCCAGCCAAGGCTAGAAGATCCACCTAAATGAGCCAGCCTAAATTGCTGAAATGCAAAATTGCAAGCTGAATAAATGGTGGTGGTTTTAAGCCACGGAGTTTTGGCATGTATTATTATGCAGCCAAAGCTAATTGATACACCTATAATGGGGGGCGGGGTGCAACCAGGGTCCCAATGTAAGAAGTAAAAGAATGGCAATGGCAGGGAACACTTGACAAGGGCTGAGAATGTTCCCACTTAGAAACCATCCTTTTTTTTTTTTTACCGGGAGGTCCTGGGGATCGAACCCAGGTCCCTCCATATGGCAGACGGATGCCCAACCATTTGAGCCACATCCGCCCCCCAGAAACCATCCTTAATACCTCCACCGCCTCCCCACTACAATGTAAGCTCCATGTCTGTCTTGTCATGGTTGTACCGCCAATGCCTGGCACATAGTAGGTCCATAATAAATATTTGTTAAATAAAGGAAAGTCCTCTTGGTTAAAATTCCTCAATGGCCCTTCCCAAACTGGACCCTGCCTCTCATGGCCCTCCTCTACTGCCTCCGCCCACCTCACCTTATCACAGCCTGAAATGCACCCTAAATTCATCTACTATTTGTGGCCTCTCTGTCTCTGAATGTATTGTTCCCTCTTACACATCTCACACCCACATTTTCTCTACCCGATGAACACCCATGCAGTTTTCAAGACCCAGCCTCAGTGTTACCTCCTCTGTGAAAGCCTTCCCTGACACTCCCAGAGTTAATTCCCACTTTCTCTGGGCTCTGAGAGCACTTTTTTCATGTGTATTCACTCCATCATTTAATTCATTTATTGAGTCCCTTTTCTGAACCAGACACTGATGGTTTGGTAACAGCTTATTTGCCAAAACAGCTGCAACAATTCCTCCCGTTCCTGTATACTGCCTCTCTAATGCAATACAACTTTGCCAATCCTCCCATTAAGCAGTGGAATCTATTTACCTATCCTTCATTTCTGGGCTTACCTTGTGACTTGCTCTGACAAATAGCAAATGGCAGAAGTAGCATTGTGCTATGCTTGAGTCTAGGCCTCAAGAGACCTTGCAGCGTCCTCTCTCACCCTCTTGGAATGTGGTGCCAGTAGGTGAAGAAGCCTAGGCTAGTCTTGTGAAGATGAGACCATGTGAGCACACCTGAGGCCCCCTAGACTAACCAGCCCCCAGGTGAGCTACCAGATGACCGTAACTGCATGAGCAACCCCAGGTGAGACCAGCAGAAGAACCACCCAGTTAAGCCCAGCTCCAAGTGCCAACCCAAAGAATCATGAACATATAAACAGTTGTGGTTTTAAGCCACTAAGTTTTGGGGTAGTTTGTTACACAGGAATACATTTCTGATCCAGTTTTTGTTATCTATTTTTTATATATCTATAATTTTAAATGTGCCTGTCTTCTTCATTTGTCTAGGAGCTTCTTCTTAGAGGAAAGACACTGTCTCTTTGTGAGAAATGTCTTCTGTTTGCCACTCCAGATCCCCTCTCTTCCCTCTTTGACCCTGCTCCATACCTAGGAGGATGACCCATCAAGGAACTACCTTGCCCTCTAAATTCTGATAGGGTTTAGCCAACTGGAGACCCAGTAGAACATATATTTCCTAGCTCCCTCCCTGAAAGTTCAACATGGATGGCTACATCTCTCAACCAAGAGCCACAGCTCCTGTCAGGCAGCCCTCTCCACAAAAGTCTTTGTCTCTAGGTTCCAGTAATTGCTCCCTCCCCTACCCTTTCAGGCCTAAGAGTAGTAACCAGTGCCCTAATATTACTTGCCCTGGGGTATTGCTTTATTTCTTGTCCCTGTATTAAACTCTCCTCAAATTACCCAGTTTAGAACTGATACAATCTTATTGCAAATCTAGTCCCAGCTGCCACCTAGCACATGGTATATGTTCAATGAAGGTTGTTTGATACAGGAATGAAAATTCTAAGAGAAACTGCTGTTAGAATTACTAAACTTTGATCAGAGAGACTTTGGGTCTGGATCCTGGCTCTGTGCCTTCCTAGCTCTCTGGCCTCAGGTATATTTCTTCACTTCTCTGAGCCTCAGTTTTCACATCTGTTAAATTTGGATAATAAATACCTATGCTGCAGGATTGTTGCTGAAAGTGTAGATGATGCTTGTAAAATGCTTGGCTCACAGTAAATGGTAAATATGATTTTGATGAGGACTAGGGAAGATTTCATTTTCCTGTTTGATCCTCACTACACCACTATGAAGGTCACTATCCCCGTCTCTCCCTCCCTCCATCTCTCCCTCCGTCCCTCCCTCCCTTCTTTTCTTCTTTCTTTCTTTCTTTCTTTTTTTTTTTTTATAAAGCTACCTAAGATCAAGGAAGAAAAACAATGTGACCAAAGCCATACATTGAGCTGGAAATAGAGTCAGAATTTGAATGCAGGTCTCTGACTTGGGTCCTGGACTCTTTCTGCCATACTGGGGGAGGTAGAAGCATGACCTTAACACACCTTTTCCTCCAACAAGCCAGCTGGGAAAGAAAAGTAAGCAGGCCCTCTTGGGAAAGGCTGGTCGCAGCCACCTGCCCCACTCTCTTCTTCAATGGAACTTTTTGAATTTTTTTCAGGAAAAAAGTTCTTGATCCAGTACCCTGCTTGACTCCCCAGTAGGAATCTTCAGAATGAAATCATTCTTCCTGAGACTGGGGAGGGGAGGAGAGCCTGCTTGGCAGGGAAGCCCCAGGACATTTTTTAGGGCAGTCCAGGGCACAAGGGTCATCTTCCCTATCTGCGTTCTTTTGGGCACCCCAGTCCCTAGCCCTGAGCTTCCTCCTCCAATAAAGCTTTCTGACCACTTCAGCCCTTAGTGAGTGCACCCTTTTCTGAGCTATCATAGTACCTGGCTCACAGTAGGTGCTCCCTAAAATTTATGGAACACTGTGAATGTAATTTATACCACTGAATTGCATACTTGTGTTTTAGTTTGCTAAAAGCTGCTGGGAGCAATATATCAGAAATGGTTGGCTTTCATATTGGGAATTTATTGGGTTAAAAGCTTACAGTTCTGAGGCCATGAAAGTGTCCAAATCAAGGCACCATCAAGAGTTGCTCTTACCAGGTTGCAGCTGTGGGCAATCAGGCTCATGGTGGTGTCACTGGTCTCTCCCCAGTCCCCCTGGCCTCATTGCTTCAGCTTTGGGCTGCTCCATCTGTGGCTTCTTCTCTCCCTGATGTGTTGATTTCTGGAGGCTTCTCTATGTCTCTGTGGCTTTTTTCCTGTGTGTCTGTGGTTATTATTCCTCCATTTATAAAGGACTCTAGTAAGAGGATTAAGACCCACCCTAGGCCATGCCCTACTGGAGCAATCTAATCAAATGGTCCTTAATTGATCTAATCTAATCAGAGGTTCACAATAGGTTCAATTTAAGAACATAATTTTCTGGGGTCCATATAAAAGACTCAACACAACTTGAGAGTGGGTAAAATGGAAAATTTATGTTACATCTATGGTACCACACTAAAAATTAAAAATAAAAAACTTGTGGAACAAATGCATGAATGTGGCTACCCAGCTCCATAAATATTCATTCAGCAAATACCAAATGTCCACACTGTGCCTCCCTATTTACCTGGGTTGGGGACCCAGAGACAAATCAGACAATGCCCATGCCTCACCTTCTCATGCCAGTGCCACATGGTCCTCATTTTAGTATTCACCATCTTGTGCGTTTGCTAATAGTTTCATCGAACCCTTTCAGAGCCAGGAGGTCACTCAGAGTCCTGTTCCTTTTAACTTTTTCAGCACACAGATGGGGAAACAAAGCTTCAGCAAGACAACCTTCTGGTCCAGTGAAGTGTACAGATTAGAAGTCAGGAGAGCTGGGTTCAAATCCTGACTCTGCCAGTGACTTGCTGGCAATTCCCATCCTCTCTCTGGTCCTTGGTTTCCCCATCTGTAACATCAGACAAGAACCACTGCCCCATCCAGCATAGAGGGCTCTTCTAGTCATGGAGGAGGACTTTCTTGAGAGAGGAGGGACTTTTCTTTGTGAAGTTCCAATTTCCCAAATGCAGCCTTCTCTCCTGGCTGCAGTGTGTTACCATGGAGACAGGAAGCCCTTTCCATCTCTCTTAGCCCTTTCTCCTATGGCAGCAGATTTCTGTCAGGGCTGATAAACTCCTGAACTTTCCCAGGGCTGGAATTATTATCCCATTTGAAATCGGGGAAAACTGAAACGCCGTGCCAGGATTTACCCCAGGTTACAGAGCCTTGCTCTGGGCCTCACTGCCTGCCTTATCCGTATTCATTGCAGCCAGTTACTGGCAGAATCCCCCTTCCCAAACACATATTTCCTCTACCACCTGCACCCCGATCCTCACCACAATCACCTCTCGGTGTCATATAATGAGCTCCTATCCAGGAAGGCTTGTTTTTTCTTCCTTTCTTTTCTCCGTCTCCTTGGTAGTTTTCTAATAAAATCAGTACATGTTCTGACTAAACTTACAATGATTTGAAGTTCAGTCTTTACATTAGTGACTTTAAATCTATTCTTGGATATGTTTCTTGAATCTTTTGTGAACTGAAAATAGTGCTGAATGATAAAACCTGCCAAAAATCCATGGCAGAATGTACCAGCCCTAATTATGCTGATGCAACACAGATAATCACATTTTTGAGCATTGCAACATGCCAGAATCCATTAAGAAAAACCATACATGACCATACAGAATTTACACAACAAACACTGGAGAAATTGGATACTTTATACCAGTAGTTAGAAATGTTTCTATAACTTTAGAAGATAAGGATATCAAAACCTTGGTATATCAGGAGTGGATGTGGCTCAAACAGTTGAGTGCCTGCTTCCCACATGGGACATCCCAGGTTGGGTTCCACGTGCCTCCTAAAAACAAACAAACAAACAAACAAAAAACAACAACAAGCAAACAAATGAAAAAACCAACTTAGGAGAGCTGATGTGGCTCAGTGATTGAGCGCTGCCTTCCTACATATGAGGTCCCGGGTTCAATCCCTGGCCCGGGTACTACAAAAAAAAAAAAATCTTGGTATAAGAAAAATAGAATTTGTCCCACAAGGCTGTGTTCCTGTCCCAATTGACCCACTTTGATCTTCTGCACATTCCATAACCAGAAGGTATAATTCCACCTTCTCCCATGTGGTGGTTATAAGGATATGAAAGGCCTTTGGAAATTGTGACATACTCAACATGTTATTTATTATTATTAAATAAAGGTTGGATAAAGATCCCTCAAATTTTTTTTCCCCCAAGAGCTTCCAATTGTCAGATTGTTAGTCTGATATTTTCTATCATTAACATGTATATGCTAAAGGTCTGTGATTCTAGAATCCGGAGCCTGATTCTAATCCCAGAATGCTGAGTCTGACATTCTCTGATTCCATGCAGGTGGGAAGCAAACAACAAAACAGGGCAAACAGGGTCGGGGTCCAGGTCTGCAGGGGAATCCTAGTCCCCTGCTAGAGTGAACATTGACTGCTTTTGGCTGCTCAGCATCCGAACACTTTGCCTATTGGAAGGAATTACAAGCTATGTGGGAGGCAGGGACCCACCCCCTGTGGAAGCTGAAGCAGGCAGCAACTCTTTCCCTTGATTCCTGTGTGCCTGCGTATGGCCAAGCTGGTACCCCACCTGAGCTCTGGGGGAGGAGCAATTGTCCCTGCATCCCCCACTCCTGAGCTCACCAATGGAGCCAAAGCCCAACTCCCATCATATCTGCTGTCAGTGCACTGTCCTTCCCCCAGCCAGCCTTGCTCTGGGCCTCATTGCCTGCCTTATCCATATTTATTGCACATTTTCTCCCGTTAAGTCCAATTAGGCCACTTTGCCAACCCTGCAGGAACTAAAACCTCCCTTGATTAGCAGGCCCAGCAGGAGCAGCAGAGGAGGCCCCAATTCAGGACAGCTCCACCTATCCCCTCACCTCATCCCATCCCTACCATACCCCTGCACCCCAGGCACCATCTCCACATCCCCCACACTTCCCAGATCAGCATGGTGGCTGCAAGACCATTCCTTCCGGCAGGTTCCCGTACATGGTGTTCCCTCTCTGACAGCTCACGGGGTGCTGCTGACTCACCCCTGCATGATGCAGCAGCACGTGCACATGTGAGCTCCCATGTGGACACCATCAGGACGCCAGCCCTGCCTGTGCACTTGAGACCTGGGTTCTGGGTCACCGCTGCTCATAGGGTTACCTTGAGTTAGTGCCTTCCTCCCCATCTAAAGAGAATATTCCAGGTCTGCATGCCTCATGGGGTTGTTTTGAGGCCTATGAACCAATGTATCAACATTATTGTTCAACAAGAATGTGTTGTGATGTAAAGTGATACCTAAATGCAGAGTACCCTATGACAAGATGAACGCTTTCATCTTGCAATGGGGTGTTATCTCAGTGGGTGGAGACCCACACAATAAACAAGAAAATATTAAAGTCCCATCCTGGGGAGTCCTGCTATGTTCTCAATTAGAGGGGCAAGAATCTCTCAAGAACATGGGGCAGTGCTTAATAAAAGAAAACAGACCGGGGGTTGGATGTGGCTCAACTGTTTGGGCGTCCGTCTCCCATATGGAGGGACCCGGGTTCGATCCCCGGGACCTCCCGGTAGAAAACAAACAAATAAATAAAAACGGTTATACCAAAAAAAAAAAAAAGAAAACAGACCAATAGATCAAGCCCTAAAACAAACAAATAAATAAATAAATACAGAAACCACTAAGTGGTCAGCCCCATACCAGCATTATTGCCTGGCTGTGTGACCTCAGGCAGGTCATTGCGTGTCTCTGAACCTTAGTTTCTTTGTATGTGTGTATGTGTGTGTGTGTGTAGTTCTTTGAGTGCTCCCTATGTACTGGGCACTATGACTGGCATGTAACATGGTATGCTCTGTACCAGTCAGGATTCTCAGTTGCAAACAACACACTATTTCTGGCAAAATTAAGCAAAAGGAGTTTTTATTGGAAAACTATTGAATGGTTCCCAGAATTGATGAGGAGACTGGAGAACTAGACTCAGAAAATGAGCAAGAATTGAGGGCAGCTGGGCATAGCCAAAGTCCTGCCCTGGGAACTGTCTCCTTAGGACAGATGCCTCCTGTGGCCACTTGCTGTTCACCACTGCTCTACTGGGCTCTTGTCCCTACTGCAGCCACCTGAAATAATTACTGACAGTCCTTGCCCTTCTGCCTAATACCTCCCAGACTCAAGGTCCAGGCGGGGCCCCAACCAGGGCTCAGCCCAGCACACAAAAATCAAGGAAAGGAGTTGCTGCCAGCCTCAGCTTCCTCAGGGGGTGGGGCCCTGCCTCCCACATAGCTTGGAATTCCTCCAAACAGGCTAAGTTGTTTGGATACCGGCAGCCAAAAAACAATGTCCACCATATCTTTTAGCAATCCCAAGTCAGGTAATGCAACATTTGACAGATGAAGAGACTGAGTCTCTGAGAGGTTTATTACCGGTCACCTAGCTAGTAAGTATGTACACTAACACCCACCTCACAAAAAAAAATGCATGTGGGTAGTCAGAAAAGATTAATACTCCCCCACCACCACCCCTGCCAATAACAGCTTCTTACAGGGGAAGCCTTCCAAAGAATTGTTCACATGAACTGTAATTCATCCCAAGGGACTGCACCATGAAATGCAGACAGAACATCATCATCATTTTCATCACCATCATCATCATCATCATCATCATCATCATCATGTTGCTTTTAGCTTTGGGGCCTCATAAAACCCTGTGAAGCCTCCTCAGTTTACCAAAATGAGAAGACTGAAGCTCAGAGAAGTTTAGTGACTGTCCCAAGCTCACAAAGCAAGTCAGAGCAGAGCCAGAATCATATGTAGGCATCCTGTCTCCAGAGTCCAGTCTATTTCAAAGGAGCAGGCTGAAAATAGGTCATCCAGGATTTGATATAGACACAAAATGTCAAGGCAGGAAAAGACCTCAGCAAACTGCATCTTCTTCCTCTTTATACTGATGGGAAAGCTGAGGCCTGGAGAGAGAAAGTGCTGTGCCCAACCTCATACAAAGCCATGCCTGAAGCCTCTGTGCCAGAGCCAGGATTTGAATTCATTTCTCTTGATGCCCAATCTAATGCACATTTTCCATGTTCTCTATTATCGAGCTCATTTTAAAGCTGAAGTAACTAAGATGCACAGCAGGGAGTAAATGGCCAAGCTAGTTGTTGGTATGAGGGCCTGGCTAATGGTATGGACCCAGAAGAAAGAACATAGCAGCAGGATGGATGGGAGGTAGGAGGCTACACACGCTCAGAAAACTATGTTCCCCCAAATTCCCTGATTGTTCTCTCACAACCAGGAAATGTTTCTGTATGTTAAGATCAACTATCCTCTCCTAGTTGGAAATGATGATGGCAACAGACTTCAATTGGTGGATTATTACGATAACCAGGGAGAGGGTCTAAAGTCTATTAGACCTTGACAGATCAAACACATGCTTCCCAGACAACTGGACCCTGTGATCATTAGCACCTTGACCTGAGATCCTGAGATCCTGAGAGCCCCACCCCTTTCCCACAGACTCCTTCCAAAGTCAGCTCAGACAGCAACTCTTCTAGAAAACTCTCCTTCATTCCCAAGCTGAGTTGGGAACTCCCACAGCCCCCACAACCTTTCTAGGTCACAGCCCTGACCTCACTGTGTTGTCATTGTCTATGTGCTTGTCTCCCCCATTAGACTGTTAACTCTAGGGTTCAGACAGGCCTGCCATAGAGGAAGCCTCAGTAAATGTTAGTGAAATGAAAAAGTGGATGGAGAAAAGGAGGGGGAACATCCAGGAATCCAAGCCTCACCCTAATTCCTTCTCTATCTACACCTAGTCTGAACTCCTGGCTGGGGGACATGAGTCTCTGTCCTGCCCAGCTTCTGGATTTGGCCTTTGGACCAAGTTCTTCTGGTAATAAAGCCTCAACTCTCTCCTATCTGACTCTGACCTGGATTCCCCTCCTTCTGACTAACCCCAAGGATTTTGAGTTGCTTTCAGCCTAACTCCCCAGCAGCTGAACTCCAACCCTAAGAGCCCCATCTGCAGGAAGACTTCTGCCAACAGTTTAGCCAGGTTATCCCCAGAGTAGCCACACGATTAGGATGCCCTCTGGGGCCCGGAGCCTGAGGACACAGAAATGGGTAAGGTTGTCTACTGAGGTCCTGAGTCTGCCAGGCACTTGAGACAGATTTCAATGGAGAGTGGGCAAAGTCAGAAAGTAATACATATCTCAGTGTGAAATTCACAGCAGCTCATGAACCAGCCACGTGCCCATTAGGTAGCAGCCAATTGGTTCTTTTTTTTTTTTTTTTTTTTTTAAATATTTATTTATTTATTTATTTATTTATTTATTTATCCCCCCTTGCTGCTTGTGCTCGCTGTGTCCATTTGCTGTGCGTTTTTCTGTGTCTGTTTGTCTCCCTTTGTTGGGTCATCCTGCTGCGTCAGCTCACCGCACCGCGCAGGCCAGCTTGCCTTCACCAGGAAGCCCCAGGAATCGAACCCAGGGCCTCCCATATGGTAAACGGGAGCCCTATCGATTGAGCCACATCTGCTTTCCCTCGATTGGTTCTTTACTGGGCTCTTAGAGGGCACTAAGCTAGGGGATGTGGGTGATTCAGAGGCTGAATCAGAAGGAGACACAACCCTGAGGTACAACTAAAAAAGGAACCCGCCAGGACATCTGGAAGAAGGTGTTCTAGGGACCCAGCTACATTAACATCTTATTTTGTCCTTCAGTCATACCAATATTCTAGCATGCTAATGTTCCAGCACACCACATTTTGTCACTTTGCCATTCCAGTATGGGGGGCATTCCACCCCATTGACATTCCTCTTTTAGCCATTCCACTGTTCCAGCCCACCAACATTCCTCCACACCATCACTGCAATATTTTCAAATGCCAGAACTTCAACTGCTAAACCTCCGAACTTCCTTCTACAAAAAGCATTTATTTGTTTATTGATTCATTTATACCAGTGACTCTTAATATTTGCGGGAACACATACTCCTTTAAGAAATTGTTAAAATCTATGGATTCTTCTCCCCAGGAAAAAAATGTATATATACATAAAATTTGGCATATGATTTCATCTTATTCACACACCTTTGGTGGGGACTATGGACTGTTTAAACTATTAAGAGCTGTTTAATTTTACCCTTCCTTGATCCAGAAAGACATTTAAAATAAAGCAATTCATTAAGGTGGGGCAAAATAAGATTGAAAAAACAAACAAGATAGGGACAAAGTGGAGCATGGTCTGTTATTAAGAAAAGACCTTATTTACTTATTCTGCCCCCCACCCCACCCCCCACCCCCCGGGTTACTGTCTGCTCTGTGTCCATTCACTGTCTGCTCATCTTCTCTTTAGGAAGCATGGGGAACCGAAACGAAGACCTCCCATGTGGGAGAGAGGCACTCAATGATTTGAGCCACCTCCACTCCCTGCTTTGTTGTGTCTCTCATTGTGTTTCCTCTTTGTGTCTCCTTGTTGCATCATCTTGTTGCATCAGCTCACCACGCCAGCCGAAAAATATGGAACGCTTCATGAATTTGCATGTCATCCTTGCTCAGGGGCCATGCCAATCTTCTCTGTATTGTTCCAATTTTAGTATATGTGCTGCAAAGTGAGCACAAGAAAAGGACTTTAAAAGCAACAAAAGGGAGCTCACCTCGAGAAACAGGTGGGTCTGAGCTGAGCACCTGGTTTGTAATAGAGGCCACAATGAGAAGAGAGTTTTAAACTAGAATCCCAAGTATTGGGATATGAAGCCCCCTACCCAATGGGCTGGAATGTATACTTGCAACAACATCAACAAAACAATTGAAAAAGCATTAGGGATTTTTAGTGACATGGTGGCAGTGAGGACAATGGCTCGAGAAGATTGTCTAGTTCTCTTTCTGTCTGCTGTTTGGAAGCAGGTCTGTCTCTGTGATGTATTTGTACTGTGTCAATTTAGCTAAATTAAAACTTTGTTCAGAGTTCCCAGTATGGTTCTGAGATTGCTTGGGCTACAAGAGACATTTGGTGAGAGATTTGGAAGGCACAGCTAAAGCAGAAGCAAAAAAAAAAAAAAAAAAAGCTGAAAGTATAGAACATAGTGGCCTACACAGCTAAATTTGTGTCCCACGTATTTAGCTCTAAGACTTCCAGCAGCCAAGGCAAAAAGGGAAACCTGTTCACTTACGTAGTTCACAGTGTTCATGAAATAAAAACAAAACACGGTTCCGCAGGGAATATACGACCATTCTTGGTATGACACCAGACAAAAATTTCTTCTGAGAGCCTCATAAGGAATGACATAATAGACTATGGCCTCACTGCGGGCCTCACTATAGATTCTGAGATGTGTTTTGTAGTATAGTGATCAACTTGTCCCAGTTTGCCTGGCACTTGCCCAGTTTTAAAACTGAAAATCTCACGGTCCCTTTAGTCCCAGGCAAATTGGTCACCTTATTTGTGAGTTGCAGTTCAGTCAAATTTATCTCGGATGAGGTTCTAAAAGATGATGTGTAATCAAAATTATCCTTGGAAATCCTTTAAATCCCCCATAAAGTATAGAACCATCTCTAAATAGCATCCCTCCAGCAACGGAACTGATTGCTGTTTCTTCGGCAGAGTACCTTGATAAAGAGGTTGGCTTGCTTTGGGGACAAGACATATCCTTCAACACTAGAATCACACTCGGCCTGGTGAGATGACACACACTGTGGATTTTATGAGGCACACAGGAACTGATACCAACGGAAGGACAGAAGATTTACCTCTCCCATGACACACTCAGCATGGGGCTTATGTTGAGTGAAATATTCAAAATAGATAATATATTTTCCTCCATCCATTTCTTTCTCTTCTTTTCAAAGCAGGTGTAATTGAATTTGTTAGTTAAATAAAAATAGTCCCTATCTCAAAAGGTTGTTGTGAGGATCAAAAGAGTTAATATTTATAAAGCACCTGGCATAGAATAATCTCTCTCTAAGGGTTTGCCCTTATTGTTATTAAATATAGATATGGTGATACTCCACTGTATTTCCTGCAGTAACCCTTCTGGCAAATTGATGGCAATTTGGGGAAAAGATATTCTGTGGCAGGAGTGAGGTCTAAGGCCCAAGCTCTCTCTAGTTGCAACTTCAGGCAGGGATGCGTTTTGAACTTTTAATAGCAGCTGAGGGACTGCCTGCCTTCACACAATTCTCCCTAAGCACAGGTTCTGAATCGGAGATTGCAAGCCTCAGTGCAGTGAAGCAGTGAACACTCCCCTATGAGGGCCTTATCCCTTTCACTCCACTCCTTGGCTTAGAAGATTCCCAAACACCATCCAGAGGGCAATAACTCCCCGAGCTCTCCAGAGTGTCCAGACCACACCCCACCCCCACTCCACTCCCCACCACCTCCATGCAGTCTGCCCTGGCCTCCTGGGGTGAGCAGCCTCGGTTGCCTGGAATCTAGCTAGACGCCTGGCGTGACTGAGCTGTACACCAGGTAGTGTGCCACACAAGCCAATGAACTACTGAACGTGAAAACACTGTACACTGTGAAGTGCTGTGCAGCCGTGAGAGACCAAGATTAGTGTACAATGGTGCTGAGTTTAGAGTCCAGAGAGATGATGAGACTAGAGCTTGAGCAGTGCCATAGGGATGAAAGGAGAGAGCAAACTTGGTTGATATTTGGGGGTAAATCCACAGGACTTGGTGATTAATTTGATGATGGGGCTGGGGAAGAGGGAAAGGGAGAAGCTGGGACAAAGATTATCCCCAGATTCTGGGCTGGGAACCATATACCACTGACTGAGAAGGGGGAACCCAGGAGGAAGAGCAGGTTTAAGGGTGAGGTTTGGGATTTACTGAATGTGAGATGTCTGTGGGATATTCAGGAGGGACTGTCCAGTGAGCAGTGGGTATAGGGATCTGAGCAGACAGAGAAGCAAGGACTGGACCAGAAATCAAGATTTGGGAGTCACCAGCCCATGAAGATGGTGTCAGAAATCTTGAGGGGGAGAGCAAGGGCAGTTCAAGAAGGATGAGAGGGGAAGACAGCTTGGACAAGAACCCCAAGGAATGCCAATATTTAAGTTAGGCAGAGGAAGATGACTGGTCAAGAGTAGCCAGAGAGGAAGGTAGAGAATCAAAAGAGTGGGTGTCATAGAAGCTAAAGGAAGATGGTGTTTGAGGAAGGAGGCAGTGCTCAAGGGTGACTCCTGCGGTGGAGAAGTCTAATAAGAACTGATTCATGGACACTGGATTTTCTTAATATGATTTCTTTTTTTTAGAGAAGTTGCAGGTTTACAAAAAATTCATGCAGAGAATACTAAGTTCCATATACCGCCCCCACCGCCCCCCCCCAATTTAACATGTGCCAGAGCACATGTTTCACAGAGTCATAAAATCTTAGTGCTACAAGAAACAATAATTAATTAATTTGAAAAAAACTTACCAGATGACTACTCTGGGCATAGCGGTCACAAAGTCTGACCTAACTACTAAGTTAGGAATCTCCTCAAAATTTCCTTGACTTGGGAAGCGGCTGTGGCTCAATCAGTAGGGCTCCCGTTTACCATATGGGAGGCCCCGGGTTCGGTTCCCGGGGCCTCCTGGTGAAGGCAGGCCCGCCCTCACGGCGTGGTTGGCTGACCCAGTAAGCACAAGCAGCAAGGGGGGGATAAATAAAAAAAAAAAAAAAAAAATTAAAAAAAAAAAAAAAAAAAAAAAAAAAAAAATTTCCTTGACTGGTGCCAGCCAATTCCCAGCTCTACCACTTACCACTTTTGTGATGTTAGACAAGTCACTTAATCCTTTTAAGGCTCACTTTGCAGTCTGTTAAAAGGGGATAATGTTAAATAATACCTACCTCATAGGACTGGTCTAAGGATTAAATAAAATAATAAACAACCATTTATATACAGTACCTAGCATATGTCAGACATTGTTCTAAGTGTTTTACATATGTAAACTCATTTATTCCTCACAACAACCCTGGGAAGTAGGTTCCATTCTTATCCTCATTTTCCAGATGAGGAAAGAGAGGCCAAGTAACTGGCCCCCGGTTGCCCAGCTAATAAGTGGTAGAACCAGGATTGAACCCAGGCAGTCTGGTTCCAGAGCCTTTGCTCTTAACCACTCTGTTAGCCTCCAAAGTTTGAATGACATGCTTAGCACATTTCCCAGCACATGTTAAGCCCTCAATAGATGTCAGCTGCCAGTATTATGGTTGCATTTTTAACAGCTTTATTGAGGTATATTTGACATAACATTTTGACTGTTAGAAAAAAGTCTTTCTGGCGCTAAGCTGAAATCCCCCTCAAGTCATGCCCTTCCTCTGGGGGTTCCAGCTCTACCCCCCAGAATTTCCCAAGAGCCTGTCTTCACTCTTGCCCCATTACAGTCCCTTAGAGATTTGTGGTCACAGGCCAGACCTGTCTGGCAGGGCTTGGCCTGGCTTCCATCCTATCTGTTGGTACCTCGGTCATTAGCCCATGGCATCAGCAAGCCTCTGCCAAGCCCCAGACGACTGATGAGCCCCAGGACCAGAGCATAGCACTGGAATTGGCTATGTAATTTGCAGGGTCCATTGTAAAATGAAAATGTGGGTCCCCCTGTTTAAAAATTGAGAATTTCAATTTTTAAAATTTAAAATTGGACTCTGGAGTCCATCAATTAGATGTAAGCTTACCTTAAACTTCACTGTCTATATGATTCATTCTGTCCACCTACCACCCGGGCTCCTTTGTCTGAGACAGCCTGTGGATTTAGTGGTTAGTAGTACAAACACCAGACTTGTAGTTGGGAACCTACACTACCTTATTGAACAACCAGAGGTGTGTTTCATGCCTTCTCTGGACTCAGTTTCCTTGTCTGTTAAATGAGATGGCTGAATTTAGTATCAAATTAAGTGTACTGTCATTGAGCACCAACCAGGCATGTTCATATCATAACCATATTATTAAACTGGGCACTTATTTGCCAGGCACCATTAGGTACATGTCCATTCTCCCATTTAATTCTCATGACAATTTTTAAAATAATATGTATATTTTTAAAGATTTATTTTATTTATTTCTCCCTATCCCCTTGTTTGCATTTGCTTTGTCTGCTTCTCTTCTTTTCAGGAGGCACCAGAAACCAAACCTGGGACCTCCGATGTGGGAGGGAGGCGCCCAATTGTCTGAGCCACCTCTGCTCCCTACCTTGCCGTATCTCTCGTTGTGTCCTCCTCGTGTCTCCTGTTGCGTCATCTTGTTGCGTCAGCTCACCATGGCCGCTTGTAGCGCCAGCTCACTGTCCTGCTCATCCTCTCTAAGAGATACCAGGCACCAAAACCGGGACCTCCTATGTGGCAGGCGGGAGCCCAATCACTTGAGACATATCCGCTTCTCCTCATGACAATTTAATGAGGTATTTTTTGGAATTCCAGAACTTAAATTTAACAAGGGCAGGGATTTTTGTCTACTTTGTCCATTGATATATCCTAAGCTGCCTGGCACATAGTAGGTGCTCAAAAGCTATTTGTTTTGTGTAACATTTATGCAATCTAAGAATCTTTAAAAAATTTTTTTAAATATTATATTAAAAAAAAAAATCTATTTGTGAGATGAATGAATGAGGAACCAGGTCCAGAGAGGCAGTGATATGACTCACCCAAGGTCTTGTAGACAGGAAATACTAGAGCCAAAACTCAAATACAGATATGTCTGGCTCCAAAGTCTATGCTTATTCTTCTGCTGTGTGGGTATGATTCCCATTTCAAAGATGAGGAGACAGGCTCAAATGGATGAAGTTGCTTTCCAGGATTTCTACTGCCTCTCAAACCTTGTTTTTCAAAGAGCACAGGGCCCACTCTGCTGGGTAACATCACTTTGGAAGGTAATAGCATTGGTCTTCTCTGCCTGGGACTCTTCTGAGGTCTCAAAAGTACTCTTCTGTCCTCACTAGCAGAGGCAGCCCAGACTCAAAGCCCAGCTCTGCCATATATTGCCCCAATTTCCTCATCTAAATGGGTTCCATATGTCCTAGATCTCTCTTACAGGAGGTTCCCTTCTCCAGGAAGTGCCCTGCACCCAGTAGACCCTTAATGAACGTAGTTGTTATTAACCCACCAAAGAGTAGCTACACCAGAGCAGCTTCAAGGTCAAAACTTGCTGCCACTGACGTCTGGAGCCCGCCGAGGCCTCCTGGAACCTGATCGGAGGCCAGCGGCAGGGAGGAAAGTGGGGTCAACTGTTATTCTTGGAGCTGATGGAACCCAGCCGGGTTTCAAGTTCCCGCGGGGAGCCCTGGTTCAGGCTGCTCGGCTGGTCACGTGCACAGGAAAGTCTGACCTCAGCATGTTCTCCTGAGCCTTCCACATGGCCCATGTTGGAGAGAACCTTGGGGCCCAGTGAGCACTGCAGAGAGACCACGTGGCCGTGCAGCTGACTTCAGCCTTTTAACTCATTTTCACTAGCGTCTACCAGAAGGGCCCTGGGTGCTGTTTGGGGAGATCCCTGAGACTACAAAGAGTCTTCACCATCTGAATGAGAGGCAGACTTAGGTAGTGGAAAGAGGGTTTGGGGACGGGCAGGCCTAAATTCTAATCCCAGCTGCACTATCATTAGCTCTATGTGTCTTTTTGCAAGCCACTTTCTCTGTCTGAGCCTCAGTTGCTTTTTCTGAAAAACAGCGAGAATAAAACCATCCTTAGAGAATAGTTAAGAGGATCAGAGTGGCACATAGTAGATGTTCAATAAATGATCACTATATATATTGTGAGCTCCTAAATGACAGGAACTCTATCAGATTCAGCCCTGCATCCCCATGCACAACCTAGAGCCCAGCCAAGAGCAGATTCTCAGTGTTGGTTGAACAAATAAAAAAAATGAATTATGGAGGGCACTGAACTAAAATCCCTAATCCATCTTCCACACTTACCCTGCCCCAATTCTCGTACAGAATTAGTCCTATTTGCAGCAGCCCTGACAGGCGAGCATCTTCCCTTGGCTTGCACACCTCTGTGATTGGGAGTTCACCCCCACCCAAGGTTTCCCATTCTGCCAAGCAGAAAGTTCTTCCTTCTGTTCAGACCTCTATGAACTGAGGCCTGTCTTCTTGTTGCTTTCACCCATTGGGCCTCTCTGGAGCTGTACGAGCAAGCCCTAGTCCTAAGCCAGGCACCTTGCTTGTTTGATTTCATTTAAACCCTCATATTAACCCTGAAAAGTAAGCATTATCCCCTATTTAGAGATGAAAATGAGACTCAGAGAGGTGACATAACATGTTTGTAAGTGGCAGAGAAGTGATTCAAAACCAGTTCCTTCTTTAAAGCACTATCTTTCCAATGTTCAGTAGATCTATTGGAAGATAGAATTGTCCCCCAGACAATTCTCTTCCCTTTCCTTCAATAAAAATTTATTAAGTACCCAAAATGTACCAGGTCCTGAGCTAGGCCCTGGGAATAAAAATGACTCAGATATAGTCCATGCCCTATGCACTCACAGCCTGTCCCAAACCAGTGTGAAAAGAACTGCGAGTGAGAACAAAAGCTGTAGGAACCGGGCTCCCTGGAGGAGGTGACATATGGCCTGAGTTTTGAAGGCCCATTAAGAGTTTGCCAGACTTGTGCCAAGGGAGGGAGGTGAGAAAGCAGGATGTTTTTGGTGGAACTGCTGTGGAATCCAGATTGCAAAGGGGTTGTGGTACCAAGCTAAGGAGCTGGGACTTTGTACTAGGGTGCATGCTTTAGTGTGCTTAAGAATCCTGTGGGTGGGGAGCCGATGTAGCTCAGTGGTTGAGCACCTACTTCCCATGTATGAGGTTCTCAGTACCGGTGCCTCCTAAAAAGTAAAAGAAAAAAATAAGAATCTCTTGAGGTTTGTTTTTTTTTAATCTGAACTCTCACTTAGAGTTTCTTGAGACCACCTTAGACCTACTATTTTAAGCAGGTGCTCGAAATTGAGGAGCAGGGGATCCATGGTCCACACTCTGAGAACCACTGCTGTAAAGGACAGGAAGTCTTTGAAGGAATTCAAGGAGAGGAGGACATGGCAGATTTTATTCTAGAAGGTTCTTGACTCTGTGGAGCCTTATAGACTAATCAGGGAGACAGACATGAAAACAAGTAATTATGATTATAATATGGTGACAGAAGACCATGAATTCTTAGTATTCCAAGAAAACAGTGGCACACTTCAATTTGTGATTACTTATTCACAAATGTATTAATATCGGTTAATAACCAATAATTAACAGTTATTGAGCACATACTTTAGGATGCCAGGGTGTCATTGTGCTACATCCTTTTCCTTCATTTCATAAACTTTTTTTTTTTTTTTAATACATTTTTGTGAACAGTGTCCAAAAAGAGTACTGGGTCCACCATGTGCTTAAGCCATGCTAGCTCTGGCTTAGACAAGAAGCTTTCCTTGATCAGGAGATTCAAAAGCAGTACAGCTCTGCAGATTCCACTAGTTCTCAAATGTGAAGAGGAGCCTGAGCCTGAGCCTGGCTTGTCTTGGGACGGTCAGGAGGCTGCTAAGTTGTCACTCTGTGCTGCTCCTCTCAGTAAGCTGCCACCAATGGCCTCGCAGATGCCCATCCACATTCTGAGCACTGAGGTTAGAGATGAAGCCCAACACATCCCTGTTCTCCAGGAACTTAAGAGTCTTGTGGGGAGTGGAGGCCATAAAAACACAGATGACACAGTACGATCAGTGATGCACTGGATGGAAACTCAGGGAGTAAGTGACCAAGAGAAAGCCCATACCCTAGCCTGGGGCGGCAAGGGAAGGTTTCCTAGAGTCTGAGCAGATGAAGGTGAAAGGTAGGAGAAGGGCATTCCAGACCAGCAGCAGCAAAAGCAGGGCAGTAATTAATACCCTGGGTTTTTAATTTGTGTGTCTGTGTGTCTGTGTGTCTGTGTGTGCAGAGATGTGAGCAGCTCCATGCTGCAGAAGCCCAAGATGGGCTAAATATAGAGGCAGGAACCACATCATGGGGGTAGGGAGACTTGTATGTTGAGCAAAGCATTTTGGCCTTTCCCCTTCAGACAGCGGGGAGGCTTGATTTATAAACTGTAATACAATCACCATTCCTCAAGCCTGGGCAGGGCCACCAAATGGGAATAGTTTCTGCTCAGGGGCCCCAGCAGCTGCAAGTCTTCCCAGTGACTGTCCCCACTGGGGCAGCAGAGAAGGGCGGAGGAAGGAAGCAGGAGACCTCCACTCCCGCCAGGCCTCCCTCCTGCAGCTGTTCTGTGGTGTGACTACCCCTAGCGAGCCTCAGCATCAGCTTCCAGGTTATTAAAAGGCAGCGTCTTTTAAAAGCCAGACTCTCTCACAAGCTAACAATGCCATGTGGAGAGAAAACAATTACCTAATGGTAAAATTGGATCCCATAAGAACCTTTTTAAAGAAAACATTTATCATTCTGTGATAAGAACTACTATTTAATTCTCCTAACAATCTTATTAGAAGGCATTATCCCATCTGAGCGATGACAAAATTGAGACCAAGAAAATTAGGAAACTTGCCCACGGTCACACAGCCATTAAAAAGCAAAGCCCAGGATAAGCAACAACTGGAGAGTCTGGTGACCCCCCAACCCTAATGTAGAAGTCAAAATAAGAGATATAAAAGGCAAAATGAATGTTAAGAAGATAAAAAAAAAAAAAGGTTTGATTTTTTTTCCCAAAGTGATTACTTGATGTTTCTTAAAAATATAAAATTATTTTTTTTAATCTAAATTTTCTATTTGTTAGGGACCATAAACACACATGCTCTGTGTGCCATTTGACTACTCTAGAATTGCCCAAATCTGTAGGATCAAAAATCTAGGCTTTTTCCCTCTGCCACGCTGCCTTTCACAAACAAAATCTTTCAAGCAATTTCATAAACCTTTAACAAATTAAAATGCAATTTATTTCTAAATTTCAAAACATCACCAAACAGTTCTAGTAAGTATATTGTCCCCACCCCACAGGCCCCAAATGAATATGAATCGCTCCCTCTGTCCACCCAGTTGCCTAAGGTAGAAGCCTGTTTTTTGTTTTCATGCTCTACTCTCCCAACCCCCATATCCAACATGGTTTTTCTTTTCTTTAATTGTGATACATCTGTTAAAATTGATGAAACCACTTTCTAAATAACTGTACTATTAACTATAGTCCATGGTTTAATTTAGGGTTCACTGTGGTACATTTTCATGTTTTTTGTTTTTTAATTTTTATTCTAGTATACAACCTAACATTCCCCCTTTTAACCACATTCAGATATATTTCTGTGCTGTTAACTACGTTCACAATGTTGTACTACCATCACCACCATCCATTACCAAAATATCTTCATTGTTCCAAATAGTAACTCTTTACATTTTAAGCCTTAATTCCCTATTCCCTATTCCACTAACCTATATTCTAGATTCTGACTCTGAGTTTGCTTATTCTAATTATTTCCTATCATTGAGATCATAAAATATTTGTCCTTTTGTGTCTGGCTTATTTCACTCTACATGATGTCTTGAAGTTCATCCAATTTGTCACATGGATAAGAACTTCATTACTTTTTACAGCTGAGTAATATTACATTGTATTTCCACATTTTGTTTATCTATTCATCAGGTGATAGACCCTTGGATTGCTTCCATCTTTGGCAATTGTGAATAATGCCACAATGAATGTAAGTGTGCAAATATCTGTTCGAGTCCCTGCTTTCAATTCTTTTGGGTATATACCCAGAAATGATTCATAAGGTAACTGAAGTGGGGTCCTATGGTAATTCTATACTTAACTTTCTGAGGAACTGCCCAACTGTCTTCCACAGGGGCTGCACCATTTTACATTGCCACCAATAATGAATGAGCATTACTATTTCTCTATATCCTCTCCCAACACTAAAAAAATTTTCCAGTTTTTAAATAGTAGCCATTCTAGTGGGTGTGGAATGGTATCGCTTGTGGTTTTGATTTGCATTTCCCTAATGGTTAATGATGCTGAGCATCTTTTCATGTGCTTTTTGGCCATTTGTATATCTTCTTTGGAGAAATATCTATTCAAATTTTTGCCCACTTTTTAATTGGGCTTCAATATGGCTAAATTTTAATCTCTCATCTCCTCCCCTCTTCAGGCCCAACACTGCCTTAGCTCAGACCCCACAAGCTCTCACCTGGACCTTTGTACCAACCTAACTGGTCTACCTGCCTCCAGTCTTTCCCCTCTCCAATCCATTTTCTGCATTGGGGTGTTCTAATTTCCAAATGTGATCATTTCATTTTCTGGCTCAAAACCCCTAACTCCCCATTGCCCTTAGGATAAAACACAAATCCCTAGACCCTCTGGCCTTTCTCTTCCTCTCTGGGACTCTTGCATCCCTCTCTCACAGCATTGACCATTATATTATGAGACTTTAGTGAGAATACTAATGAGGGTACAAACCACTAGTCATTACAATCAATCTTCTTCTTTAGACCATCCAGGCCATCTCTGAATTTCCTTATCCAGCTGAAGTCTTGCGTGGAGGAAAAATGCTGGAAATAATGGCTAATGATGATTCAAATGCCTGCTGGCCAGAAGACACAAGTAATGATGCTTCTTGCCAAGACCAGAGTCTAAAAACCCATGTTCAAACCTTGCCTCAAAGGCTGCACAAAAGCAAGAATCTCCTCCATACTGGCTTCCCTCAGCAACCTGGATATGAAATGGACTTGGACCCTTTTGGACCAGAGTAAATTCTTCTTCTTCACATTTTAATAACTTTTGTGAAATGTAGCATTTTGAAATTCCTAATGCTCTTTCCACTGTTCCTAGCCTTATCACAGTATGTGATATAAGGAAGAGAAGTACCAGGGGTTCAAGGCAGAGACTGGTCCACAAAAAAATAACCCAGCACACCACTGCCAATGAGCTAACCTAATTCTTCAAAATTACAAAACCCATTATTTAATTGAACAGATGTGATTTTTTAAAAAAACTAACATTATTGGGCCAAAGAATGTCAGTAGGTGGTGAGAATATTGAAGGGTAATTGTTTCTTCCTTCTTTTCTTCAAGATTTTCATACTGCATGTGGGAACATATGACTTTTATAACCAAAATCCTCAAAACTTGTATTTTTTTAAAAATTTAAATGTTTACAGAGTTTACTTTAGTATAAATGTAAAAGCTACATTTTTTTTCTCTTATTGTGGTAAAATATACATTAAAAAGTACCATTTTAACCATTTTTTAGTGTAATTTACATTTTTTAAATGAAGTTGATGCCTTTTTTTTTTAAAGATTTATTTATTTACTTTATCCATTTTAAACTCCCCCTTCCCCATTTGCTGTTTTGTGTCCATTTGCTGGGCAATTCTCTGTGTCTGTTTCCTGCCATCTCTTCTCATCCCCTTCCTCCAGTCTTCACCAGGATTCGATCCTGGAGATCTCCGATGTAGGAGAGAGGTATTCTGCTGCCTGCGCCACCTCAGCTCCTGGCTTCTGGAGCTTTCGGAGCATCTCGTCTTGTCTCTTCCCTGTTACGTCATCATCCTGCTGCATGGCTCCCGGGGCCCGACAGCTCAGCGGCACACAGAGCCTGGCAGCCCATGCGCCTTCTATATATATTTTTTATTTTACCAGGAGATCCCGGGGATCGAACCCAGGTCCCTCCATATGGCAGACGGACGCCCAACCATTTGAGCCACATCCGCCCCCAAGTTGATGCCTTTTAACACCTCTTCCCCGCCCCTGGAAAGTCACTTTCTTCTATCAAATTGAGAAGTTGGCCAGCTGTGCTTACAGTCCTTCATCCATATTGTAATCCTTCCTTCTAGGACAGTTACAAAACTTAGTGGAAGCCTAAAGGTGACAGAGATAACAGTGCTGTTATCAGTAGGAATATGACAAGCTCGCCCCCTGGTGACAAACTTGGAAGATAAGAAAAGCATACATCTAAAATGTCTAAAGCAAAAAGGCACGACCACCATGGAGAACATGCTCTCTACCTTACTGGAATCTGGAGCAAATACCACAAAGAACACAAACTACTAGCTACTCAAAATAGTTTATTTACAGGGACAGTTAAAAAGGTTACAAAGGTTCAGTTCTGAACGACAAATTTGTCAAAGCCCTTGCTTACCAATTCTAGCTGAAGTTGCCTTGGGAATAGTATCTTCTCACTCAGCATGATGGGCAGTGCCAGGTAAGTAGACTAGGGATGTGAATGTCTCCTCTAGAGGATTGCAAGCTTATATTTCATCCTCTTTAGCAACCTTGAACCATGACCTTTAACCATTATGTTCCATGTTCCTTCTGACCCCTAAGAATTTATTTAAAGATATTCTTCTAAAAGCAAAAAAGGAAGCCCACATCAATGATTACATAAGTCAGAGGGTGGTAGTCGTGACTATTAAACTGTTTTTGGTTCCTTAAGCCCTCTACTATGTAAATCAAGATACTTTCTGATTTTCAAGCCCTCTCCACTTAAAAAAAAAAATAGTCTGATTTCTTCAGGCCCCTGGCTGCTAATTTCTCTGATTTCCTGTTATGTCCCTCCCCCCAAACACCCTAAATAGGCTATTTGCACCTATTTTTCACTATTTTACAAGAGTTTGAAAGCTAAGACCTCCTAAATTTTGTTGTCTTCATAGAATACACCCAGATGAAGGAATAAAGACTGATAAAAACATTGCAGGCTTCTTCCCAACTGGTGACCCTCTGGAGCAACCGGTCTGTGTAACTGAGAGCTACTCGTTTCAAGTCCCAAGTCTTCCTGCTCCAGCAGGTTGATCTCTAAGAGCTGAATCATGGGTCTCAGAAATAATAGGTGCCAGCCTCAAGCTGTCTGTTGTCTCAGAGAGTGGGCCACACTAGCCGAACGTTAAGGGCTGGACACTTTTCTGCTGTTCTTTGTGCAGCTGCTGGGCCCGGTTTTTTAGCTCCTCAGCTTTGGCTTCGTCCTTATCCACACCATCCCCCAGCCTGTACATGCGGCTGGCGTTGGCACAGGCCCAGACATGGCCCAGGTCACAGGCTTTCAGTGAGTACTTCAACGCCTGGCTCATGTCCTTGGGGGAGCCGGGGGTACCCTGGAGGAACATGGCACTGAGGTTGAAGCAGCTACTGGCATAGCTGCCATCACAGGCCCTGGTATAGTAGTCCCTGGCCTTCCCCAGGTCGGGCTGGCCGTCTTCATTGACCTGTCCATCATGTGCCAGGAGACCAACGTTGTGACATGCCTCCACAGACTTCTTTCCTGGCTTCTCACATGCCATCAAAAAGGAGCTGGAGGCAGCTTTCAAGTCCTGCGTCAGTCCACCTGGAGGAAGGAAAGGTAAAAAAAGTAAACCCTAGCCAGTACAGAACCTGAATGTCTCAGGTCTAACTTAGGGAAGACTTTCTAAATAAAGTTCATATACTGTGAGATAAGACAGCACTAAAGAAAGGTTTCCTGGTACAGTGCACAGCCTCTTAGCTTTTTTGGCCATGGATTCTTTGGTTCAAATGTTATTTTATGAGTAGGTAAAGGAGATGAAAATGGAAATAATATCTACCTCATGGCATTATAGCAAGTAGTGAGTACATAGCACCTTATAAGCATTTAATTAAATATTCGTTAATTCGAATACATACTGAATGTCTACGATTTGCCAACCAGATTCTTTGGAATAGACATTGTCCTTGCCCTTGTGAATCTTACAATTTAATGAGACAAACAACCACACACACAAAATGTATGATTATAGTAAGTGTGACAGGTGTATGCGCCCTTACCTAGACTAGGAGGTGAGGTCAAGGAAAGCATCCTTGAGGAAGTGACATTTGGGCCTTAATCTAATGGGAAAAAATAAGGAAAAGAAAACATGGAGTGGAAAGTGTTCCAACGAGTGTGAATAGGATACAAAGAGGAAAGGAGCCATTGTGGCCGGAACCCAGAAATCACTGGGGAAAGGAAGCTGGAAAGACAGGCCAGGGCAAGACTGTGCAAGGTCAGGTGGGCCTGTTAAGGACCCTGTACTTAACCCTAATGGCTAATGGGTTATTTTAAGCAGAAGTCATAGCATGGTGCGCATTCTTTTTTAACTTTTTATTTTTGTGGAAAATTTCACACCTCCATGTACAATCACCCATTCTCCAACATTATAAACATTTCGATTCTAACATTTTTTTAATTTTTAATTTTCTTAATTTTTTGGAGGTACCAGGGCCGGGGATTGAACCTAGGACCTCATATGTGGGAAGCCTGTGCTCAACCACTGAGCTACACTGGCTCCCCTTTTTAACAATTTTAGCACTATTTTTTACAGTGAATTTTTGAAGTCAAAGTCACATAACATAAAATTAATCATTAACCATTTTAAAGTGTACAATTCAGTGGCATTTAGTACATTCACAATGTTGTGTAACCATCACTTTTATTTAGTTCCAAGACATTTCATCACCCCAAAAGAAAACCTTGTACCCATTAAACAGTCCCTTCTCTTTTCCCTGTTCCCCCAATCCCAGGAAACCATTAGTCTGTTTTCTATTTCTTTGGCTCTATGGATTCTGGCTGTTTCATATAAATAGGTTCATTTTTTAAAAAAGTCTTTGTCTGCTATACCTAAAGTCTGCTTTCTTCATTGATGCTTTCTATGTTTTATCTTCTTTGCATGGGTCATCATTTACTGTTTTTCTATATGCCTTGTAATCTTTTGTTGCAGGCTATACATTTTTATATTTGAATGTGTTAACTCTGAAATTTAGTCCCTGAGCTATCTGTTCCTTAAAGTTTGTATTTAACTAGTGATAACATAGATTTCCTTGAATTCCAGGAGCTAAAAACAAGCCAATGCAAAAAACACCTTTCACAGTCTTTGAAACTAGTTTTGTGTTAGCTAGTGCTCTCCTTCAAAGCTTAGCCTTCCTAACAATGAAGTGAGGAAAAGCCCAAGGTGAAAGTGCAGAATCCTCTCAGGTCTTTTCAGAGCATGCATCTTGCCCTGGGCATGCACTCAGGGCCTTGGGAATCCACCCCACCCCCTCTGTTACGTGGATCTGAATGCCCCCTTTTCTCCCTATGAAATAGTCTTTCCTCCCAGTCCAAGATGTTTATTGCATGTCTTAGAGGTGGTAATCCTTTGCCCCAGCCTGCTGCAATTTGACTGCTGCTTATACTGATTTAGCTGCCCTCAAGATGCTTCTCTGTGGGGGGTAAGTTATGGGATGGTGAGCAGAGATTGCTACAGACATGCATGCACCCCAACATGGCATAGGGGTTACTCTACTCCCTCTGGAAATGGGACAAGGGACCCGCACTGAGAGTGCAGGCTGGTTCTGCCCAAGCCAGGGAGAGGATGGGGGAAGGGCCAGTAATGGCATCACAAGGTTTTCCCACTATTTTTAAGTTAACTATTTCTTGATTCAGCATTCACCCAGTTACTACAACTATTTAACTGTTTTCCAGAGCCCTAAGGAAGATGGTTCTGCCAGTTTTTGCTAGTTGTTTAAAGATTCTGTGGGTAGATGGAACTCTAGAGTGTTCTACTGTGCCACTTTGGTGATGTCAAGCCACAAAAAGAATCACACAATATGTAACCTTTTGGGAGGCGGCTGTGGCTCAATCAGTAGGGCTCCCGTTTACCATATGGGAGGCCCCGGGTTCGGTTCCCGGGGCCTCTTGGTGAAGGCAAGCCCGCCCGCATGGCATGGTTAGCTGACCCAGTGAGCACAAGCAGCAAGGGGGGGGATAAATGAATAAATAAATAAAATCTTTAAAAAAAAAAAAAAATGTAACCTTTTGTGCTTGGCTTCTTTCACTTAACATAATGTTTTCAAGGTTCATCCACATTGTAACATGTGCCAGAACTTCATTCCTTTTTATGGCTGAATAATATTCTATTGTATGGCTATACCAATTTTGTTTATCCTATTCATCAGTTCATAGACATTTGATGGTTTCCACTTCTTGGCCACTGTGAATACTGCTGCCGTGAACCTTCGTGTATAAGTTTTTCTTTGAATACCTGTTTTCAATTCTTTTAGGTATATATCTAAGGAGTGGAATTACTGGTCATATGGTAATTCTATGTTTAACTTTCTGCAAAATTGCTAAACTGTTTCTGCACAACCATTTTACATTCCCACCAGCAAGACACGAGAGTCTCAACTTCTCCACATCTTTGCCAACACTTATGTTTTTTATTATAGTCATTTTAGTGGGTATAAAAGTGATATCTTATGGTTTTGATTTGTATTTTCCTGATGGTTAGTGATGCTGAATATTTTTTTATGTGCTTATTGGCCATGTATATCTTCTTTGGAGAAACGTCTAGTCAAGTTCTTTGCCCATTTTTAAAATTAGGTTGTCTTTTTATTATTGAGTTCTAAGAGTCCTTTAGATATTCTAGATACAAGTCCTTTATTAGACATATAACCTGCAAATATTTTCCCCCATTCTGTGGGTTGTGTTTTCACTTTCTAAACATTTTGTTTATCCATTCATCTGTTGATGGATATCCAGTCTGTTGTCACCTTTTGGCTTTGTGAATAATGCTACTATGAACATATCATACAGATACCTAACTGAATCTCTGCTATCAATTCTGGATATATACCTAGGAATGGAATTGCTAGCTGATTTGGTAATTCTATTTTTAATTTTCTTAGGAACTGCCAAACTGCTTTCCACAGGAGCTGCACCATTTTACATTCCCACCAGGAACTACAAGAGTTTCAATTTCTCCACATCTTCACCAATACTTGTTATTTTCTGTCTTTTTGATAATAGACATCCTAGTAGATGTGAACTGGTATCTCATTGTGGTTTTGATTTATATTTCCCTGATGGCTAATGATGTTGAGCATCTTTTCATGTGCTTTTTAGCCATTTGAATATCTTCTTTGGTGAAATGTCTATTCAAGTCCTTTGTCCATTTGTGAGCAGGGTTTGTCTTTTTGCTGTGGAGTTCTAACAGTTCTTTATATATATTCTAGGCACAAGTCCCTTATCAGATACATGATTTACAAATATCTTCTTCCATTCTGTGGATTGTCTTTTCGCTTTCTTGATAGTATTTTTTTATTAAGTAGTTTTTTTTTCCTTTTTTTTTTTTTTTTACTTTATTTTGTACATTTAATTATTGAAAATATAAACAATTAAAAATTAAAAAGTAAACACAGATGAATAATATATACATTTCTCAATTAAATGTACTGGATACATATAAAATTTTTTTTGACTCCAACAATATGTTAAATAATATATTTGGTTCATAGTACCGCATTCATACAGTATTTGTCCTTTTGTGCCTGGCTATTAAGTATTTTTATTGAAATATATCTACACACCATACAGTCCATCCAAAGTGTACCATCAATGGCTCTCAGTGTAAGCACAGATTTGTGCATTCATTACCACAAACTATTTCAGAACAGATTCATTACGCCAAAAAGAAAAACCCCATACCCCATTATACCCCCCTATTACTGACACTTAGCATTGGAGTGGTAACTTTGTTATAATTGATGAAAGAATATTAAAATATTACTTTTAACTACAGTCCACAGTTTGCATTAGGTGTATTTTTTTCCCCATATACCACCCTATTGTTAACACCTTCTAATAGTGATATTCAATTGTTCTAATTCATGGAACTATTTGTACTACTAACCACATTCCTCATCCACCACCAAGTTCATCATGTTATACAGTCCCAAGTTTAACCTCTAGCTTTCATTCTAGAGATACTTATGACCCTGGACTAGTCCTTTCAGCCACTTTTTTTTTTTTTTTTTTTGAGGTACCAGGGACTGGGGATTGATCATGGGACCTGGTATGTGGGAGGCCAGCACTCAATCACTGGGCCACATCAGCTTCCCTGAGGTGGTTTTTTTGTTTATTTTGCTTGTTGTTTGTTTTTCCTTTTTCAGGAGGCACCAGGACCTCCCATGTAGGAGGTGAGCACTCAACCACTAGAGCCACAACCGTTCCCTAGCCAGTCTTGATAGTATCCTTTGATGTACAAAAGTTTTTAATGTTGATGAAGTCCTGTTTATTTTATTTCTTTTCTTTTTTTTTTTTTTTTTTTAAGATTTTATTTATTTATTCATTTATCCCCCCCTTGCTGCTTGTGCTCGCTGGGTCAGCTAACCGCGCCGTGCGGGTGGGCTTGCCTTCACCAGGAGGCCCCGGGAACCGAACCCGGGGCCTCCCATATGGTAAACGGGAGCCCTACTGATTAAGCCACAGCCGCTTCCCTATTTTATTTCTTGTTACATGCTTTTGGTGTCATATCTAAGAATCTATCACCAAATCCAGGGTCATGAAGATTTACTCCTATGCTTTCTCGTAAGAGTTTAATAGTTTAGTTCTTAACCATTTTGAGTTGATTTTTATATATAGTGTAAGGTAGAGGTCCAACTTCATTCTTTTGCATGTGACTATCCAGTTGTCCCAGCACCATTTGTTGAAGACTTAGTCTTTTCCCATTCAATGGTCTTGGCAACCTTGTTGAAAATCAAATGATACTAAATGTGTGATTCTTCCACAATGGCACACAAACACAAGGAGGGGTAGTGCGCATAGAACATCTAGGGAGATGTTGGCTAGCACTGAGACCAGCTGGCTATGAGGAACTGACGCCCGCTCATGAGGCTGACCTTGCTCTGTTTCTCCTCTATGTGAGTAAACATCTTTCCATCAGAGCCTATGAGTCGTATTTATGCTGGTGACCCTGACACCTATGTTGGAGTAGGTTGACCTTTCTTTACATGTCCCTTCTTCTGACTCAAGATACTAAAAGTTTGCTCAACAAAGAATTGCTTTAGCAAAAATTAAGTCTCAATGCACAATCAATAAATCACACAAGTTCTTCAACAAGAGGTGGGAAAACAATTTCACAGCCTCTTGTTTTTCCTGTTTATATAAGGTACTCAAAGTTGTTGTAGAAAACAGCAAAATATGGTATAAAGACAAAAGGAACCCAAAACTCTACCAATACTTATCCAGAGACAAAAGCTAAGAACTTTTTCTTTCGCACATTGTATTATGTTTCTGAGTTAACACGTGTATAATTTTTTATTCAGTTTTCTTTACTAAGCATTATAACATAACCATTTCCCCATATCAACGAAAATTCTTTAGAAACATTTTAATGGGCTGTATAATATTCCACCCAAGTGAAGCACCATTATTTATTTAATTAAGCTTCAATTGTTGGGACACAGTTTGTTGTTGTTTATAAATAATACTGTGACTTATAAACTAATAAAAATAAATTTTTTGGAGTGGCTGAGCACCTGCTTCTCATGTATGAGGGACCATATATGAGGTCCTGGGTTCAATCCCTCCTATTTCCTAAAAACAAACAAACTCTCATTGGGGAGCAGATGTAGCTCAGTGGTTAGTGCCTGCTTCCCATGTACTAGGTCCTGGGTTCAATCCCTGGTACCTCAAAGATAATAATAATAAATTTTTAACAGATAAATAATGTGCAGGTAAATATCTTTGTACATAACCTTTATCTGCATTTTTAGTTATTTCCTAAGGAAAGGATACTAGGAAGCAAATTCCTAGGTCAACGAAATGCCCTTCTGTTCCAGCAAGGGAAGCTGATATTCCTGCTGATGCTTAACTTTCCTTTAAAACAGAGACCACTACAGACCCCACGTTCCATGTGAAAGCAGAAATGGTTCACACAGCTTCAGAGAATTAATAAAGGCAGCATCTTCATCAAGCTTTCCCTCAACACCTTTCTAAACCAGGGTTTGGCAAGACACTGGGAACAAGGAATAAACCAACCATACCTTCTTCAAGAAGTTCATAATCTAGTAAGAGAAAAAAGCTGCCTAGCAAAGGTCTATTCCTTACTTCCTGTGGTTTAAAATATGTCCATAAATTCTTTAATATTTTTGGTGGTTTGAAGCTGTGTGTACCCCAGAAAAACAT
The DNA here is from genome assembly GCA_026826555.1 of Tolypeutes matacus. NCBI lineage: Eukaryota > Metazoa > Chordata > Mammalia > Cingulata > Chlamyphoridae > Tolypeutes > Tolypeutes matacus. Next base: position 47,996,687 of record JAKSZT010053883.1, read on the forward strand.
GTTCTTAAATTTAATCCATTCCCGTGGGTGTGAACCCACTCTAAGTAGGACCTTTTGATGAGGCTACTTCAGTAAAGGTATGACCCACCTCAATCAGGATGAGTCTGAATCCTATTACTGGAGTCCTTTATAAAAGGAATGAAATCCAGAGAAAAAAAAGCCTCAGGAAATAAGAAGCTGAACATCAACAGAACTCCAGAAGAGAGGGGAAAGACCAGGAGAACTGCCATGTGCCTTGCTGGGTGACAAGGTAAGGACCAAGAATTGCCAGCAGCCAGCCCCAAAATGCAGGCAAGAGAGCATCTTCTTGATTTGAATTTTTCTCTAAGCAACAAAACCATAAGCAGTCACTTCCGGGAAGATGGCGGACTAGTAAGACACGGGAATCTCTTCTCCAGAAAAATAGCTAGAAGACAAGCTGAAACAGCCCCGAAAAAGATCTTCTAGGGTTTAGGACAGCAGGTGAAGGCTGCACACCACCCAGAGGAGAAAGGGACAGAAGAGGGAAATCACGACTACAGAACTGTGAGTTGCAAGTAGCAGCTTCTGCTGCTGCCGGCACCCTCCCCCACACTCTTCAGAATTCTCGGGCTCCTGGGCCTGCGACCACAGACAAAGGGGGCTTCAGGGATCTGCCACTCCCGGAAAGGGGAGAGAGAGGGACACAGCCGTAGGCTGACTCAGGTTCTGACCTGAAATTTGGGCTGCAGAGCCCCACGGACCCTTCCACAACGGCGGTTTGCCGTGGGAGCCTAGAAAGGACTGGAGAAATCCGACCCTGACACTCGCAACCTCCCTTTCTTCTAGCCTGGACTAATTGTTGAGGACACCACGGGAGAGGGGAGAGAGAGCCTGGGGCTGACCCTGCTTTGGACTCCCAGGTCTGGTCTGCCCTGTCCCGAGAACCCTTCCAGGCTGGGTGGGGCTGCGCCATTGTTTGCCTTGGAGCCTGCAAGGGGCTAAAGAAATACAAACCTCCCAATCTCCTCCTCTACTAACAGGGACTGATTGTTGAGGATTCAGAAGGGCGTGGAAATATTTCCTAGCTGGGAAAAGGGGGGCGCTAAGAGAGAAGTCTGGAGAACTGTCTCAGAAAGTTTGAATCACAGGGCTCCTAGCCCCCAGACAGGAAGCTCTACCACCTTGATCTGGTCTGTGTCACAACAAATACACTCCGACCAGGCACTGAATTGAGAGCTGCCAACAAGCGCCGTCTCCTGGCAGACCAAGGAAGTGCACATAAGAAAATTAATAAGTAAGAGAGCATTTTCCTGGCCTCTATAGCCTCCCTGCCCAAGGCCCTAGGAAACGACTCTACAACCAATTACTGGGTCCAGTGCCCAGTTTTGAACAACCAGCAGAACAATCCTAACAATCAAGGTTGAGCCAAAAATCAAAGAGCGGTGGTAACTCACAGCTTCCTGCCACTAAAACCCTATAAAAGAGAAAGAGATAGAGCATCTAAATAAAATACAAACTAACCAGATGCCTAAGCACCAGCAAAAAATTACGGGACATACTAAGAAAATAGAAGACATGGCCCAAGAAAAGGAATACAGCAAAGTCCCAGAAGAGATGCAGAATTTGAGAGAACTAATCAGTGAGATGAGCACACATTTCCAAAATCAAATTAATGAGATGAAAGAGAATATAGTTAAAGAGATCAATGACATCAAGAAGTCATTGCGCAAACGTAAAGAAGAATTTGAAATCATGAACAGAAAAGTAACGGAGTTCATGGGAATGAAAGACACAATAGGTGAAGCAAAAAATACATTTGAAGCATACAACAGCAGGCTCGAAATGATAGAAGAAAGAATAAGTGATACTGAAGACAGAGCAACTAAAATTGAAGAGAGAAAAGAACAGAGAGAGAAAAGAATGGAAAAAATTGAGTAGGGGCTCAGAGAGTTGAATGACAACACTAAATGCAAGAACATACATGTCATGGGAGTTCCAGAAGGAGAAGAGAAAGGAAAAGGAGCAGAAAGAGTATTTGAGGAAATAATAGCTGAAAATTTCCCAACTCTCATGAAAGAAATGAACTTACATGTCCAAGAAGCACACCGTACCCCAATAAGAATAAATCCAAATAGACCTACGCCAAGACACATATTATTCAGAATGTCAAATGTAAAAGATAAAGAGAAAATTCTCAGAGCAGCAAGAGAGAAGCAAACGATCACGTACAAAGGGCGTCCAGTAAGATTTTGTGCAGATTTCTCTTCAGAAACCATGGAGGCGAGAAGACAGTGGTTTGATACAATTAGGAAACTGAAAGAGAAAAACTGCCAGCCGAGAACTCTTTATCCCACGAAACTGTCCTTCAAATATGAAGGTGAATATAAAGTATTCACAAACAAACAGAAACTAAGAGAGTTTGCAAAAAAGAATCCACCTTTGCAGGAAATATTAAAGGAAGCCTTAGAACCTGAAAGAAAAAGACAGGAGAGAGAGGCTTGGAGGAGAGTATAGAAGAAAGAAAAGCAGAAAGGATACCAAAAGAGTAAAAAGAAAGACAAAAATAAGATGACATATGAAAACCAAAGAATAAAATGGAGAAAATAAATAGTGCATTTTAGTAATATCATTGAATGTGAATGGATTAAATTCCCCAATCAAAAGATACAGGCTGACAGAATGGATAAAAAAACATAAGCCATCCATATGCTGCTTACAACAAACTCACCTCAGACACAAGGATACAAGCCGGCTGAAAGTAAAAGGTTGGAAAAAGATACTCCACACGAATAGTAAACAGAAAAGAGCAGGGGTAGCTATACTAATATCAGACAAAACAGACTTCAAATGCAAAAAAGTGATGAGATGTGGAAGGCCATTATATATTAATAAAAGGAACGATCCTCCAGGAAGATATAACAGTCATAAATATCTACGCACCTAACCAGGGTGCCCCAAAATATATGAGACAAACTCTGGTAAAACTGAAGGGAGAAATAGACATTTCTACAATAATCGTCGGAGACTTCAACACCCCTCTCACATCATTAGATAGAACAACTAGACAGAAGATCAACAAGGAAACAGAGAACTTGAACAATATGATAAACAAGTTAGAACTAAAACTGCATCCAAACTCAGCGGGTTATACATTCTTCTCAAGTGCCCATGGATCTTTCTCCAGGATAGACCACATGTTAGGTCACAATACAGCTCTCAATAAATATAAAAAGATTGAAATAATACAAAGCACCTTCTCAGATCATAATGGAATGAAACTAGAAATCAGTAACAGACAGGAAAAAAGGAAATTTGCAAATGTGTGGCGACTGAACAACACACTCCTAAATATTCAATGGGTCAAAGAAGAAATTGCAAGTGAAATCAGTAAATATATTGAGACAAATGAAAATGAGAACACAACGTATCAAATCTTATGGGATACAGCAAAGGCAGTCTTGAGAGGGACATTTATAGCCCTAAATGCCTATATTAAGAAACAAGAAAGAGCTAAACTCAAAGATTTAACTGAACAACTTGGGAAACTAGAAAAAGAACAGCAAACCAATCCCAAAGCAAAAAGAAGGAAAGAAATAATAAAGATTAGAGCGGAAATAAATGAAAATGAGAACAAAAAAGCAATAGAGAAAATCAACAAAACCAAAAGCTGGTTCTTTGAGAAGATCAATAAAATTGGCAAACCCCTCGCTAGACTAACAAAGAAAAAAAGAGAGAAGATGCAAATAAATACAATCAGAAATGAAAGGGGGGAAATTACAATGACCTCACAGAAATAAAAAGAATCATAAGAGGATATTATGAGAAACTATATGCCAACAAACTAGACAACCTGGATGAAATGGACAAATTTCTAGAAACTCATAACCAACCTACACTGACACAACAAGAAATACAAGAACTTAACAAACCAATCACAATTAAGGAGATTGAATCCGTCATCAAAAATCTCCCAGCAAAGAAAAGTCCAGGACCACATGGCTTCACAGGTGAGTTCTACCAAGCATTTCTAAAAGAATTAACACCAATCCTGTTTAAACTCTTCCAAAAAATCGAAGAGGAGGGAAAATTACCCAACACATTTTATGAAGCCAACATCACCCTAACACCAAAGCCAGATAAAGATTCCACAAGAAAAGAAAATTACAGACCAATCTCTCTCATGAGCATAGATGCAAAAATTCTCAACAAAATACTTGCAAATCGAATCCAACAGCATATCAAAAGACTTATACATCACGACCAAGTGGGATTTATTCCTGGTATGCAAGGCTGGTTCAACATAAGAAAATCAATCAATGTAATACTCCACATTAACAAATTGAAGGAAAAAAAACCACATGATCATCTCAATAGATGCAGAAAAGGCATTCAACAAAATCCAACATCCTGTTTTGATAAAAATACTTCAAAAGATAGGAATAAAAGGAAAATTCCTCAATATGATAAAAGGCATATACGAAAAACCCACAGCCAACATCATAGTCAATGGGGAAAGGTTGAAAGCTTTCCCCCTAAGATCAGGAACAAGACAAGGATGCCCACTGTCACCATTGTTTTTCAACATTGTACTGGAAGTTCTAGCGAGGGCAATTAGACAAGACAAAAAAATTAAAGGCATCCAAATAGGAAAAGAGGAAGTAAAACTCTCACTGTTTGCGGATGACATGGTCCTGTATTTAGAAAATCCTGAAGTATCCACAACAAAGCTACTTGAACTAATAAATGAGTTCAGCAAAGTGGCAGGATATAAGATCAACACGCAAAAATCAGTAATGTTTTTGTACGCTAGTACTGAACAATCTGAGGAGGAAATCAGGAGGAAAATTCCATTTTCAACAGCAACAAAAAGACTCAAATACCTAGGAGTTAATTTAACCAAGGAAGTACAGGACCTATATGCAGAAATCTACAAAACAATGCTAAAAGAAATTTAAAAAGACCTAAACAAATGGAAAGACATTCCGTGTTCATGGATTGGAAGAATAAATATCGTGAAGATGTCAATCTTGCCCAAACTGATTTATAGATTCAATGCAATACCAATCAAAATCCCAACAGCTTACTTTACAGAATTAGAGAAGGCAATTACCAAATTCGTCTGGAAGGGTAAGTGCACCCGAATAGCCAAAAGCATTCTAAAAAAGAAGAGCAATGTGGGAGGAATTTCGCTGCCTGACCTTGAAACATATTACAAAGCTACAGTGGTTAATACAGCATGGTACTGGCATAAAGATAGACATATCGATCAGTGGAATAGAACTGAGAATCCAGAAATAAACCCTCACCTATACAGTCAACTGGTTTTTGACAAACCTACCAAGCCCACGCTGATGGGAAAAAACAGTCTCTTCAACAAATGGTGTTGGGAGAACTGTATATCTATAACCAAAAGAATGAAAGAGGACCCCTATCTCACCCCTTATACAAGAATCAACTCAAAATGGATCAAAGATCTAAATATAAAAGCCAGGACCATAAAACTACTAGAAGAAAATGTAGGGAAACATCTGCAAGACCTTGTAGTAGGTGGTGGTTTCTTGGACCTCACACCCAAAGCACGTGCAACAAAAGAAAAAGTAGATAAATGGGACCTCCTCAAAATTAAACACTTTTGCACCTCACAGGAATTTGTCAGAAGGGTGAAAAGGCAGCCAACTCAATGGGAAAAAATATTTGGAAATCACATATCTGATAAGGGTTTAATATCCAGGATATATAAAGAGATGTTACAACTCAACAATAAAAAGACAAATGACCCAATTAAAAAATGGGCCAAAAACTTGAATAGACATTTCTCCGAAGAAGAAATACAAATGACAAAAAAATACATGAAGAAATGCTCAACATCATTCATGATTAGGGAAATGCAAATCAAAACTACAATGAGATATCATTTCACACCTAGCAGAATGGCCACTATTAAAAAGACAGAGAACTACAAGTGTTGGAGAGGATGTGGAGAGATAGGAACACTTCTTCACTGTTGGTGGGAATGCAGGATGGTACAACCACTATGGATGACTGTTTGGCAGTTCCTAAAGAAGTTAAATATAGACTTGCCATGTGACCCTGCAATACCACTACTGTGTATATACCCCGAAGAACTGAGAGCAGTGTCACCAACAGACATCTGCACACCGATGTTCATAGCCACATTATTCACCATTGCCAAAAGTTGGAAACAACCCAGGTGTCCATCAACAGAGGAATGGATAAACAAACTGTGGTCTATTCACACGATGGAATATTATGCAGCTGTAAGAAGAAATGAAGTCATAAAGCATATGGCAACATGGATGAACCTGGAGGACATTATGTTGAGTGAAGCAAGCCAGACAAAAAAGGACAAATACTGTATGAATGCATTACTATGAACCAAATATATTGTGTAAAATATTGTTTGAGTCACAAAAACAACAACAACAACAAAATTTACATGTATCCATTACATTTAATTGAGAAATGTAAAAAAAAAAAAAAAAAAAAAAATCAAGGTCAGGAAATGTTGATATGTAAAAGAGAATTTATATAAGTGGGGGCTGACTCCCAGTCCCTTTGTTAGCCTGAATAGCCAATCAGATGGATGACTTCTAAACACATTTCGTCATATTTATGGAACACCTTTTAACAATAGAATCTGGAAACTCCAGCAACATCTGTATCCAAATGTATCCAAGCCTGTTTATGTCTTTAATTGAGAATCAAACCATTTTAGCTAAACTAATCTATGGCATCAGTGAAAATGCATATTTTTATGTCATTCTTGACAGTATTTTACAAACTATTAAAGTAACTTGACAGCATGCTGCTTCTTTAAAATAAAAAAAAAATAAAAAAATAAAAAAATAAAAAACCATAAGCAAATAAATTCCCCTTATTTAACCCAACCCATTTCATATATAAGCTTAAGCAGTCTAGGAAATTAAAACAGTATTCCTCCCTTCAAGGGGTAGAATTTAATTTCTCTCCCCATATAAATTCTAATAAATAGAATGTGATGGAAATGTAAACAAAAAGTGTGACTTCCAAGAGTAGATCATAAAAGACATCATGGATTCTGTCCTCCTCTCTCTCTCGGATCCCTTGCTCTGGGAGAAGCCAGCTGCCATGTCATAAGGACACTCAAGCAGCCCTATGAAGACATATATGTGGCAAGGAACTGAGGCCATCACCAAAGTGAAGAATAAGCCATTTTAGAACTGGCTACTCCAGCTCCACTCAAACCTCTAAATGACTACAGCCCTGGCTGACATCTTAACTGCAAACTCCTGAAAGACTGTGCAGTCTCCTGAGAGCCAGGACCCCTCAGCTAAGCCACTCCCAAATTCCTGACCCAATGAAAACTGTGAGACTATAAACATTTACTGGGGTAATCTGTTACACAGCAACAGATAACTCAGACATTACTCCAGTGAAAACTGCAATTAGGGCATGAGGAGAAAAGAAAGGGAACTAATAAGTATTGATCCCTTACTCTGTGCAGACGCCTTTACCCATACTATCCTATTAAATCCTCAAAACAACCCTATGAGGCAAGTACTACTTTCCCCCATTTTACATGTGATGAAACTGAGGCATGTAGTTAAAGTGACTGACTCAAGGTCCTGCTACTTGCAAAGAGCATTCCCTCAGGTCTGCCTAACTTGAAAGGCTGTCCTCTTCCCCCAACACCCTGCTGATCTCATCCCCAAAGCTTCCTACAATGTGCTTTCCCAATGCCTGTGAGAAGCAACCCTTCTGCAAAGAGAGTTCAGTGTGAGGCCCAGGATGTGGGTCCAGCACTGGTGTCAACGACAAGAAAGCAGGCTTCTCCTTACCTTTCCCAGTCACATAATAGGCTCCCAGTTTGTAGCAGCTATCACCGTGCTGGTTCTCTTCACAGTTGAATTTCAACACTTTGGCAGCCTCATCAAAATTCTTCTGGATCCCTTCCAAATAGTCCACCAGCCGATAGCAACCTGTGAGGAATAAACAAGAGCTGTTCATGTCTGGAGCTGCTGCTCAGTGGTGAGGAGGGCCCAGGTGTGGTGACTTGACCTTACCACAAAGAATGTAGGTGATGTTCAGCCACCCCTACAAATGGCATCATCTCCCCTCAGCTAGGGACTGAGTAATGTAGGGCCTGGGAAGACCTTGGCCTCTGCACCAGCTGGACCATTCACCAGTCCTTCTGCTCCCTGACCACCAGGCCCAAAGACCCACTGACTTCCAGGACTGAAAGTGTGACACCTTTGGAATGTCCCCTCATGAAATTTAGCAGCAAAACACTAAAAACCAAAAGGAACCACAGGTAATCTTTGTAGCGCAAAAAAAGGGATGCTGTGATGACTATACCTTACTCTGTGGCCAAACGGGGAACATTAAGGTCCAAGAGAGAGTAGGGATGGCAGCTACCAAAGGAGCTGGAAAGGGTCTCCCCTCCTTGGCAGTCTCCCAGTCCAAGTGATTCTTCCTCCTTAACATTGGGCCCCTCTTTCCTCTCCTCTTTATCCTAATTACATTGCATATCATCTCTCATTCATTTTTTTTTTTTAAAGATTTATTTTATTTATTTATTTCTCCCCATTCCTCGTTGTTTACATTCACTGTGTCTGTTTGTTGTGTGCTGGTCTTTTCTTTTTAGGAGGTACAGGGAACTGAACCCGGATCTCCCATGTGGTAGGCAGAAGCCCAGGCCCCCAAGCCACATCTGCTTCCCTCATTCATTTTCAAAGAACAAGTATTTGGGCATCTGTGGGCACCTATGTACACTATTCTAGATTCTGGGGATATAGTCACTTGCCCTCCTAAAATTTATACGCTAGGGAAGCAAACAATCAATAAGTAAATAAGTGAACAAGATCTTTTCAAACAGTAATAAATGTTATGGATGAAATAAAACAGGATGATATGATAGTTTGTTGTGCATGTTGGGGAAATGGTAAATACAAATGAGGCAACCAGGGAGGGCCTCACCGAGGAGGTGTTATCTGAGCTGACACCTGAATGAAAGACACTGAAGTGGGAAGGGGTCAGAAAGTCCCAAGTAGAGGGAGCAGTAAACATAAAGACCTAAATGAGAGTAAGCTAAGCACAAATAAGATATAATGTGAAAAAACAAAAAAGAAACCAAAAAAAAAAAAACAAAAACAACAACAACAACAAAAAAGATCTAATGTGGCTGAACTGAGAAGAAAGAGGCAAGAAATGAAGAAAGGAAGGCTGGGAATGTAGGAGGAAGTTAGGATTTTATTCCAAGAACAATGGGAAGTTAAGTATGTGAGGGGATAATACGTGTTATTTTTGTTATTTAAAAATCTAATAAATAAACAATATAATAATATAAAAATTAAAATACCACTTTGCAAGTAGAGAATAGATTATAAGGATGTTAAGGTGGAAAAGACTGTAACTAGAATCTTTGGATGAGGTTATTTTTAGTTAAGGTGTGGCCAACTGAGTCAGAATGGGTCTTAATCCTATTACTGGAAGAGTTATAGAGAAGGTCACAGAAAGCCAGGGAGAAGCTGGAAGTCAACAGAACCTGGAGGAGAAAGGAGACAACATCGCCATGTGACAGAAAAGCCAAGGACCAAGGATTGCTGGCACCAGCCCCAGAACACTACAGACTTTGGGGAAAAAGTATTGCCTTGCTGATGCCTCAATTTTGGACTCCTAGCCCTCAAAATCATGAGCCAATAAATCTTGGTTGTTTAAGCCAACCCACTGCATGGTATTTGTTTTAGCAGCTGGGAAACTAATATACCAAGTGAAAGATTGTGATGCCTTTCAGGGAAACTACTGTATCAGTAGCTATAGCAACTACGGTCTCCTCTTAGGTTCTCCTTCTAACCTTCCCACAGCCAATCCTTCTTATACATCCACCCTTCCCTCCTCCATTTTTCCTTATATTCTCCACAGTACACTACTGTAAACTTTCTCTTCAAACAAAATATATGGCTCTCCACTGGCTACATAAAATAAAGTTTAAATTCTTTACCCTGACAGTCAAAGTCTGGCACACTGTGGCCCCAGACGCCCTCCTCAAACTTAATTCTGACTACATCCTGACCTCAACCTTCCAAAAGACAGCATTTTCTTCTCCCACCATCTCCCCCATAACCAACACTTATCTGTCTCTTCAAACCTCCCTCAGTAGTCTTTTCCCTACCACCCAAAATCAGTGACTCTTACTCCTATGAATTCCCTCTACAGTTAAGACATAGACCAACCCTCAAAAAACAACGCGAGTTCTTTTTAAGCCATCATAGTGCAAAGCAACTCTAGGTAGTGGGTTAAAAAAAAAAAAAAAGAAAAGCCATTCTGTTCTAGTACCTAGACTGCAAGCAATTAGAAGGTAGGGCCAGGGCCAGTGCCATTTTTCCCTCTTAAAAAAAAATAAAGTAGGAAGAAGAAAACCACCCCATTTGGAAACCACCATACCCTCAAGTCAACTAAATGTTGAAAGAACAAACAGGTTCTTATCCCAGGGCCTTTTCATTAGCTGTTACCTCTGTCTGGTATAGATATGCATGATTCACTCTCTTTTCTTCACGTCGTTGTTCAAATGTCACTTTCTCTGTGGTTTTCCCTGACCACTCAATTTTAAATTGCACTCTTGAACTCCTGATGCCCCTCGCCTCGTTCTTCTTCCCAATGCACTTAATACTTTCCAATACACTATTTCATTTATTTCCTTATGTTTATGTTCGATTCTCCCCACATACAAGATCCATGAGGACAGGGAATTTTATCTGTTCACTGCTGCACCCCCCAACCACTCTGCCCAAAATACCCAATGCACACACATCTTCTTTTCCTTCCCCGGCCCCAGCTCAAGGTTCGGCCCGGGCAGAGCATGCCCCTTGTGAGCCCTGCAAGTCTTCGTGCGACCCAACACCCTCCCCGCCCCGATACACACACACAGGGTCCTGAAGGACACAGAGCCTTCGTCCCAACGCGTGACAGTCCGCCACGTGACCCCTTCTGCTCCCGCTTCTTCCAGGTGTACCCGCTTGTTCCCGGACACCCCACCACCACCCCCGGCTGCGCTCACCGTCCGGGTCCTTCTCGCGGTAGCACTGATAGTGGCACTCCACCTCCATGTTCTCTAGAAAGGCCTTCACTTGCTCCTCGTCCTGGAAGTCCACCACGCCGGCCATACTGCTCGCTCGCCCACCGGGTTACCCACGCGGCTTTGCTCGCCGCTCCGCCCCGGCCGGGCCGCACACCAGCCGCACAGTCACGTGAGCCAGGCGAGGAGGCGGGGCTCGGGAGGGGCGGGGCGCCGAGGTCTGTGCTGGCCGCCTGCGGGCCGAAGGCCGCGCGCTGCAAACCTGGGCTGCCAGTTAGTCCTCGCGTGGTTAAAGCCTTTGGCCGTCAAGTCCCTTCCTAAAAATTCCTAAAAATGCTGGAGGTGTTTCTTCTGCACTTTATCTGAGCTCGCTTTCTGACCTTATTGAGTTTCTGCCTGCAGTCATGGATTCATTCATCCATTCATTCATTAGTTACATAATCCCAAAGCGCCTATTGTGTCTCTCATGAGATGCTTGGTTCTAAGACTACAACAGCTAGGAAGTACGGTCCCTGCCTTCAATAAGCCATCAGTTTGGTAGGAAGACATTAATTTATTGATTCATTCAGAAAGGATTTTTGTGTATGCGAGGCACAGCTGGACAAACCAATAATCATAAACCCGTACAAATGCAATGGGAAGTCTGGCTCATCTCTATATTCTTCCCACATCCATCCTTCCTTTCAATATGAATGACCTAAGGACTGAATGGCTTTGGGAGTTGATGACTGGAACACAGTAGTAGTGGAGGTTTTAGTAATCATAAATTCTGTTATAATAGCTAATGCTTAAACAGCACTGAACTTTGTGCCAGGCTCTATTCTGAGAGCCATATACAAATTAACTCATTCTCACAGTGACCCTATGGCGTAGGTATTATTGCTATCACCTTTCTGTGGATGAAGAAACTGAGGCACGCAGAAGTTAATTGGTCCAAGGTCATACAGTGAAGAAATTGACATGCAATAAATATTTTTAAATAAAGGAATGAGTAATGTGGAAGAGGAGTATGTACAGGAGATGGAGAAGAGGAACTTCATCTGTGTTTTCCTTTGTTCTCCAGCTTAGAACCAACAGTTCTGAAAAGCCTAGTGTTCCAACCCAGCTCCTGAAGGGCACGGTTCTGGATGGCTGCAAGACCAAAGAACACACTTGGTCAGACATAAGCTTTATTAATTGGGACTTAAAGACAGGAGAAAGTCTCCGAAGGCGGGGGTTTGGAGAGTAAAGATGCTGCTTCACAAAGAGGCAGGAAAATGAGGCACAATATAAAGGGTCTTAGAACAAAGACATTTCATAACAGTTTCTGGTAGGGTAACAGAAAGCGCATAAATAGGGTCTGGTGATGTTACTGTAGGAAGGAAGTATACAGCCTAGAGAAAATTACAGTCTAGGATATCATCTGTATATGGTTTCCCTGTGGGGAGGTCTGTTACATTTTAACTTGTGTTTTGGACATGCAAGCGGCTGGGTACTGTGAACTGAGTTTCCCTTAGGAACGGGGAGCCAGGGCCCAGGACCCACTGGACCCCCACACCTAGACTGAAAGCTCTCCAAAGACAGTCAGTTCTTACTCACCTTTCAATCCCATCCAGCCTGGATCTAGAGGCCTCGGTGAAGCGTAATCCGTGGTTATGCATCACCTTATGGCAATGCTTCCTAAATGGCTCCACTGCTAAATTATCCCCAATGGCCAGACCAATCGCTAATTCCAACCACTTTCTTATTGGAGAGCAGCTTACAGCATCTGGGACATGTTTTTTGAAATCCTAGTTTTATTTCTTAAATCAATATGATTTTACATTCAATTCCATAATACATCTTTTATAGGATATCATAAGATTGACTTTTCCCCAAGCCTTTTACTACAATGGACATTCCAGGTGATGTGTCACATTTTCCTGTGGTTTCTCATAACATACCCTTGATCACCTTGGGGACTCCTCAATACCTATGCCCCAGATTCAGAATTCCTGACCTTTGGGTTCAAGCCTACCTTCCTTAGCCTGGCCTTTGAAGCCCTGCACATCTGATTCCAGCCTCATCTCCTGCCTGCCTTCCCCCTCCACACCTCACCCAACCTTTTGTTCTCAGAATAGGTTCTGGGTTTGTGTCCCTGTTTGTCCCTGCTCTTGGTGCTTTATCACCCTTCTCTGCCCAAATCAAAGTTCTCTCCTCTGTAAAAACCCTTCAGACTCAATAACTGCCCACCCCATCCCCAAATTAGAGTTAGATGCTCCCAAGCCTGTGCTCCACTTGTTTCATTCTGATGTAATATAGTAAGAAAGGACTGGCTTTGGGGAATAGACAGCTCTTAGAATCCATGCCCTACTGTTTGCTAAATTGTGACCTTGAACCAGTCACATTTGTGAGACTGATTCCTCTTCTGTAAATGCAACTTCCTTATATGACTGTGGATTGGGAAAGTTTATGTACGTAATGTGCTTAGCACAGTGCTTGGCTTGGAGTCATTTCTGTTCCAGAAATGTTTCTTGTCATGCCCGTATTTCATGAACATTGGTGTCTCCCACCAGACTGTGAGCTCTATGTCCCCTATGCTGGCCACAGGGCCAGGAATAAGCAAGGCTCAGAGAAGGTGAAGTCAATAACTAAATTCAGGGACTGGCCACAAATAGTACTTTTCCCATAATCTTATTTGCTGAATTGAATGCATCATAATGAGACCACACAACAGAAGAAGGTGAGAAAGAATTGGTAAAAGGATGGAAGAGAGGCTGGGCTAAGTATGAAGTCATAGGAAATTTAAGGTCACCAAAAGGGCAGCTGATTAGTCCCATCCATATCCTTCTGTGGGTTTATTTCTCCCCATGCTCATAAATGTTCACATTAACTTTTTTTTTTAAAGATTTATTTATGTATTTATTCCCCCCACCCACCCGCCCGTTGTTTTGCATTTGCTCTCTGCTCTCTGTGTTCTTCTGTGTCTGCTTATCTTCTCTTTAGGCAGCACTGGGAACCCCGATCCTGGGACCTTCCGGAGTGGGAGAGAGGTGCTCTTTTGCACCACCTCAGCTCCCTGGTCTGCTGAATCTCTTATTGTCTCTCCTCTGTGTCTCTTTGTTGCATCATCTTGCTGTGCCAGCTCTCGACATGGCCAGCACTCTGTGCAGGCCAGCACTCCTGTGTGGGCCAGCATTCTGCATGGGGCAGCACTCTGCGTGGGCTGGCTTGCCTTTCACCAGGAGGCCCTGGGAATTGAACCCTGGACTTCCTATAAGGTAGACGAGAGCCCAATTGCTTGAGCCACATCCGTTTCCCCACATTAACTTTTAAAACCTATTTGTTTTAATACTCAATATGTGTACATATGCTTATTGTAAATTAATCTTACGTCTTTTTCCCTAATTATCTTGTTCAATTAGCATGATGCAGCTTGCAAACATTGTTCAGATAGAGCAACTGAAGGTCAGACAAGTTAGTGATTAACCCTAAATCACACAGTGAGAGCACCAGGAGAAGCCAGGCTTCTTGGAATCCTGGTGCTCACAACAACCATCCCAGATGATACTGGAGGGAAGAAATCAAGGGCATGATAGCTCTCACCTCCTAACTCCAGACTTAGAGTCAACAAATATTTATTGAGCACTAACTATGGATTAAGTAGTGTAGCTACATTATCTCATTTATTCCTCACAACGTTACACTTCATTCACTCAACAAATATTCCCTGGGTACTTAATAATGGCTTAACCTTAAGGGATACAAAGTTGAAAAATGCAGAGTGTCAACAAGAACATACAACTCTTAGAAGGGGAAAAGCACTAGTCAATAAACAAAGGAAGCAATACTCCTGCTAATGAAAGGAAGGCAAAGTAAAAGCAGAGCCATATTTTCAACTATTAGATTAACAATGATTGGCAGACTTTTCTGTGATGGTGCTGGGAAATCAGCATTTCCATATGCTTTTTATGGGAATTTACATTGATGTCTCCTCTCTGGAAAGCAATTTTATAATTATTAAAATTAAAATGTGTTTATACTTTTGACCCAGTTATTCAACATCCAAGAATATATCCTACAGAAATTCTTGCACAAATGAATATTTGTGGCAGTTTTTGTTGTTGTTCCTGTTTTAATAGAAACAACAAATGTCCAATGACACTGGGGATTTGAATGCAATGTAGTTGTTATAAAGAATGAGATAGGTCTTTTCATACCCACATCAAAAGATGTTCAAAATACATTATGTGAAAAAAGAGAGTTGAATAACTTCATTTTTGTTTTAAAAATAGCATTTTGTACATTCAGAGAAAAAAAAACTGAGGGAAAACACACCAAACTGTTAATAGTCGTTAAATCTGGACTGGGAAGGAGAGAAGGAATAGCTTACAAGAGACTTCCCCTATCTGTATACCATATTTATTGTTTATAATAATCATATATTACTTTTGTAAGCAGAAAAATAATAAAAGTATTTTTTAAAAAATACATGATGTCTGCTCTAGAAGTGTTCCCTGACTTATGGGTCACTTCAAAATAAGTATTAGTATCTCCACAAATGAGTTCCAGAGAAGTACAGGGATTTTCTCAAGCTCATACATCCGGCTGAGCCACCCAGAAAGGGCGACCAGACGGGAAGCTGACAGGACTCTCCGGGTGAGGAGACACGCAGCCGATCCCGTGTGCTGTGAGGTCACTTCGAAGGCCTGGGATTGGTGCTGGTGTCTGCTCTGAGACGACCTTCCTCAGCAGTTGCTGCAAATGGGCAGTTGCGGGAGGCTCCTGATGTCTTGGCTTTCCCGGGGTGGCACCCCAGCTGTCCGTCCACTCGAGGCCCCCTCAAGACTATCAGCGTTGGGTGGATTAGACATGCGGCGCCCTGCCCTTCTCGCTGCTGAAATGGTCTAGGGCATTGACTTCGGGGTGGACTGCCCACCCCAGGAAGGACCCGGCATTCTTTTAGGTTCTAGGGATACATCAGTGCACAAAACAGACAAAAACTGTCTCCTCATCTGTAAAATGGAGCTCACAATTCCATTGGGAGGAGAC
>JAKSZT010053883.1:48012741-48062999 GCA_026826555.1 Tolypeutes matacus
GTCTCCTCATCTGTAAAATGGAGCTCACAATTCCATTGGGAGGAGACAGGCCAACCTTAATAGCTAAGTTTTAAGGATGTTTCACACAACCACAAATGTGTTATCTCATTTTCATTTTACCTCTCAGAAAGAATTGCCGAAAGCAGTAAAGGAGATAATGTAGATATATCTCTTTGTAAAACTTAAAACACTATCTTAAGTAGGGATACAGCTACCCTTAGGATACTATTTCTAATCAGATAATCTACAATTCGTAGAATTTATAAGTTGGAAACAATGGTTCTAACTCCTTTCTACGGAAAGTAGGACCAGCAGCATGGGCATTATTTGGGATCTAGGTAGAAAGCAAAATCTTGAGCCCCACCCTAGACCTACTGAATCAGAATCTGCATTTTAACAAGATTCCCCAGGTGATTCCGATGCACAATAAAGTTTGAGAAGCACTAATATAAATCACAAACCCATGGAATACATGCACTGAAAAGATTTTGAAGATCATCTTCACCTCCCTCATTTTACAGATGAGTACACTGGGGCCTGGCAGTGAAAGAGCCTTCTCTTTCTAAAAGGCAGTTCTAAATGAGTGATAGGGTAAATTATGTACTCTAACAAACATATGTTCTTAATCTTTTTTTTTTTTTTTTAAGATTTTATTTATTCATTCATTCATTTATCCCCTCCTTGCTGCTTGTGCTCGCTGGGTCAGCTAACCACGCCGTGCGGGCGAGCTTGCCTTTACCAGGAGGCCCTGGGAACCGAACCCGGGGCCTTCCATATGGTAAACGGGAGCCCTACTGATTGAGCCACAGCCGCTTCCCTGTTCTTAATCTTAATCCACATTCCTCTGGATGTAAACCCATTGTAAATAGGACCTCTTGAAGATGTTGAGGGTGGGTGTAGCAGTTTGGTAGTTTGATATAGTTATGAATTTCAAAAATAGATACTGGATTATGCATGTAAACTGGTCTGTTAATCTGGGCATGATTAAATTATGACTAGGGCATTAACTGGGCCATGTCAGTAGGGCACTGAGCCCCACCCCTTGATGGGTGGGGAATCAAATATAAAAGGCACAACAAAGGACAGAGTTGTAGCAGTTCTGATGTTGGAGTCTTGAGCTGGAGCCCTGGGAAGTAAGAGAGCTTGGTCTTGAGGAAGAGAGAAGGTCCCGGGAAAAGACATGAGCCGTTCGTCTGAGAGTCTACAGCTGTCCTTGTGGAGAGAGGCAAAGCCTAGAGAGCCTCATAATCTACAGCTGACCTTGTGGAGGAACCAGAGGAGTTGAGCCCAGGGAGAAAAGGAGCCCCAGGAAGAGAGGAACCCAAGAAGCCTGAACCCTGGCAAATATAGGCAGCTGTCTTGCTCCAGCACGTGGCGATGGACTTTGGTGATGGGAGAAACTTATGCTTCATGGCCTGGTAACTGTGGACTTCTACCCCAAATAAATACCCTTTATAAAAACCAACCAATTTCTGGTATTTTGCATCAGCACCCCTTTGGCTGACTAATACACTGGGTCTTAATCTGGATTACTGTAGGCCTTATAAAGAGGACTCAGGAGTCACAGAAGCCAGAAAGGAGAGGGAAATGTCATATGATGGGAGTCAGAGAGGCAAACCAAGGCATCCCAAAGATAGCGGCAAGTGGGCATGAAAACACTACTGACCCTGAGAGAAAGCAAGCCTTCTAGCCTCCAAAACCGCAAGACAATTAATTTCCATTGTTGATGCCAATCCACTTGTGGTATTTGTCATAGCAGCCTGGCAAACTATAACATAAACCATGTCACTTCTGTGTTGGAAACCAATGACTCCACACTGCCCACATCCCTAACTCAACATTCAAGGCCCTTACATTTGGCCAAAGTTGAGCTCTTCACCCAGTGCTCCCCCTATTCACCTCTTCTCTGAACTTCCCAGGCTGTTTGCTCTGTGTGGGCTGTCCTTCTCACTTCTCTCCAGACTCAGCACAGACTATGGAATACTTTACCCCCAGTCCTTGTCCAGCACACCTTCCTAGCCTTTCCTGGTTCACAGTGGGCCTGGTTAGCTAGCTGAGCTCTCTTCCGTCTTCTTCTGCAGTCATTCCTATTTTTACATGTTTGTCTTCCTCATCAGACTATGAGCTCCTTAAGGATAAGAACCAGATCTGATTTATTTATTTGCCCACCCAGATCCTAACACAGACAGGTACTTTGTAAGTGTCCATTTATTCTATGTGACTCATGATTTCTAACATGTCTTCCACATTTCTGCATTTTTAGACTATGTAATCCCAGAGAACATGTCATCTGGTTTCATGCTCCTGTGCCTTTCCTATACCTAGAATGATCTTCCCACACCTTTTAATTTATGTAATTCTTGTTTGTCCTTCAAAACTTATGTCAAGAAGCACCTCTTCCAGGAAAGCCTCTGACCCCGTAATTAGTTTGAATGCCTCCTCCATGCTCTCTGTAGCTGTGCTGCTTCTTTTTAAACTTTTATTGTGGTTATTATATATAAAAAAATTTGTCATTTCAATGGTTTTTAAGTGTACAATTCTGTGGTATTAATTACATTTACAATGCTGTGCTACTATCTCCACCATTCATTACCAAAACTATTTCATCACCCCAAAAAGAAACTCTAGGGAGCGGATATAGCTCAAGTGGTTGAGTGCCGACCTCCCACATGGGAGGTCCCAGGTTCCATCCCTGGTGCCTCCTAAAAACAAACAAACAAAAAACAACAAGCAAACAAATGAAAAAACCAACTCAGGGGAGCCAATGTGACTCAGTGGTTGAGTGCCAGCTTCCCACATATGAAGTCCGGGGTTCAATCCCTAGCCTCAGTACCTAAAAAAAAAAAAAAAGAAACTCTAAACATATTAAACACTAATTCCTTATTTACCCCCTCCCTCTGGCTCCTGGTAACCTCTAATCTACTTTCTGTCTCTGAATTGGCTCATTCTAGGTATTTTACAAAAGTGGAATGATACAATATGTGGCTTTTTGTATCTGGTTTATTTCACTTAGCAAAATATTTTCAAGAGTGATCCAGGGAAACGGATGTGGCTTAAGTGATTGGGCTCCTGTCTACCATATAGGAGGTCCAGGATTCGATCCCCAGGGCCTCCTGGTGAAAGGCAAGCTGGCCCTCATGGTGAGCTGGCCCATGCGGAGAGCTGGCCCATGTGGAGTGTTGGCCTGTGCAGGAGTGCTGGCCCGTGCAGGGAGCTAGCACAGCAAGGTGACACAACAAAAAGAGACACAAAGGAAAGACAATAAGAGATGCAGCAGACCAGGGAGCTGAGGTGGTGCAAGATATTGAGTGCCTCTCTCTCACTCCAGAAGGTCCCAGGATCAGTTCCCGGTCCTGCCTAAACAGATGACAAGCAGAGAAAAACACACAGAGAGTAGACAGCAAGTGCAAAACAATGGGGGCGGGGAATAAATCAATCAATCTTTTTTAAAAAAATAGAGTGATGGATGTTGCGGAAGCAGATGTCACTCAAGTGACTGAGCTCCCACCTACCACTTGGGAGGTCCTGGATTCAGTTCCCAGTGCCTCCTGGAGAAGGCAAGATGGCGCGATGGGCAGGCATGGCAAGCTGACTCAAAAAGATGATGCAACAAAGAGACACAAAGAAGGAAGGCAACGAGAGACACAACAAACCAGGGAGTAGAGGTGGCTCAAGTGACTGAGCACCTCTCACCCACATGGGAGGTCCCAGGTTCGGTTCCTGGTGCCTCCTATAAGAGAAGATGAACAGACACAAAGAGCACACAGCAAATGAACACAGAGAGCAGACCACAACCTCAAACAAAGGGGGCAGGGGGGAATAAATAAATAAAATAAATCTTTGGAGAAAAAAAAAAGTGATCCATGTTGTAGCATGTATACCAGAACTTCATTTCTTTTTATGGCTGAAAAATATTCCACTGTTTGTAAATATCACATTTTGTTTATCTGTTCATCTGTTGATGGACACATTGAGTTGTTTACACCTTTAGGCTAAATAATGATGCTATGAAAATTGGCGTACAAGTATCTGTTTGAGTCCCATTTTCAAGTCTTTTGAGTATATACCTGTGAGTGGAATTGCTAGGTCATTTGGTATTTCTATATTTAAACTTTTTGAGGAACCACCAAACTGTTTTCCCCAGCAGCTATACCATTTTACATTCTCACCAGCAATTTCTCCTCATACTCACCAACACTTAATATTGTGGTTTTTCAATAGCCATTCTAGTGGGTATGAGATGGTATCTCATTGTGGTTTTGATTTGCATTTCCCTAATGACTAATGATGCCAATCATCTTTTCATGTATTTATTGGCTATGTATATATCTTCTTTGGAAACAAGTCCTTTGCCCATTTTTTAATTGGGTTGTCTTATTTGTTTTTGAGTGTAGGGGATCTTTATATATTCCAGATATTAAAACTTTATTAGATATATGGTTTCCAAATGTTTTCTCCCATTCTGTAGGTTGTCTTTTCACTCTTTTCTTTTTCTTAAGTAGTTTTATTAAGATATATTCAGGGAAGCGGCTGTGGCTCAATTGGTTGGGCTCCTGTTTACCATATGGGAGGCCCCAGTTTCGATTCCCTGGGCCTCCTGGTGAAGGCAAGCTGGCCCGTGCAGTGCGGTGAGCTGACGCAACAAAGGGAGACAAGCAGACACAGAAAAACGCAAAGCAAATGGACACAGAGAGCACAAGTAGCAAGGGGGGGATAAATAAATAAATCTTTAAAAAAAAAGAGATATTCACATACCATACAATCCATCCAATGTGTACAATCAATGGTTTTTAGTATATCCACAGACTTGTGCATTCATCACCACAATCAATTTTAGAATATTTTCATTACTCTAATAGGAAAAACCCCATACCCCTTAGCAGTCACCTCTCAATCTCACTATCCTTCCCCAGCCCTACATAACCACTAATATAGTTCTGTCTCTATAGATTTTGTTTATATTTACATTTTATATATGTGGATCATACAATATGCAGTACTTTGTGTCTGGTTTCTTTCACTTAGCATAATGGGTTTTTAAAATTACTTCTTTTAATTAGAGAAGTTGTAGGTTTACAGAAAGGTCATGTAAAAATACAACATTCCCATATACCCCCATTGTAACTTTCTTGAGAATGCCTGTAGCAGTTTGATATTATTTATGAATTCCAAAAAAGAAGGATTATGTTTGTAAACTGGTCTATTCCTCTGGGTATGAATCGCTTTGATTGTATTAGATTCACCTGAGCTGTCTTAGATTAAATTACCTGTTAAGATCAGGGTTTTGATTCTACCATGTCAGTAGGGTGTAATTCAGGGTGGAGTCCCCGCCCCCTTCATAGGCTGATATAAACGGACACTCACAGAAGAAGGCACAGGAAGAGAAAGAGCTCCATAGACACAAAAGAGTAGAAAACTTGGTCATTTCAGTCCCGCCATGTGACAGAAAGGAGAAGGCTCAAACAGCTAAAAGCCCCAGGGATAGATGAGCTATTCACCTGATAGTTTGTAGCTGAGAAGGCCTGGAAAGCAATGAGCCCTATGTCAGCCTATAGCTGAGATCAGAAGAAGCTGGGACCATGGAGCCATAAGAAGACGACCAGGCAGAGATCGCTCACCATCTTGCTTCAACATGTGGCAATTGACTTTGGTGAGAAAGCAGCCTTGAGTTGGACTCTTTAGGGCCTTGTAACTTTAAGTATTTACCCCAAATAAATAGCCTTTATGAAAGCCAACAATTTTCTGGTACTTTGCATCAGCACCCCTTTGGCTGACTAATATAATACCCTTTGATGCACAGAAGTTTTTAATTTTTATGAAGTCTGATTCTTTTTTTATTTTATTGTTCATGCTTTTGGTATCAAAACTAAGAAGTCATTGCCTAGTACAAGGTCCTGAAGATTTCCCCCTATGTTTTTTTCTAAGAGATTTATGGTTTTATCTCTAAACTTTAGGTCTTTGATACATTTTGAGTTCATTTTTGTGGTATGAGATAGGGCTCCAACTTTATTCTTTTGCATGTTGATATCCAGCTATCCGAATCATTTGTTGAAGACACTTCTTTCCCCATTGAGTGGACTTTGTACCCTTGTTGAAAAATCAGTTGGCCATAGGTGTGCAGTTTTATTTCTGGAGTCTTAATTCTATTCCATTGGTCTGTTTATCTGTCTTTATGCCAGTACCACAGTGGGTTTTTTTTTTTTTTTAAGATTTATTTAATTTATTTATTTCTACCTCCTCCCCATTGTTTGCGCTTAACTGCTCTGTGTCTGTTCACTGTGTGCTCCCTGTGTCTGCTCGTCTTTTTTTTTTTTTAAGATTTATTTTATTTATCTATCTCCCCCTTGCTGTTTGTGCTCACTGTGTCCATTTGCTGTGCGTTTTTCTGTGTCTGCTTGTCTCCTTTTGTTGCACCATCTTGCTGGGCCAGCTTGCTATGCCACATGGGCCGTCAGCTCACCATGCTGCACGGGCCGGCTTACCTTCACCAGGAGGCTCTGGGAATCGAACCCAGGGACTCCCATATGGTAAACGGGAGTCCAACCAGTTGAGCCACATCCGCTTCCCCTGCTTGTCTTCTTTTTAGGAGGCATGGGGATCTGAAACCAGGACCTCCTATGTGGGAGGGAGGCACCTAATCGTTTAAGCCACATTTGCTCCCTGCTTGTTGTGTTTCTCATTGTGTCTCCTCATTATGTCTCCTTGTTGCTTCATCTCATTGCATCATCCTGTTGCATCAGCTCGCTGTCTTGCTCATCTTCTTTAGGAGGCAATGGCAACCAAACCCAGGACTTCCCATGTGGTAGGTACGTGCCCAACTGCTTGAGCCACATCTGCTTCCCCTATCACAGTGTTTTGATTACTGTAGCTGTCTTAGTCTGCCAAAGACTGCCAATGCAAAATTACCAGGAATGAGTTTGCCTTTATGATGGGGATTTATTAGGTAAAAATGTACAGTTCTAAGCCTGTGAAAATGTCCAAATCAAGGCATCATCAGAGATGCTGTACCACCAAAGGTTGGCTGCTGGCAAATCCTGTACTCCTGCCACATGGCAAGGCAAAATGGCAGCTCTTTTCTGGGTCTCTGCCTTCTCCTCCAGGCCACTTTCTCCTCAAGCTCAGCTGTGGGTGATCAAGTATGTGGCAAGGCTTGTCTTTTCAGCTTTGAGCTGCTCCGTGGGCCTAGCCTCTCAGAGGCCTCTTTCTGTACCTCTGTGCTCTGCTGATTCCAGCCTCCAGCCTCTCTTTCAGCCTCTGAGTTTCTCTCAGCCTCTCTGTCAGCTGTATCTGATCCTGGAGTCCTCTTTCACATGACAGGGTAAAAATGGCAGCTGCCTTTCCCTGTGTGCTTCTGCTTTCAGTTCTCAGTTTATATAAGACCCCAGCAAGAGAGTAGAGACCCAGCTGGGGTCACGCCTCACTGACACAGTCCAATCAAAGGCAATCTAATCATGTGATTTAATCAAAAGTTCCCTTACCTGATTCTAATGCAATCAAAGGGCCCCACATCCACAGGAATGGATTCGTTTAAGAACATGATCTTTTCTGGGATTCATAAAAAAATTTCAAACTGTCATAGTAGCTTTGTAGTAAGTTTGAAATGGGGAAATGTGAGTCCTCCAACTTTATTCTTCTTTTTTAAAGACATGTTTGTTACCTGTCTTTATTCTCCACTAGACTTGAGCACTTTGAAGAAAGGGACTGGGTCTTGTTCATTTCTGTGCCCTCAGTGTTCAGCATGACACAAAGGAAAGATATTTATTGTGCACACAATCCAGTGAAAAGGACAGAATAAAATAGTTATCATTAATCATGAAATTTGCCACCACATAAAATTCTGTTTAGGAAGGGCTTTGCAAAGCCTCAATTAATACCTATTGAAGAACAAATTCTTTATCTACATATGACCCTCTAGGAAAGGACTAGATCAGTTAATAGAGGACGGCAGGAGAGAATTCCTTCCCCTGCCCCCACAAAATGTCCCTGGCAAATGCATGATTTGTAGGACATAGACAGATGACTTTCTGTAGAAGTGTACCCAGGGGTCAAGTTCCTAACAGTCTGATTAGAGTGGTTGTTTCTTCCTGATTAGAGAGCTATTCTTCCTGTCTCCAACCCAGCTCTGACAGAAAATAAGGAAGGGTTAAAGCCCAGAAAATGTGTTGTGGAAACAAAACATGAGATCTGGATCAGTCAACTTAATTTTGTAACTTGGGGCAAGTTACTCCTCCCTCCTAAACTTCAGTTTCCTCATCTGTAAAATGAAACCATAATACCTAGCTTGCAGGGTTAGCAGGAAGATTTTATAATAACCACTAATACTTATATAACACTTTTATCATGCCAAGTCCTATTCTAAGAACTTTATGTATATTAACCCTCACTAGAATTCTTGAAGTAAGTGTGATTATCATACCAATTTTATGGATGAAGAAACAGACGCAGAAATGTCACATATTTTTTCCAAGTTCATACAGCTAGTAAGTATGGAGCTGCGAGTGAAGTCCAGGCAGATTAGTTTGCTCCAGTGCCTAGGCTCTTAATTATTGTACTCTATATTGCCTCTCCCATAAGATATTGTGTGAAAGTGCAAGTGTCTTATATTGCATAGCAAATATTGACAGTAAGAAAGAAATCCGGTACCTGTGACTTATACAGATGGTACAAAAATGAATTAATATTAAGAGGAACAATATCTTTGTTATCACCCCTTTCTAAAAATGTCTTATTTTTCAATTATTATGTTCTCCTGTGATTGGAAGAAGATTGTCTGTCTAAGTAGTCTGGGCTGTTTCAAGGTACCCTAAAGGTAAGCTGGCTTTACTTTCTTCTGAGGAACTGGTACAAGCTCTTAGCACTTGAGGGAGAGGACACCAGGATCCTATGAAATTAAATTCCCTCCAGTCAGATCCTGTTCTGGGCTCTGAAGACAGAGGTAAATCAAATTCAGTCCACACTGGATCCATGCTGGATTTCTTGGCAGGGGGAATGCCAAGAGCAAATGCGGAAGCTTGAAATAGCATCATATGTTCCAAAAACTATGTGAATAATTCAATATGACTAGAGCAGAGATGGGAGGCATGGAGTAGAACCAAAGATGTCAGATGGGGAAGTGCCTCAGTTGCCAAATTAACAAGTTTGACCATTATCCTGTAGGAGATATAGATAGAGCCATTGAAAAGTACCAAGCAAGTGTGAACAGAGATTAGATAATTAATTTTGGTAGCAAAGTGGGGGTTGAATTAGAGGTTTAAGACTGGAGATAACCAACAAGCAGGGAAAAGATGTTCAACATCATTAGTCATTCGGGAAATGCAAATTAAAACCACAATGAGATACTACTTCATGTACATTGGGATGGATATAATAATAAACAACTTTTGGAGGGAACAGATGTGGTTCAAGTAGTTGAGCACCCACCTCCCACATGAGAGGTCCTGGGTTTGGTTCCAGTGCCTTCTAAAGAAAAAACGAGTAGACAATGAGCAAAAAACAATGAGCAGATGAGCAAAAACAACGAGCAGAGAATGAGCACAAACAACAAGCAAACAGACGAGAGAGCCATCTCAGGGTGGGAAAAAAACTTTTGGCAAAGATATGGAGAAACTGGAATCCTCATGTGTTGCTGGCGGGAATATAAAATGGTGCAGCTGCCTTGGAAAACAGTTTGGCAGTTCCTCAAAAAGTTAAACATAGTTACCCAATGATCCAGAACTCCAACTCCTAGGTATATACCCAAGAGCAATGAAAACATATGTCCACACAAAAACTTTTATGTGAATGTTCATAGCAGCACTATTTTTAGTAGCCAAAAAATGGAAACAATCAAAAGTTCATCAACTGATGAATGAATAAAGATAATGTAGTATATCGATACAAAGGTATATTATTCAACTATAAAAAGTATGAAGTACTGATAAATGCTACAACACAGAAGAACCTTGAAAACATTGTGCTAAGTGGAAGAAGCCAGACACAAAAGACCACATATTGTATGATTCCATTTATATGAACTGTCCGAAATAGGTTAATCCATAGACACAGAAAGCAAGTTAGTAGTTGCCAGTGAATGGGAAATGCCTGCTAATGGGTCTTTCTGATGCAATCAAAATATTCTGGAATTAGTGATGGTGGTTTCACAACTTTGTGAATATACTAAAAACCATTGTATTTACACTTTAAAAGGATTAATTATATGGTATGTGAATTATATATCAATAATAATTTTAAAAAGACTGGAAGCAGAAGGAGTGAGGAGCCTAAAGCAATGGCTAAACAGCAGGCTTCAAGCAGGGGTACCCTATACCCTTAGGGATTCATGGAGACTTCTGGGGGGTTACACTAGCATGGGTAATTTTAAGGAAATCATTTTCCAGATCTCCAACCTCTTTGTGTATACTCGCTCCCAAAATAATCTGCCAGAGAATGTGCTTTTCCTCCCTTCTCTTCCGTAATAGCTTTTCTCCCACTTTAAAAAGAAAGATATAACTCTCCCCTATCCTGAATATTACTATGGGAGTGTTGCCTTGGGGGTAAAAATGTTTGGAGCACTGTTGAAAAGGATGATTTGAGTATGCAGGGCTTCTGAAGGAGAGTCCCAGGACAGCAAAGCAAGAGTGTTTCAATAGCAATTACTAAACTGACAAAAATGTAGATGCTAAATTAAAAATGTGTGAGGAGCACCATAGTTTTTCAAAATTCTCCAAATTAGAACATACCAGAGGATAAAGACTAGAGCTGGCTTTATCTTAGAATCTCATGGAGTGCTTAAAAATTAAAAATCCACTAACATACAACCTAAAATTGTCCTTTTTAACTGTATTTATGTTACTAGATTTAAAAAAAAATTAATCCATAGAATTGCACAACACATTGTGAACCCTAAGTTAAACTATGTATTATTATAATATTGTGTTATAATAGTAAAATTATTAAAACATGCTTTTATCAATTGTAACAAATGTACCACACCAATGCTAGGTGTTAGTAATAGGGTGGTATATGGGAATCCTTTATTTAATGCATAATTGTTCTGTAAACCCAGAATTTCCATAATAAAAAATAACAAATAAATTAATGTACTTTTAGCTTGCATTAGTCAAAACAAGCTGTTCTTTTTTTTTTTTTTTTTTTAAGATTTTATTTATTTATTCATTTATCCCCCCCTTGCTGCTTGTGCTCACTGGGTCAGCCAACCACACCGTGCGGGCGGGCTTGCCTTCACCAGGAGGCCCCGGGAACCGAACCCGGGGCCTCCCATATGGTAAACGGGAGCCCCACTGACTGAGCCACAGCCGCTTCCCAAAACAAGCTGTTCTGATTATAAGAAATAACAGCCCCAATGTACTCTGTCAACACCTGTGTGGAACTACTAAATTCTGAGTACTACATTTCAAGAAGACTATTGTCAAAAGAGAAAGAGAATATGTTTCCCTGAGAATTTATAACCACAGCCCTTGCCCTCACATGGGTTTGGGGCTTAAATTTACATTACTTGTGTGGGTTAGGAAACTTCAAGATAAGAAATTAAAGTGATCCCAGATTGGTAGTAGTCTGGGTCTCCCGGCAGAAGCAGAGGCAAATAAATATTTCTTGAAGAGTTAGGGTGACTGCCAATCTTGGTTTGCCTGGGACTGAGGGGTTTTCTTGGATGTGGGACTTTTAGTGCTTAAACTGGAACAGTCTCAAGCATACCAGGATGGTTGGGCACCTGCCTTCTGGGATTATTTTGTGTAATCCTTTATGTAAAAGAATGGTAAACAAAGATATTAGTATTCATATGGATAAATCCAGACAGGTATTCATTCTATAAAACAATAATTGTAAGGTTAAATGTGGGGACATAATTAAAAGAAAATAGTACTAAAATAGTGCACAACAATAATAGGAAGATGGGAATTATAATGTTCTGGAGCAAGGTAAAAATACTGGCTACATTTACACTTTAAGTGTACATGTTAAAAATTTACAGATAATTTCTAAAATAATAGAGGTAATATAAATTTAAAAATAATAAGAGGGGAAAAGTGGACTTACGTGTTTGCACATATACACATTCCAAAAGAAAGCAGGAAAGGAGATAAGAAACAATATGAAAATAGCAGAACAACAAGAAAGTGAAAAATAAGATGGCAGAAATAATTCCAAATCATCTGTGGCCTCTGGAGGTACCTGGTCTTTCTCACTCCCAATGTCCAGTCTGTCATGGCTGGTCCTCTTTTTAGGGCCGTTTGCCACCCTCTTCTTTATCCTCTTAGTAGGACCATGTATCTTCAAAATTCTAGCCAAGTTTATTTCCTCCAGAATTAATGCCTTTCAGAATGACATACTGTTCATGTAGGGATTTCAACTGATTTCAGCCGCCATGCCAGACCTGCCTTCCCACAACCTCAATAGAATAGCTAGGGAGTTTTATACCCCATCAGGCAGGAACTACTACCCATAGCCAGCAGGAAGTAGTTACAGAAATTGACAACTGCCCTTCGACTCCCCCTTAAGAATAAGGGTGTGAACTCTCTGATGGGGGAATTTGAGGCAGTTTAGCCTAGGGAATGAGGGAAGGCAGCTGGATTGAGAACAAAGCCGTAACAGTCACAGCTGAAGCCCTGCCAAGAACCTGGTCATGAGGTCCTGTTTGAAAGTCCTGGCTGAGAAAGCCCCAGAGGGTCCCAAACAGGAAGGCTCCCCTGTTGGTCCCCTGAAGCCAATGGGGAACAACCTAAGTGGACTATGTTATAGGCCAATGGGAAGCCCGGAAAGGACCCAATCCAAAATGCCACTGGTAACAATCCCTACTTAGCATACAGGAAGGAGGAGGAGGAAAAGCAACCTTCATAAAGCCTAACCTCAGCCCCCAGCACATGCATCTCACCCTTAAGCTTGCTCACATTCAAGTCTCATGTGTGTACTCTCACTTTCTTTCAGTTCTCATTAAACATTTTACGTGCTTAACCTATGGCGCATCCTTGAATTATTTCCTGCAACGTGACCAAGAACCTGGAAACTACACCCAGCAACTCATCAGTAGGCACAACAACTACAAATGAACTGAATATGTTAGAATGAGTAAAACCAAGCAAATGAACTAACAAAACATAGCTATGTGTCATTTACAAAAGACATATCTAAAACAAGTATACAGAAAGGTAGGAAGTACAATAATGGGATACAATACAATAAATAAAACAAAAAAGATGTAGTTACATTAATATCAGACAAAATATAATTTAAGACTTAAAAGCATTTTAAGAATAAGAAGATCACACTTAACAATAAAAAGTTCAATTCACCTACAATATATAACAATTCTAAACTTGTATGCATCTAAGAGCATAGCTTCAAAATATCAATAAAATCTAGAATGGTAAGGAGAAAGAAAAAAAATCCACTATCAGAGTGGGATATTTTTAACATATCTCTCTCAGTAATATGTATTAGACAAACAATAAGGTTATAGAAAATGTGAAAAACACAAATAACAAGAACCTGAAAAACAAAAAACAAATTAATTAAAAGTCCAGTGCTCCAGTCCTGCCAATTAAATTATATTATTTGAGTGTTGGGTCAAGGATTTACAGTTTTAAAAGCTCCCTAGGAGATGCTAATGTGAAGTTAAGGTTGAGAACTACTAGTCTAGGGGAAAGGATATTGCAACTTCAGCATAGGCACTAGTGATAAGGATAGTGAGAAGACAGGAACAGATTTGGAAAATCACTCATAGAATTCCTGGCTTGGGAAGAGTTTCTCAAAGCCTCAATATTTGTTTAAGAATAAATTAGTAATTTTACATATGACCCCCTAGGAGGAAAAATTATGGAATTTGGGAGACTGCTTTGTTTTAAGGACTAAGGGAGAAAAGGGTATCAAGGATGACTCACAGGTCCCTGAGATAGGGAGCAAAGGATAGAGTACAACTTTTGGGGAAAGATGGGAAGTTCATTTTTGGACCTGTTGGTATGAGATACCAATGGGATTTCCAGATAGAATCTATATTTGTTATTGGATATGCAGATATGAAGCCTGGGGGTAAAATTTGGCCTAGAGATAAAAGTTTGAACTTAGAATATAGAGTGGCCTTTCCCCATCTACAGTGAATCCATGGGAAGAAAGTTTGTCACCTTTCAAGGAAAGCACAGAGAGTAAGAAGATAAAGACAAGATTTTATCAGTATGTAGGATGTTTGCAGATTTCACACATGAAGCAATTTTTAGTTTTGACAAGGTCCACAGTGTGGCCATGGAAGTGAGAGGTTGAAGTGGAAAGGAGGTTCATTAGAATAGAGGAGGTCAAGGAACAGAGAAGCCAGAAAGCTGGATGGATCATTGAGGTGAAAGTTCAAGTCACCCAAGTAATTACAAGATTGTAATAACTCAGTGGCTCTGAAAGTTTAATGTGCATCAGTATAACCTGGAGGTCTTGTTTAAATGCAGATTTCTGGACCCCACACCAGAGTTTTTGATTCAGCTGGAAACACAATAATTTGTGTTTCTACCAAGTTTCCAGATGATGCTGATACTGCCAGCCAGGGGACCATGCTTGACAATCACTGCAATAGAGTGAAGACCGAGTCAGGTGCCAAAGTCTTCAACGAAAGTGTTTAGTTGAGGACAGCAATGAAGAGGGAGGGATACTAACCCTAAGCAATTGATTTAGAATGAGGCCCTGACACTTGGACACTTGTCCCTGCCTCAGTCCAGAGGTTTGGGCAGCCTTTATCTCCTCTCGTTAGTCTCAATTTTACAATCTGGGTCTAAGGGCTTTGCTTATTTGTTTGTTGGAATACACATTGCATTAATGCTCAAATCAGAAATAGCTAGAAGCATCTTTATTCTAAAATTAGCAACTTTAGGGGTAAAAGCAGACTGAACTGCCAAATTGCTTTCTATCCATAGAGGTTTCACTGGTATGTTGGGGAATGAAGAAAAGAAAGGAAAATAAAACACTAGAGAAGTCATTCATTTATAGATTAAGTGAATAATGACAAGCATATTTCTCACACTATTGCTCTTTCTCGTAATAAACATGTTTTGTGCCATCATGCAATTCTCTGAAACATATTTTACAAGTTTTAGGAGTTACCCTTATCTCTTTACATTAAAAGTCAGGAAAACACAAGAAGGATTCAAAATTTATATATATTAAAAAAAAAAAAAAAAAAGATGAAACGTGGTAAAATATAATCTTACAGGAGACCTTTGCCTCAGCTTGATGAATCAGATAAGAAGGCTTTGTTCACATCAAGGAGTTTGCTTCATCTCTGTAAAAAGCCCTGTGTCCCTTGTTCTTTTTCAATCAAGATGCAAAAAGTAGAGACTTAACTGTTTTTTTTTTTTTCACTTGTAGAAACACACATACAACATTAACTTTCCTGTCTCAACTACTCCCAAGCATACAATTCAGTGGGGTTAAGCACCTTCATGATGTTGTACTACCCTCACCACCATCCATTACCAGAACTTTCCCATCACCCCAATCAGAAACCCTGCACCCGTTATGCATTAACTCTCCTTCCCTCCCCCTCTGTACTCTATTTACTGTCTATAAATTTGCATATTCTAAGTATTTCATTTAAGTAGATTCATATAATATCCGTTCCTTTGTGTCTGACTTATTTCACTCAACACCATGTCTTCAAGGTTAATCCATGTAGTGGCATATGTCCGAATTAATTGATTTTTAAAACAAGAATCTTTGAAAAAAATGTTATGAAATACTTGCCATACAAATAGATATAGAGAGGGGTTGGATGTAGCTCAACTGGTTGGGCATCCGTCTCCCATATGGAGGGACCCAGGTTCTATCCCCGGGACCTCCCGGTAAAAAAAAAAAAAAACAAAAAAAAACCAAATAGATATAGAGAATATTACAATGAACAGCCAACGAGTCACCTTCCAACTTGAAAAATAAGCATTATTCATACAGTTGAAGCCCCCTATGGACCCTTTCCCATATACACTCTCCTCTGCCCCCACAGGTAAGCACTTTCCTGAATTTGTTATCCTGCTAGTACATTCTTGTGTATCCCTAAAAAATCATATAATATTGTTTTTTAAAAAATGTTTTATTTTGAAATAGCTTCAAACTTACAGGACAATTACAAAAATAACACAATCCCCATACAGAGAACTCCAACAAACTCCCATACCCTTACATACCTAGATCCACCAATTTTACCATTTTGCCACAGTTGCCAGATCATTTTGTCCATCAGTCTATCTATCTATCTATCTATCTATCTATCTATCTATCTATCTATCTTTCATTTTCTGAACACTTGAGTATAACTTGTATATATCATGCTCCTTGAACACTTAATAGTTACATGTACATTTCCTAAGAACAGTATAATCAATTTAAGTGTAGTTATCACGTTCAAGGAATTTAACATTGATGTAAAGCTTACAGCCTGTATTCCAATTTTTTCATATGTCTCAAAAATGTCTTTTTGGGCCTTTTCTCCTCCATTATTAGTTCCCGTCCAGGATCATGGATTGCATTTAATTGTCATTGTCTCCTTAGTTGCTCATTCTTTTTATAAATTGTGGGAACATATATGCAACATAAACTTTCCCACCTTAACCATCCCCAAGCATATCATGCGGTGGGATTACCCATATTTACACTGTTGTGGTACCCTCACAACCTTCCATTACTAAAACGTTTCCATCACCCTAAACAAAAACACTACACCCATTATTAACTTCCCATCTCCTTTACCCCCTGGCAACCTGTTCTCTAATTTCTGTCCCTATGAGTTTGCATATTCTCTGATATTTTCTTTGTAATTACCAAGGGGCTTAAATTTAACATTCTAATTTTGTAACAATCTCGTTTGCTTTGATACCAAATTAATTTCAATACTATACACAAACTATATTCCTGTATCCCTCCATCCCCCACCTTCATGTAGTTTTTGCCACAAACTACATGTTTATACACTGAGTCAAACGTTACTGATTTATCATTGCATTTTATGCATTTGCCTTTTAGATCCTGTAAGAGATAACACGTGGAGTTACAAACCAAAAGAACAATAGTACTGGCATTTATATTTACATATTTCATTACCTTTACCAGAAATCCTTATTTCTTCATGTGTCTTCTATCTACTTTCTGTTGTCCCTTCTTTCAATCTGTAGAACTCCCTTTAGTATTTCTTTTAGAACTGGTCTAGTGGCAACAAACTCCCTCAGCTTTTCTTTATCTGGGAATATCTCAATCTTGCCTTCAGTTTTTTTTTTTTTGTTTTTTTTTTTTTACCGGGAGGTTCCGGGGATCGAACCCAGGTCCCTCCATATGGGAGACAGATGCCCAACCAGTTGAGCTACATCCGCCCCTCATTGCCTTCAGTTTTGAAAAACAGTTTGCCAGATACAGAACTCTTGGTTAGCAATTTTCTGTTTTCAGCACTTTAAATATACCATCTGTTTTAGTTTCTAAAGGCTACCAATACAATATACCAGAAGTGGGTTGGCTTTTATAATGGGAATTTATTAGGTTAAATGCTTATAGCCCTGAGGCTGTGAAAGTATCCAAATCAAGGCATCTTCAGAGATGCTCTCTCACCAAAGTTTGACTGCTGGCTATCTGATCCTGGACTCTCCCTTCTCTAGGTACAAAGGCAGCCAGTCTCTCCCTTCTCTAGGTTCACTTTCTACCCAAGCTCAGCTGTGGGCCATCAGACATATGGTGGGCCTCCTCTCTTTGGGGCTCTCAGGGGCCTCTTTCTGTGCCTCTGTGCTCCACTGACTCCAGCCTCTGGCTTCTGGGACCTCTCTCAGCCTGTTGAAGTTTCTCTATTTATGCCGCTTTTTCTCTGTGTGTCTGCTGCTTTCAGACCTCTGTTTATAAAGTATTCCAGCAAGAGGACCAAGACCCACCTTGGATCATGCCTCACTGAAGAAATCCAATCAAAGCCCTCCCAACTGAATCCAATCCAGTCTCACATCCACAGGAATGGCTTAGCTCCAAGAACATGATCTTTTCTTGTAGTCACAAAAAGCTTCAAACTGTCATAACATCCACTACCATCTTGCCTTGCTGGTTTCCAATGAGAACTAATCTCACAGAGGCTCTCTTGTATGTAATATGTTGCTTCTCAACTGTGGCTTTCAGAATTCTCTCTTTATCTTTGTCACTCGACAGTTTGATTATAATGTACAGTGGCTTGGGTTTATTTGGGTTTATCACATTCAGAATGAATTGATTTTTTTTTTTTTTTAAAGATTTATTTATTTACTTTCTCCATTTTAAACCCCCCCCCTTCACCATTTGCTGTTTTTGTGTGTGTCCATTTGCTGGGCAATTCTCTGTGTCTGTTTCCTGCCATCTCTTCTCATCCTCCTCCTCCAGTCTTCACCAGGATTCGATCCTGGAGACCTCCGATGTAGGAGAGAGGTATTCTGCCGCCTGTGCCACCTCAGCTCCTGGCTTCTGGAGCTTTCGGAGCATCTCATCTTGTCTCTCTCCTGTTACATCATCATCCTGCTGCATGGCTCTCGGGGCCCGACAGCTCAGCAGCACACAGAGCCTGGCAGCCCATGCGCCTTCGGGAGGTCCCGGGGATCGAACCCAGGTCCCTCCATATGGCAGACGGACGCCCAACCATTTGAGCCACATCCGCCCCCCAAGAATGAATTGATTTTTAATCCACCTTTCTCTTCTCTGGAGACATGTTTTCTGATTCCACTTGTCAAGAGTTCTCAGTAGCTCCTCCATAAGACTTTGGAGCCATCAAGCAAAAAGGACTTTTGAGCCACGCTTTGATTTCCCAAAATTCTTGTGGCCCATATTAGATATTAACTACTTCCTGTCTACCTGAGGTGTATGGGCAACCAGGGAAATCAAAGCTGGCTAGCTTACCACAGAGCCAGAATGTTAGAATTGGTAGGGACCTTGAAGGTCACCCCTTCTGACTATTCCTCTGCCTCTGGACATTTTACGGTTGCTGAATCTGAGACCAGAGAGAGAAAATTTTTGCTCAAGGCCTCACCATCTCAGCATTCCATGTGGTCCTAAAGGTAATCAAATTCTAGCTACCCAGTGTCACAACCAGGGAATAAAATTCAATCCTTTTGACTCCTGGCACAGTGCACCTTAATCTCATCTTGAGATAGTACCCTTGTGCCTCAGAAAAAGTCTAGAGGGATGTAAAAACCCTTCTGTTTTTCTGATCAAATCATCTTCATCTACCTTCTGGCATCTGATAGAAGAAACTGGGAAGGAAGGCTACAGTTGGAGAGTAACTCTCCAAGTGTCCTCCCTGACCAGTATCATCAGTATTGCCTGGGAACTTGCTAGTAATAGAGATTCTGGGATCCCATGCAGACCTAAGAAATCAGAAACTTTGGGGACGGAGTTCAGAAAACTTTTAACAAGCTGTTGAGGTGGTTCTGATAGACCCTAAAGTTCATGATGCACTATATTAGCAAATTAATTCTGCATTTTTATAAAGATCTCCTGTTCACCTGGTTTTTTTTCTATCTTAGAGAGAAATTTCAATCCTCTTCAAATCTGTGTGAGCTCTGGATCAGATTTAGCCCTTCCAACATTTGCTAATTTATGAAGTTTCTTTTCTCTGAGTCTGTGTTTTCTCATCTATCAAATGGAATAATAACCCCTTTTACAAGCCTCATGGGATTATTGTGAGGAGTAATGGGAGGTTGGCTGATAAATCACTTTCTAAACAAGCTGTCTGCTATGAATTTGTGAGGGATTGCTACAGTGGTATCTGGATTGCTACTTTCAGCCCAGAAAAGAATCCTTGTGATACCATCTAGGTCTACAATGACAGTAACCAGCCCACCAATCAAGGGGGCTTTTTGTGTTTTTTTTTTTTTTTTCCATTAAAATTTTTTTTTTTTTATTGAAGTATATCATTCATGAGCGTACATAAACAATAAGTGAATGGTTAAAGTTGTGAACTTACAAAAAAAACATGCATAATATCATACAGGGCTCCCATGTATCACCCCACCACCGATACCTTGCATTGTTGTGAAACCTTTGTAACAAATTACGGAAGAGCATTGTCAAAGTATTGCAACTAACTATAGTCCATATCTTACATTTGGTGTATTTTCCCCCAACCCATCCTATTTTTTGTTGTTGTTCATAAACGATACAATTTATCTAAAGTGTGCAATCAATGGCATTTGGTATAATCGCAGAATTGTGCATTCATCACGTCAATCAGTATTAGAGCATTTTCATTACTCCAAAAAAAGAGAAAAAACACAACAAAAAATAAACCGCTATCATACCCATATTTTAATGCTACTAATTACAAATCCTATTATGTGCTTTCACAATTTCTGTTCATTTCCAAACATTTTCAAACAACTTTTTCACAATTCTTCACAGATTAAACCACAGCTTTCCCTTCTCTAACTACATTCTGTTCTCTGGTGACTTACATTCTAGCTATTAACTCCACGGGTTTGCTCATTATAATTAGTTCATAATAGTGAAATCATACAATATCTGTCCTTTTGTGCCTGGTTTGCTTCACTCAACATAATGTCCTTTAGGTTCATCCATGTTGTCATATGCTTCATGACTCCTTTCTTCTTACAACTGAATTATATTCCATTGCGTATATATACCACAGTTTGTTTATCCATTTGTCAGTTGCTGAACATCTGGGTTGTTGCCATCTTTTGGGAATTGTGAATAATGTTGCCGTGAACATCGGTGTGCAAATGTCTGTTCGTGTCACTGCTGTCAGATCTTCTAGGTATATACCTAGTAGCGATATTGCCAGGTCATATGATAGATCTATATCTAACTTCCTTAGGAACCACCAAACAGACTTCCACAGCAGCTGTACCATTCTACATTCCCACCAATAGTGAATAAGTGTTCCTTCTCTCCACATCCTTTCCAGCACTTGTAGTTTTCCATTTTCTTAATAGTGACCATTCTAGTAGGTGTGAAATGATATCTCATTGTAGCTTTGATTTGCATTTCCCTAATAGCCAGTGGTGTTGAACAGTTTTTCACGTGTTTTTTTTTTTTTTTTTTTTTTTTTTGCCATTTGTATTTCTTCTTTAGAAAAATGTCTATATAGGTTTTTGCCAATTTTTAGGAGGTACCAGGGATTGAATCCAGGACCTTGTACATATGAGGCAGGCACTCAACCACTGAGCTACATCCGTTTCCCTTGCCCATTTTTTAATCTGGCCATTTGTCTTTTTACTGTTGAGTTGTAGCATCTCTTTATATATCATGGATAGTATACCTTTGTCGGATGTGTGATTTCCAAATATTTTTTCCCTTTGAGTAAGCTGCCTTTTTACCCTCTTCACAAAGTCCTTCAAAGTGCAAAAGTATTTTATTTTGAGGAGGTCCCATTTATCTATTTTTTCTTTTGTTGCTTGTGCTTGGGTATAAGTTTTAAGAGATCCCCACCAACTGCAAGTTCTTGCAGATGT
The DNA here is from genome assembly GCA_026826555.1 of Tolypeutes matacus. Classification (NCBI taxonomy): domain Eukaryota; kingdom Metazoa; phylum Chordata; class Mammalia; order Cingulata; family Chlamyphoridae; genus Tolypeutes; species Tolypeutes matacus. The sequence goes on from JAKSZT010053883.1 coordinate 48,034,173, forward strand.
TTCCCTACATTATCTTCTAGCAGTTTTATGGTCCTGGCTTTTATATTTAGGTCTTTGATCCATTTTGAGCTGATTGTTGTATAGGGTGTGAGATAGGGTTCTCTTTCATTCTTTTGGTTATGGATATCCAGTTCTCTTAGGGGGGCTTTTTTTCTTACAATTCAATTCCCCACATTAATGAAGGTCAAATTATTCATCTGCTGACTTGTGAAAACACTGCACATCTGAACATTAATGATATATGTTTCATCTAAATGTCTATTTTATTTGAAATCCAAGGAAGGGGAAATTAAGCAATAATGAGTATTTAAATTTCTTTTTAGTTCTGGTGGATAATTGCCTGTAAAACATCTTTAGAAAAAAAAGAAAGAAAGAAAGCAGTATTTGGAGTCAGAAGTCCTAGGTTGAGGCCCAGTGTTGCCTCTAACTGTATGACATAAGAACAGCCACTAAGCGTCTCTAAACCTGTCCTCATTGTTTTATCTGCAAAATGAAAATGATCATTACCTGCTTCACCTAAGTCAGTTCCTTCATCCCCTCACTGGTAGAACCATTCCAGGTGATCAGAAATGTACTCAGTATCTTTTTACTCTTTAATCTTCCAGGGCAGGGCAGGGGGGCTTTTCTTAATGGTGATGCTTTAGCAAACTTTTGCCTTGTTCTGGTGTGTGGTTGGAATGCTGCTCAGCACCTTATGCCTAGGGATTAGTCAGCTGACATTTCATCTTACTCAGTAAGCTTGCTTTCTCCTTTATTAAACTGTTCAGGAGGAGCTTGTTTATTTTTAAGTAGGAGTCTTTCTCATTATCCAACAGAGTTCACAAAAGTAGACCTTCATAATGGTCCCCTCCCTCTAAGTTTTAGGATACTGAATATTAAAAAATAACAGGAAATCCTGGCTTAGAAATTAGTGAGTTGTGTTGAAATTCCTGATCCTTTGCTTTCGCCTTTTCCCATTTAACTTCTTGAACCACTGACTTAGAATTAGAAGGAATCTTAGCAATCATCAAACCCAATTTTTTACTCATCACAGAACTCCTGTCTCTAGTATCCCCAACAGTTTGTCAGTCAGTCCCTTTTATACAATTCTGGTGACCAGGAGCTCACCATCTCACAAGTAGCCCATTTCATACAGGATAGTTCTTCTTTTTTGTTGAACTGAAATCTACCCTTCTATGGCTTCTTATTCCCCCTTTGCTTCTAGCTCTACCTTCTATAGCAAGTTGGAGCAAATTGGTAGTCTCTTAATAATTATAATAACAGTATTCACTTAAGAATATGAATCAATCTTTATAAAGTCTGTAAACAAGTGACTTTCAGCAGAAATTAACTGCCATAAGTCCTCATCACCTTAGATACGGCTTTCATTTTAATTTAGTTGCGACCAGAGGCCACCAAGATTCAATAGCTGGAATTTTGAAAAGATATAAGTATTTTTGAGAGGGCAAAGCACTGAATTAATCATTAACTTCTGCTTACACAGATAAAAAGGAAGGAATAGTGAAAAATTATATACCACTTACCCTTGAATTTAAGTTAAAGCTTAATTTACTCTGAATCCTATAAAGTTGGTTTTCTATGTGTATTAAAAGGAGCAGAGCTTCCCAGCGATATCAAAAGGTTTATTTTAATAGTACTAAGGAATCTCAATTTGTAATCTCAAGATTATAAATTGTTATAGGAAACTATATTTGTTAGAATGTTTGTAGTAGAAAATGATATTTGTTTACTTGAAGTTATAAACTATGTTTGCCAAAGGAGGTTAATTATATTCATTAATCTTATAGTGAGTAACCACCCAGAATAAAGACTGCCTTAACTCAACAGAATAAAAGATTGTACAGATCCTCTTAAAATTAGGAACATTGATAAAGGCATCCCTCTTTGTAAAACTTAATTTTTTTTTTTTTTTTTTTTACCGGGAGGTCCCGGGGATCGAACCCGGGTCCCTCCATATGGGAGATGGACGCCCAACCAGTTGAGCCACATCCGACCCCTGTAAAACTTAATTTTATAGTAAAATAAATAATGCCTCTAAATTATTATCTTTTAAATTTTTATTTATTTACTTTTGGAATAGAAAATACATTCACATGATTCAAATTCAAGAGATACAAAAGGCTACACCAGGGAGGCGGCTGTGGCTCAATCAGTGGGGCTCCCGTTTACCATGTGGGAGGCCCCGGGTTCGGTTCCCGGGGCCTCCTGGTGAGGGCAGGCCCACCCGCACGGCGTGGTTGGCTGACCCAGCGAGCACAGGAGCGGGGGGGGGGATAAATGAATAAATAAATAAAATCTTTAAAAAAAAAAAAAAAAGGCTACACCAGGGGGCAGATGTGGCCAAATGGTTGGGTATCCATCTCCCATATGGAGGGATCTGGGTTTGATCCCTGCGGACCTCCCAGTAAAAATAAAAATAAATATAAATATAAATATAAAAATATATTTTGACAGGCACTGTCCCTACACTCAGAGGACTATTGCTGCTCCCTTGGAGATTGTGGCAGAGCTCTCCAGGCTAGGAATTCAGATTCCCTCATTTATTGTGTGATTATCCACCCATCGTGACCATGGGAGATGTTTGTGTGGGATGTGGTGGGAGGTGTGGGAGGTGGGCAACATGGGAATCCCAGTGCGTTCCATGTAATATTTTAGGTAATCTAAGCACCTCTTAAAATATATGTATATATATATATATATATAACATTTTTGTAAGCAAATACACATATATGCATATATATTTATATAAAAATAATAATAATAAAAAAATATATATATAGAAGGAGCATGGGTGTGCTGCCAGGGCCCACTGAGCCATGCAGCAAGATGATAACATAACAGGAGAGTGACACAAGGGCGAGCCAAGACGAGACATACCAAAAAACCAGGAACTAAGGTGCCGCAGGTGGTAGGACACCTCTCTCCCACATTGGAGGCTCCCAGGATCGAATCTCAGTAAAGACAGGAAGGGAAGGATGAGAAGAGAGGGCGGGAAACAGACACAGAGAATTGCCCAGCAAATGGGCACACACAAAAAAACCCAGCAAAAACGGTGGGGGGTAAAAATGGATAAAAGTAAATAAATAAATAAATCTTAAAAAAAAAAAGGCTACACGGTGGAAAGTTTTCCTTTTGTCTGTCTCTCTGCCATCTAGATTTCCCTGGTGGTAATCAGGCAACTGAAGATACCCGTTTCTTTTAAACTTTTCCAGGGATATTTTATATAATCAAGCAGGAATGATAGCATGCAATATATTGTTTCAGACTGTGCTTTTTCACTTAACAATAGATCTTGAAGATTATTCCATATCAGTACTAAATTACCATTTATATTTGGACATGTTCTGAACTTTTTATTCTGTTTCATTGATTACAGATCAACTGTGGTTTCATTCTTCCTTAATGACAGAACCTGACTTTTTTATGGTAGTTTTCCTCCACTACCATCAAGTCTTCAGGAAGGTGACTCCCAGATCAGACACAGAGAGTAGATCATGATTGGTCTAAGCTAATACTAGTGGTCTTACTCCTTTTGCTGTTTATTGCTTTATTGATTTATCCATGGGTATATGACCCGATTCTGGCTATTAGGACTTGTGGGGATCTCTACTGGGTGACTACAAGGAAAATAGTAGCTTCTTAGACATACAAGGGGAGATATTTATTAGGCAGTTGACTACATAAGTCTGAATTTTGGAAGAGAGTTAATAGAGGTGTAATTGAGAGACGGGTGTTAATCACTTTATAAGTGTGGTGGTTTGAAACTGTATTTACTCCAGAAAATCATGTTCTTAAAAGTTAATCCATTCCTGTGAATGTAAACCTGTTGTGAGTAGGACCTTTTGAATTTGTTACTTCAGTCAAGGTATGGCCCAGGGTGAGTCTTAATCTTCTTACTGGAGTCCTTTGTAAACGGGATGAATACAAAGGAAGAGAGAAACCCACTAACGCAAGAAACCGAAAGCAATGAAACCCAGAAGAGAAGGGGGAGACCAGCAGATGCTACCATGTGCCTTGCCATGTGGCAGAGGAGCCCAGGATAGCAGGTAGCCTGTCTTTGGGAAGAAAGCATCACTTTAATGATGCCTTGATTTGTACATTTTCATGGCCTCAAAACTGTAAGCTCGTAAGTTAACAAATTCTCATTGTTAAAAGCCAACCCATTTTATGGTATCTGCTTTTGGCAGCCCAGCAAAGTAAACACTAGGTCATATTCAAAGTACTATAATCAGATAAGGTGAGGGGAGTAGAATGTCCTGGTAGTCAATGAGGAGTAAATGATCAGCTCTGTCTAGTGTTCCTAATAGGTCAAGAACCATGGGGACTGATAATTGTCTGTTCAATTTAGCAGATGGACATCACTGGTGACAAAAGCATGTCAGTGGAGTGGTGGAGGTGTAAGCTTAAGTGGAGAGGGTCCAACAGAAAATAGGAAAATGGAAGTTGAGACATTGAGTACAGTACAGCCACCTTTGTGAAGCATTTTGCTATAGAGAACAGAAAAATGTGGCAGCAGCTGGAGGATCAAGGGGATTCAGAAAAAGCTTTTTGTTTTGTTGTTTTGTTTTGTTTTGTAAGATAGAAGAAACACATTCATGTTGGCATGCCAATGGGAAACGGAAACAAAAAAATAGTATTGCAGGGATGAGGAAAAAATGCTGGACAGATACCTTTGAGAAAGTAGAAGGATATGGGCCCTAGTATGGTGCTATTCCGTGTGTTGTCTGTGGACAGGTGATGGACTACAAAATGTTTGTTACTGGTTTGAGGGAGAAATTGAGAGTAAATGTTTAGAACTTTTATAGCAATTTGATAGAAAAATTTACGTATATTGGATATAATAATAAAAAACCTGGACTTGCATTTTGTATGTCAAAATTTTTTTTTATTAGAACAGTTGTAGGTTTACAGAAACATCATGCAGAAAGTAGAGAATTCCTATATACTCTCCTCATACACAGTTTTCCCTATTATTAACATTTTGCATTAGTATGACACCTTTGTTAAGATTCATGAGACAATTATTATAATTATGCTATTAACTTTAGCCCACTGTTTACATTAGGATGCACTCTTGTGCTGTACAGTTGTATGGGTTTGTGTGTGTGTTAACTTACATACAGCCTAAAATTTCCCTTTTTACCCCTTTTGAATATACAATTAAGTGTTGTTAACTAAATACATAAAATTGTGCCTCCATCCCCACCACCCATAGCCAAAATTTTTCCATTACCCTAAAAAGAAACTCCATACCAATTAAAAATTAATTCCTTATTCCCCCCTCCTACTCGGCCCATGGGACCTGTATTCTCCTTTCTGATTACAAATATGCATATACTATTTATTTAATATAAGTTAAATCATACAGCATTTATCCTTTTGTGTCTGGATGATTTCACACAACATGATATCTTCAAGGTTCATCCATATTGTAGCATGCATCAGAACTTCATTTCTTTTTACAGCTGAATAATATCCCATTGTGTGTATCCATTTATTGATTGATGGACACTGTGACAGTTTGAGATTATTTGTGAATCCCAAAAGAGAAAGATTATGTTTGTACACTATTCCTCTGGGGGTGATACCCTTTGATTGCATTAGAGTCAGCTGAGATGTCTTGATTAAATTATCTATTAGGGCTTTGATTCGACCACATTAGTAGGGCATGACTCAGGTTGAGTCCCCACCCCATGGTGGGCCGATATAAGTAGGCACTCACTCAAGAAGACATACAGGAAGAGAGAGAGCACTGTCATTTTTGATCCTGGGGCCCCAGGGAGAGATGAGCCATTTGCCTGATAGTTTGCAGGTGACCTTAGGAAGAGAGCCAAGACTGATACAGGAAGCCCTGAGAGACAAGCCCTATGCCATCCTACATCTGAGCTTGGGAAGAACCTGGACCCATGGAGCCACAACAGGAAGAGGAAGCCAGGGAAGCAGAGACCAGGCAGAGCTCTGCAACCATCTAGCTTCAACAAGTGGCAACTGACTTTTGGTGAGAAAGCAACCTTGAATTTGATTCTTTAGGGCCTTGTAACTGTAAGCTTTTAGCCCAATATAAACTCTTTATAAAAGCAAACAGATTTCTGGTACTTTGCATCAGCACCCCTTTGGCAGACTAATACAGACACTTGAGTTGCTTCCATCTTTTGGCAATTGTGAGTAATGCAGCTATGAACAATGCTGTGCAAATATCTGTTTAAGTCCCTGCTTTCAAATCTCTAGAAGTGTAATTGCTGGGTCATATGGTAATTCTATACTTAATTTTCTGAGGAATTGCTAAACTGTTTTCCATACAGGGTGTACCATTTTACATTCCCACCAAAAATGAACCAGTGTTCCTATTTCTCCACATATTCTATAACACTTGTAATTTTTTGTTTTTAATAACAGCCATTTTAGTGAGTGTGAAATGGTATCTCATTGTGGTTTTGATTTGCATTTCTCTGATGGCTAAGGACTTTGAACATATTTTCATGTGCTTATTGGCCATTTGTATATTTTCTTTGGAGAAATGTCTGTTCAGGTCTTTTTCTCATATTTTAATTGGGTCATATAACTTTTTGCTATTGAGTTGTAGAATTTCTTTATATATTCTGGATATTAAACCCTTATTAGATTTTTCCTCCCTGTAGTGCTCCTGGGCCAGCAGATCTATGGTGAACCGCAGATGCTGGTCTCAGTCCTACGGAATGGGGTTTGTTAAAGTTTTCAAGAATAAGGACTATTTCAAGAGACAACAAGGGATACCCACAATAAAAAATTAATTAATTAATTAATTAAAAAAAAAAAAAAAAAAGAGATACCAAGGGAAATTGAGAAGAAGATGAGAGGGTAAAACTGATTACTATGTTTGGAAATACTTGGTAATCCAGGATAAAAATGTGTAGATCACACCTAAATACAGGATGATAGTTCGTGTAAACAACAGAGATGTCATTTGTCAGATTGCTTATACCTGTATAGAAGGGGATAGGACAGTCTGTGCAGCTTATGCTCACAAACTCCCAAAGTATGGTGTGAAGGTTGGCCTGATAAATTATGCTGCAGCATATTGTACTGGCCTGCTGCTGACCCTTGGGCTTCTCAACAGGTTTGGCATGATCAAGATCTATGAAGGCCAAGTAGAAGTAACTGGAGGTGAATACAACATGGAAAGTATTGATGGTCAACCTGGTGCTTTCACCTGCTATTTGGATGCAGGACTTGCCAGAACTACCACTGGAAATAAATTTTTTGGGGCTTTGAAGGGAGCTGTGGATGGAGCTTGTCTATCCCTCACAGTACCAAGTGATTCCCCAGTTATGATTCAGAGAGCAAAGAATTCAGTGCAGAAGTACATCGGAAGCACATCATGCGTCAGAATGTTGCAGATTATATTACCTAATGGAAGAAGATGAAGATAGATACAAGAAACAGTTCTCTTAATACGTAAAGAACAACATAATGTCAGACATGATGGAGGAGATGTACAAGCAAGCCCATGCTGCTATATGAGAGAATCCAGTCTATGAGAAAAAGCCTAAGAAAGAAGTTAAAAAGAAGAGGCGGAACCATCCCAAAATGTCTCTTGCCCAAGAGAAAGATCCGGTAGCTCAGAAGAAGGCAGTTTCCTCAGAGCTCAGGAGTGGGCTGCTGATAGTTAAACCTAACTGCAATTTTCTGTGAAGATTTTTCAGACAAAGACAAAAAACTTATCAACTTGCAAAAAATAAAAAATAAAAAAACAACCCTTATTAAATATATGGTTTCCAATTATTTTCTCCCATCCTGTGGTTGTCTTTATACTTTCTTGATAAAGTCCTTTGATGCACAAAAGTTTTAAATTTTGATGTTCCATTTAACTATTTTTTCTTTTGTTACTTGTATTTGAATGTCTTTTTAAAATGTCATTTTTCTATTTTTTTTTTTTTTTTTTACAAAAATATGGATCTTTAACTGGTTGAGGAAAAGAAAACTGGGCCCTTCAGCACAGTTTGAGAAACTTTGTGGAGAGTTTGACTTTTGTGAGGAGACAAATAGTTCATTTTTCATGAGGAAAGCTTGGAAGACAAAGTATATGAGCAGAGTTACAGTTAAGTTGGAAGTTCCTTTGTTTTCTTCACTCTTCTCGAAATTGGAAGCAAAGTCATCACTTAAGTGAGAATGAGAAATGAGGTGATGGAAGTTTGTAGAGAGATGTGAAATAGTTGTTAGGACAGTAGAAGAGTATATGCATCTGGACAAATGTTAGTAGTATAACTCACTTGAGCATAATGATATCAAATCTAGAATGAGACCAATCTGGAGGGTTTGGGATGTTTCTCCATGCCCCGTTTTGCTGCAGACTTGGAATTTCGTTAGGTGAGTATACAGAAAGGAGAGAAGGACTAGAGGAATGAAAATGACTATATGGGAATGATTTTCTTGATGGACAATAAAATTTAAGCTGTTTAAGGAGAGAAGTTAGGACATGAGGGTAATAAGGATCATGAAAATGTAGTAGGACCAAAGGAATTTGGGTGTTGGTGGAGTTAATTTTTGGAGGTGGAGTGTTAGAGTGAGGTAGAAAGGAAGGACGTTGTGGTGGGAGAGTTGGATGACTAAAATTGAGATTATGGAGGAGTTATAATTATTGGTAATAGAAGATCTAAGGTTGGAGCATGGAAGTGAGAGGCTGAGGAAGGGTGATCACTAAAGGAGAGGAATCGAGAGAGGTCAGGGCATTGGAAAAATCACCTAAGAGAAGATTGAAATTCTGAATTTTGACAATACTAGTGACAGTGTACCAGAGCTAAAATCTTAAAGAGTGAGAGAAAGTGATCCAGAGAATGCTCCTGTCTTCTGCTTTAATGTGATGTTCAAAGCTCAAAAAAAGAAGAGACGATTTGAGAGGGTGTGGCTCCTTTAAGAGTTTGGGAGGGGAAACCAGGAGTCGGGCGCTGGGGCGGGACCTTTGCTGAGTGTGCGCAATTGAGAGCGGAGGCGGGGTCAAGCTTCGGCTCGCGAGCGAGGGCGGGGCCCTATGGGGGCGGAGTCTGCGCTTCGGCTTCGGCTTCGGCTTCGGCTCCGGCTCTGGCTGCGGCTTCTGCGGCTGCACTTCCAGCTTCTGAGGGAAGGAGGCCGAGGCCTGGGCTGAGCCCGGAGCCGCCGCAAGACCCAGCCTGCTGGAGCCCCCGCGCCGGCTTGGCCTGGGGGCGGGCTCGGGCCCGGCCCGCCGCCGAACCCGGGACAGAGGCTGCATGCCCGAGGACCAGACCGGCGCAGCCATGGTGAGGGAGCGAGGCCTGCTTGAGCCGCAGTCGCCCGCCACCCTGACCCCCGCGGGCCTGCCCCTCCCTAGCTCTGGTGCCCCCTCCGCGCCCTGCCTTTATTTCTTGCCCTTTTTACCGCCCCCTCGATGTCCCGCTTCTCCTTCCCCTTGTTCTTCGTCCACCTGCTGGGGTGAGCCCCTTTAGGTGACACCCCCTTAATCACTCTCCTCCCCGGTAACCCCTTCTTTATCACCCCCAGTGACAGCCTGTTTCGCGTTCCCCTTTGCCGCCCCCTCCTCGTCTTTTATTTCCACCCTTCCTTTTCGCTTCCATTTTGCCTTTTTCTCTCTTCTGGGATCTCTACACCTTTCCTCTTTCTCTCCCCTATTTTCCGGTCTTGCTGTTTGCTTTCCTTCCCATTTTATCCCCACTGCTCCCTCCTCTCCGTATCCCCTTTCCCCGTTGTCCTCTAACATCCACGTTTTCTTTCCCCCTTATCGGATGTCCTTTCTCCCCCTCACAGCTGTCCCCATTTCCTTCTCCGGGCTTGGGGTCTAAGCAGGAACAATTTGAGAGCTATTGCTTCCCAGGAGCTGTAGGGCGGTCAGATAGGGATTCTTCTTTTTTTTTTTGAGAGGGAAAGGGAGAGATTGGAGGTATTGAAAAGAGCCTAGAAGCCTTATTATCCAGTATCAGTGCAAAACCTGAGTGATGGTGTGTTTTAGAGTGATAGAGTGAGTCATGGGTGAGGGCCAGGATAAAAACTCTGACCTTATAAGATACCTAGCCTTCTGACAGAACTAACCAAAAATGTTTTGAAACTTATTTTGAGCATTTTTTAATGTGGAGGTACAGTTTGGGAAATTTTAAAATATTCATTTACAGGCTTGACTATTACTCTGAACAAATGATTTGTTTTTGTTGGAGTCAGCAGAGACCAGGGCATATGAGGACAGAAAAATCAGCTTGGCAGTCAGAATTGTGACAGTCTCTTTAATACCATCTAAAGGGTTCATTTGTTTTGGTCACTGTGCTTTGGGTTGGGAGGACTTTGTATTTGCAATTTTTGTCCTTCCTGTTTTAAAATAGGTTGAGGCTTCAAGTTTTGTTTTTTTTTTTTTTTTTAAAGATTTTATTTATTTATTCATTTATCCCTCCCTTGCTGCTTGCGCTCGCTGGGTCAGCTAACCATGCCGTGCGGGTGGGCTTGCCTTCACCAGGAGGCCCCGGGAACCAAACCCTGGGCCTCCCATATGGTAAACGGGAGCCCTACTGATTGAGCCACAGCCGCTTCCCTTCAAGTTTGTTTTGCATTGAGTTCGATTACACGTGGGTTCCAGGGCATTTGTTTAAAATATTGCTCCATTGTTTGCATCAGGCTAAATTTTGTCTTCTGGGAGAAATAAGACATTCTAATCAAAACTAAATACTGATTGATAATCATGTTTTTCTAGGAAGTTAGTCAGTTTTTCCTTTTTCCCCTGACTTTTAGGAAAGCTGTTTACTGTAAAATTATTTAATCTGTAAACTTTCCTTTGTTCACTGGTCTCCTGCATTTTTATTTTATTTTTTCTTTTCTTTTTTTTTTTTTTCATCCTTTTATTTTCAACATTTTATAATCATGTTTTATTTATTTTATTTTTTTACTAGGAGGTCCCAGGGATCGAACCTGGGTCCCTCCATATGGGAGACGGACGCCCAACCATTTGAGCCACATCCGTCCCTTCTGCATTTTCAGGTTGTCATTCTTTGATGTCTGCCTCCCTCAGCAATCCTTCACATTCACCTCCTGCTCATCATACTGTCAGTATCCTAATCTCTTTCTTCCTAAAGAATGTGAGTTCTTCAAGCAATTGTGCCTTACTTATTTCTGTTATTCCCAGTGCCCAGGCCAAGTAGGTACTTGAATTGCTTTATGGTCTCATCTTCCTATCAGACAAGTATTATAATATTAAACTGAAAATTGTGGCAGCTAGTGGATTACACAAAAAGTGTGAGTTTGAAAAATCTTATTTTTGCTTCAAAAAGGAAATCTAGTAACATGTGATCACCTTCTCTTCAGAATAAAGAGCTGTTCTAAGACACCAAATTGCTAGGTTTTTGGAAGTGTATGAGTACAGTACACTAAAAATGAATGTATGAGTACAGAGGGAGGAGTTATGAATTCCTATTTGGGTATTTAGGATATAAAGGTGGCATTTAAGCTGGGCCTGAAAGATTAATAGGATTTATATAAATCATTTTGGGAATGGGAAGAATACTTCATCATGAATGTGAATAAAAAGTAGTAAGGGAATTATTATTATTATTATTATTATTTTTTTTTTTTTTACCGGGAGGTCCCGGGGATCAAACCTGGGTCCCTCCATATGGGAGACAGACGCCCAACCAGTTGAGCTACATCCGACCCCCAGTAGTAAGGAATTAGAATGTATTGTAGGAAACAGGGCTACCCCTATATAGCATGGTGGAGTGTGGAAATGAGAAAGTATAAGAGGAAATGAGACTGGAAAGATACATTTGGCATTGGTTTTTCCTTGTTAAAATACCCACATATACACAGATTAAGAGTGTATGTGAGGAAACGACGAGAAGGCAAATATTGGCTTATTATGAGCTGGGAATTATCTGTAGAGGCTACTTTTTTGTTTTCCTTGTGCAATATGTTTAGTAGGCACTCAATAAATAGATGTTGAATAAATGATTATTAAATAAATCTTTCAAATTTTTTCTTATGTTGTGTTTTGAATAGTCGTGATGTCTAAGACAGGAGTTTTTTTTTTTTTTTTTAATTTCTTTCATGGCTTTTCTTTTTTTTTTTTTTTTTTTTTCTTTGAAAGATTTTATTTATTTACTTTATCCATTTTAAACCCCCCCTTCCCCATTTTGCTGTTTTGTGTCCATTCGCTGGGCAGTTCTCTGTGTGTGTTTCCTGCCATCTCTTCTCATCCTCCTCCTCCAGTCTTCACCAGGATTCGATCCTGGAGACCTCCGATGTAGGAGAGAGGTATTCTGCCGTCTGCGCCACCTCAGCTCCTGGCTTCTGGAGCTTTCGGAGCATCTCGTCTTGTCTCTCCCCTGTTATGTCATCATCCTGCTGCATGGCTCCCGGGGCCCGACAGCTCAGCAGCACACAGAGCCTGGCAGCCCATGCGCCTTCTATATATATATTTTTTATTTTACCGGGAGGTCCCGGGGATCGAACCCAGGTCCCTCCATATGGCAGACGGACGCCCAACCATTTGAGCCACATCCGCCCCCAAGACAGGAGTTTTAAAACTATAGATTCTAATTTGAATCACCTGGAGGGCTTGCTATGCTGCATTCTCCCCACTGCCCCCCAAGTTTGATTCATTAGGTCTGAACAGGACTAGAAAGTTTGCATTGCTAACGGATATCCTGATGATGCTGTTGCTGCTGTAGTGAACTCCACTTTGGGAATCATTGGTCCAAGATATAGTCTTTATTTTTCATTTTTCTAGCTTTTTTTTTTGATTGCCATCAACTGTGTTAGTGTTGGGGATGTAATAAAACAGATATGGTTCCTGCCTTTTTGTATCTTATGTGTGTGGACAATGTAGATATCAAGCAAAAATAATAATTTTAAATGTGAAGAGTGCTAGGAAGGGAAGGTTGTGGGATCAAAGAATGGGATAGTTAGGGATAGCTTCCCAGAGGATATTACTTTAAAGAAGAGAATTGAAGGATTAAATTATAGGAGTTAGGTTATAGAAAGAGTAGCCCAGATAGAAGGAACAGCACATGCAAATAACCTGTGGTGGTACTCTTTCTTGCCTGCCTAACGCTGACGTATCCTGAGGTTCTCAACTCAAGAAACTCAGGGAAATACTGTCTCTGCCTGCCCACTTATGCCAAAAACCTAGGCCACACCATCTCTATTATTTAGTTCTTCTTCACAGCATACATATCAATTGTAATTTTATAATTCTTGCTATGGTTGTTTGATTGTCTGTCTCCACCTGTAGACTTAAAAATCATTGATAAACAGATGGTTTTTAGCCAGCAGCTAAGGGTCAGGTAATGTTTTAGGCACCAGCGTTATAGTGTTTGTTTTTTTTTTTTAAAAGACATGGTCCTTTGTGGGGGATATAGATAATAAATAAATTAATAACTGTTGAGAAGTAATTACAAATGCTAAGAAAAAAATAAACCAGGGTGAGAATGAAAGTGATAGTATATATGGGGGGGGGGAAGGGCAGCTATTTTAGATAAGATGGTTAGGTAACAAGCCAATACTTGTGAACATGACTGTGTTAGGCCTTATATTAAGTGCTTTATATGTTTTATCTCATTTAATCCTCAAAACCCAATGAGATACTAGCTTTATGAAAGTAGAGACCATTGTTTGTTTATTTCATCATTGCATCTTCAACAACTGCATAGTGCTTGGTGTCTAATGAAGTGCTCAAATATTTTTTGAATCAATGAATGACTTTGGGGTTGGCCAGAAATTCAGGGAGGTGTCATAGATAAGGGAGCATTCAGACTAGGAGTTTTAACAATTAGGGATTTGATGACCAAGAGTTAGGGAAGGAAACCATTCCTGGCAGAGGGACCAGTTTGAGTGTGGCAGCTGAGACAGAAGCAGGTGTGATGTATTCTGGGAAATGTGACTCTAGTATGGGAGGGTGCAGAAGGAGATAGGACTAAATCATGGAGGATCTTGAAACATTTTATAGGTCTTGAGTACCTTGAAAGGTGTTCATTTTTTGTTTTTGTTTTTTCGTGTGTGGAGTGTCATAGTCAAGAGAAGAAGAGAAAATTATGTATGAGGATGATGGCTTTAAATGCAATTTGAAACATGGTTTGGAATGGGGAGAGCTGTGCCACTAGTCTCAGTGAAGAATAAGTGTGTGAACTTTCATCCTCACCTTGTTTCAGTGATGGTAGTTTAAATTGGAGGAAAGAGGGTGTGGGGAAATGAATTATGAAAATCTGGTACAGCTCTTTGACTAAGTGAATTTTCCATGCAGATATTACCATGGAGTTGCAGAAGAAGCATGGAACCTAACAGCATTGCAATTTTGTTCACTGCCTCTTGGTTTTCATATAGTCTGCCTTTAGGGATTTATGAGAATATTAAAACAAAGTAAATTTACTGTACCAAAGTCCTCTATTTCCAAACAGTAGGTCTCCCAGAGGGCATGTATTAAGTCAGGAAGAGAGAGTCAGCAGTTACCAACCTCATTTATTTTTTTAGTTTTTGTGTAACACAAGAGAAAGGAGTAATTTTAAGTAAAAAATATTTTATTTTAGAATTATATATATCATAGTTCATTTAAAATATTGCTTTAATAATTTATTAAAATGAATTTCAGCCTTTTCCCATTTAACAAATTATGGATTAATTATGTAAGATAAAATATTTGTCATCTTTTAAAATGAATATATGTTAAGATGTAGATTGAAATTAATTGAAGTCTAAGGCATCAAAATAGACAAGAACTGTTTATTACCTTAAGTTTGGGATTCTTGCATTTTTGCACTTAAATCAAGTTTTTATAATTGCTCTGTTTTGTTTCTAAGTGGCAAAATAAAGGTTGCTGGCTGCTACGTAAATATGGATAGCTTATTCCCAATAAATCCAAATTGGATATAATTTTCACTCTATTTTCTTTTTTTTTTTTTTTTAATGCTTACTTTAAGTACCATTTAAGAATCATGATCAGGGAAGCGGCTGTGGCTCAATCAGTAGGGCTCCTGTTTACCATATGGGAGGCCCCGGGTTCGGTTCCCCGGGCCTCCTGGTGAAGGCAAGCCCGCCCGCACGGTGTGGTTAGCTGACCCAGCGAGCACAAGCAGCAAGGGGGGGATAAATGAATAAATAAATAAAATCTTTAAAAAAAAAAAAAAAAAAAAGAATCATGATCAGATAAATGCAACTTATGGATCGTATGAAAATGTTCTAGCAGAGAATTTTCAGAATTTTCATTTTTCTGTTCCTTATTTACTCTATTTCACCATCAGTGTAACTTACGATTTCTGTCTTTAAGCAAGTTCATTATAAGAACAGAAATAAAACTACTGTAATAATTGATGTTCAGGTGAAATTCTAACTACTGAGTGACTATATCATGAGCCAGCCATCTAATTTCCAGTAATTCACACATTTGGTAGGTAACTCTTGGAAACTTTCAAACTATTCTGTTTTTATAGGAAAAAAAAAAAATTATTTTAATAAACAGTCAAAAATACACAAATTGAAATAGAGGTCAATATTGCTTTTAATCACCTGAACCTTCAGAACATTCATGAGTTGGGAAATGCTGGCTAGAACACTGTATTTTTTCATAGATTCTAGTGCTAGCCCTCTAAAACATCTTTAACCAATAAGTGTTAGAAATAAGTCATTATTTGCAGTGGAATACAAGGTGTTTTTAATGCTAGCAATTAAAATTAAAAAGCAGAGCTAAGGACAAAATTCTTGAATGCTGGGACATTTATTTAGAGGAGTATGATCTCATACAAAAGCTTTCATGTAGTGAGCACACAATGTGTCAGGCAACGTACTAATTTAATCTTCACAATTTCTATAAAAGTCATTCATGTTTATTGGGGGGGGAGGGAGGTCAAACGATGTGTATAGGTTTATAGTTCTTGGTGCAAACTGCCACATCACCTTCTATAAAGCACTTCGGAGGAAAATATGAGATGTTGATGACATTTCTGTCTTCAGAATTTAGGTATTTCTTTGACAAAATGCATGTTGTTAGTTCCTTTTATATATACTAGGATTGTTCAGGCTCATATATCAATGAAATTAAATTCTGTACTAACTAAGCAAGAGTAGAAAGAAAGGGAAAGGAGATTAAAGGCATGCCGCTTTCCTACTCAAAATTTTTATTTCCCTTTTGTGCAAGGCAGTGGACCTCACCACAATACCATTTTTTTTTTTAAATGATTCTTTTTTAACACTGAAAATCTTGGACATGACAGGAATATAGTTTCAGAATATATTAATTAGGAAAAAAAATCACTAACAAAAGGCTAGCAGGAATTCAGTAATGTTTTAAAATGATACTGTACTGTTCCTAGCAGCAACTATTATGCATTAAAAATAATGTATATTTGGGGGACGGATGTGGCTCAGATGGTTGGGCGTCCGTCTCCCATATGGAGGGACCCGGGTTCGATACCCGGGACCTCCCGGTAAAAAAAAAAAAAAAGTATATTTCAAATATTATTGTGTATAGAGCAAAGTTAGTATGCATGCAAATTTGTGGACTCCTTATGATACTTATGGGTCTTGCAGTTTAGGAGCTATTAGTTTACAGTGGTCTTATAGGGCTGCTGCAGCCACACAGATTATACTTCACACCTCAGGGATAACCATACATATGGACGCATGGTCAGCAATGGGTCTACAAAGGACTGCAGCCTGTGTACTTGGCCACTCCTATCTAGCACATAGTAGGGGCTCAGCAAATAATTGTTGCATGAGTGTTTTATATTGCATTCAGGACCTTTCTACTGGTCCTGAACTAACCCTTTCTACTGGTCCAGCCTTAGCTTTCATTTATGAGAAAAGCCTTTACATTTAGCTTCAGTAATACTGAGTACAAACTCTATTTTCCCATGCCTCTAACTCCCTGTTTTTTAAGCTACTGGGGACTGAGGATTGAACCCAGAACCTTGTATGTGGGAATCTGGTGCTCAATCACTGAGCCACATGGGCTTCCCAGCATTGGTTTTTTTGTTTGTTTTGCTTGTTTGTTGGTGTTTTCAGGAGGCACCAGAACCAAACCAGGAACCTCCCATATGGGAGGTGGGAGCTCAACTGCTTGAGCCACAGTTGCTCCCTCTAATCCTTTTGTGGTTTTTTTGTGAATCATTTTCTACATTTAATGAAAACATTTTCTCATTTGAGGCTCTGGAAGTCTTGAGTCAATTTTTTTTGGTAAGTTCCTCCACCCCACCCCTAGAATGCCTTAAAACACATGGCTTAACAGTGGCTGCACAGAAAATATACACCCTTGGAGTCTGACTTTCATTTAAATACAAATATACAAAATGTAAACTGAGACAACAGAGAAATTTACAAAATTTTTCTTTAAAAATCCTTTTTACACTGTTCTTTTTGCCTAGAATGCTGTTCCTCTTCTTGATTTTTAACCTTCAAATCTCCCATTAAACCCTACTCCTTTGTGAAACTCTCTGTTAACCTCCAGGGAACTTTAGATTACTCCTTTCCATGCCTTGTTTTGTACATGCTTTGGTTATAGTAGTTATTTTGTGGTAGTGGTATTTTAATGTGACTGGCAGTTGCAACAGACTGTGAGCTCTTTGAAGGCAGGGACAGTACTATTTCTTTTCAACTTGGCGTCTTAAGCACTTAGCACTATGCCCAATGTATAGGAAATACCTAAATATTTGTTCAGTGAATGAATGTGTGTACTTTATAGGGAATTGTATAAGGTGATGTTAACTGAGATGTGTGTTATGAAAGTGGAGGAAAAAAAAAAAAAGTGAGCACTCTGTATAGGTCCCTGAGGGGAAAAGGTGGTTGGATGAATAAGAAATGTTGATCACATAGCTTTTCTTACTAGCCTAATTGGTACTGTTGACCTAGGATAAATGTTTCTGTTCAGAAGAGTTTATTTAGCAGGAAGAGTTGGAGAGAAAGCCAAGTGGCTTAGGGGTGATTGCAACACCACTTTGTATAAATACTTGAAAGTCACTTGTCGATAATTTTTGAAGGTGTCCTTCCAGTTAATTGAATGTTTAAACACAGATAGTGAAGAATCAGTTAATGGTAAATTTTATGGTTAAAATTATATTAGCCCCATGTCAGAATCTTTTTTCTTTTTCCTATCTCCAGTTCTCCTTTGTGTATACAGTTTTCTTAGCTGTCCAGAATCTTAATGCCTGTTCATTGTCGTATTCTCCTTTTCTAAGGACATTTAAAAAATGTTTGAATGCTCTTGATTATATAAAATCAGTTATTTTCTTTTCATAGATCTTGAACTCTTTGGCAAATCATTTCACCTCTCTGCCTCTACTGTTTAATCTCTAAAATGAAGAGTTTGTATTAGATCCTCTCTGAGATCCATTCTACCTCTTTTAAAGTGTTAGATTTTATTTTTAGCTTTATTAGGTATGTAAGTAGAACACCTGAGGTTTGAGTATACCACAAGTAAGTGAAGGTAATTCCTATACTTCTATAGCCTATACAGTCTATAGATATAGTGCTATGAGATCTGGGCAGGCTGCTTTTTTTTTTTTTTTTTTTTTAAGATTTTATTTATTTATTAATTTATCCCCCCCTTGCTGCTTGTGCTCGCTGGGTCAGCTAACCACGCCGTGCGGGCGGGCTTGTCTTCACCAGGAGGCCCGGGGAACCGAACCCGGGGCCTCCCATATGGTAAACGGGAGCCCTGCTGATTGAGCCACAGCCGCTTCCCTGGGCAGGCTGCTTTTATAGGTTTAAATTTTGTGTAAGCTTGAGCTCTTATCTCCATGAATGTATTACCAAACATTTCACACCAGGAGAATTCATTCATATCATTTAACTTATGATAATATTTTCATAGTACTTTAGTATTTAAAGTCATTTTCACAAACATCCCACTTATTCCTTACTACCATTTTGTAATTGGGATAGAGGTTTAGCTCTACCTTTTACAGAGAAGGAAACTGAGAAGTTAATTGATTTCCTAAGGCCACACAGCTAGTAAGTACCAGAGCCAGGATTGACAGCAAGCTCTTTGCATTATTAGCCCTGTTTCTCTTTTTACCATATTATATTCAAAAGTCATTCTAGTAGTTGAAAGGAAAATAATGCTTAAGGTATCTCTTTTGAGTTAGTGATCCCTATGCTAATCCACTCATCTGCTCAGTACATTTAGTGACTACTTACCTGAATTTTTGTTTTGTTTCTTAGAATAGCTTTATTATATGACCTAACATGGAAGAAAAGGAGGTTGGGTTTATTTACCTTTCTGAGCCTTGACCTTTTTTTTTAGATAGAACTGTAGCTCCTTGCCCTTTCACACATAGCCATTTGCCATGTTGGCCAGGCCTTGAAGCAAATACATTCAAGAAGCTTCCTTACCTGCATTTCTGTTTGGTATCTAGGGGTCTCTGAAGAGTAGTTGGTGATTTTTTTAAATAAGAAAAATAAATAACTCCCCACAATTCATGCCAAGTAGCTCAGTATAGGTACCCTTGGACAAGTCACTACCTTGTTGACCTTCTTCCTCACCTGTAAAATGATTGTGGTTGGGGAGGCTGAGGATAAAGGAATTAGATAATCTCAGAGGTTATATTAGATGTTTATTCCAAGAAGCCTGACTTGGCTGAATCAGTAGCAGAAAATACAAGGAAGAAGAACAAACTAGGAGATTTCACATGGAGTAATAAAATGAGCCAGAGATTGTCCAATATCTGAATTTTTGAATAGGTGAACTCAAATGACACTTGTCTGCTTTATAATCCCATTCTTTAATTTCAGGGCTAGACTTGGATTTAATATTTCATTCTAGATATGTAGTCTCTTTCTCTAGGGGCAAACAAGTTTTTTGAATACAACTAACATAAATTTGTGCTTTACTATTCATAAATTCATTTAATAAACATTTAGTGTCCACAATAATAGTAGGCACTATTTTATGTGTTTTTTTTTTTTTTTTTACCAGGAGGTCCCAGGGATTGAACCCAGGTCCCTCCATAAGGGAGATGGACACCCAACCATTTGAGCCACATCCGTCACCCGGCACTATTTTAGGTTCTGGGAATATAACACTGAATAAAACAAAGTGTTTGCTCTGTGGAGTTTATATCCTATAATAATAGCTAGCATTTATTGAGAGTTGTTATATGCTTGTCACTGTTCTGTGTTGCCTACATTAATTAATTTAATCCTGACAACAGCACTGTGAGGTAGATACTGTTATTGTTTGTGTTTTATAGATTGTGAAACTGAGGTACAGGGAAGTTAAGAACTTTGTTGAAATGTATATAGTTTTGTAAGTGGTAGAGCTGGCATTTTAATCTAGGCAGTGTGACTCCCAAGTCCATGCTTTTAATCACAGTATTGTCCTTCAGAAAGAAGTCAATACAATATTCTCTTTCTAGTCATAGAATTGCTAGGTCCATAATCATTGTAGTCACCTGATTTCTGGCCCACTCTTTAGAAAAAAATCATCCAGGGATTAGAGAAAGCACTATCAGAGCCACTGTGTTCCACTGGGAGGATTTGTCAGTCTTAGGACTCTTTCAAGTAGCAGATGAGATCTTTTTTTTTTTTTTTTTAAAGATTTATTTATTTATTTTACTTTTTATCCATTTTTAACCCCCCTCCCCTCCGTTTTCGCTGTTTTTGTGTCCATTCGCTGGGCAATTCTCTGTGTCTGTTTCCTGCCCTCTCTTCTCATCCTTCTCCTCCTATCTTCAGTGGGATTTGAACCTGGGAACCTCCGATGTGGGAGAGAGGTGTTCTGCCACCTGTGCTACCTCAGTTCCTGTTTTTTTTCGGCGGGTCTCATCTTGGCTCTCCCTTTGTGTCACTCTTCTGTTACATCACCATCTTGCTGCGTGGCTTGGCGGGGCCTAGCGGAACTCCTGTGCACGGGGCCTCACGGCCTGCATGCCTCCTATATTTTCTTTATTTTACCAGGAGATCCTGGGGATCGAACCCAGGTACCTCCATATGGGAGACGGATGCCCAACCATTTGAGCCACATCCGCCCCCAGCAGATGAGATCTTGAGCCTGATTCATAGGACTTGGAACTAAGACTACTACAGAAAGCAAGGACCTTGAAAGGCCTATATCCTTTTTTTAATATATTTTTTGTACGACTTTTAAAAAATTTTATTGAAGTATATCACTTATACATATACATACATAAACAATAAGTGGATAGTAATAGTTGTGAACTTACAAAACAAATATAACATCATACAGGGCTCTTATACCTTATCCTACCACCAATACCTTGCATTGTTGCGAAACATTTTTAACTAATGAAAGAGCATCCTTAATATATTACTACTAACCAAAGTATCTTACATTTGGTGTATTTCCACCCCAACCCACCTTATTATTATTATTATTATTATTTATGCATGAACATACATAAACAATAAGTGTGTAGTAAAAGTGAACTTACAAAGCAAACTTATACTGTGGTCTCATACATCAAACCACCACCACCACCTTGCATTGTTGTGAGACATTTGTTAAAAATTATGAAAAAATATCGTCAAAATCTTACTACTAACTATAGTCTATATCTTATATTTGGTGTTTTTTTCCCAAACCCACCCACCCTATTATTATTTTTTAAAATATATTTTTATTATAGAAGTTGTGAACTTACAAAACAATCATGCACATATGCAGAATTTCCATACAACACCCCTCTTATCAACACACCACACTGTGGTAGAACATTTGTTACAGATTAATGAGATAATATCAGACTATTACCACCAACCATGGTCCATGTCATACATTTAGCACACTTTTCCCATACTCTCCCATTATCAACACAGTACATCTTTGGCATAGATGCATGAATATTACAGTATTGCTGTTAACCACAGTCCATAGGTCACTCCAGTTGTGTTTTTCTCGTACTTCTCCATATTCCCACCACCCTGCAATAGAGATACAGCTGCTCTAGCTCACAAAGGACACTCTTGCATCTGCACCATCAACCACAGTGCTCTTCCACCTCTGGGTTTACTGTGTTATTCAGTCCGTAGATTATTCTCTAGCTTTCTTTCAATTGACATTTACATCCCTAGACTACCCTTTCCAGCCACATTCCCATTTATAAACCAGCGTTTCTCACTATAATGTGTTACCATCAACTCTATATTTCCACACTTTTACAGTGAAGTTAATTAAAACTTCTACATACATTAAGCATCAGTAGTCCATCTCAGTTCTCCTCTTATCTCCTTTAAGAATCCACCACCTGCCACCAGGTCTTGATGATGTTTTCCTACATTTTCTTCTAGAAGCTTTATGGTTCTTGCTTTTATATTTAGGTTTTTGATTCATTTTGAGTTAATTTTTGTATAAGGTGTGAGATAGGGGTCCTTTTTCTTTTTTTTGGCTACACATATCCAGTTCTCTCAGCACCATTTGTTGAATGGACTGTTCTGCCTGTGCTGGGTGGGTTTTCCATGCTTGTCAACAATCACTTGACCATAGATGTGAGGGTCTGTTTGTGAACCATTAATTTGGTTCCATTGGTCTTTGTGTCTGTCTTTGCCAGTACCATGCTGTTTTTACCACTGTAGCTCGGTAATATGATTTAAAGTCTGGAAGTGAGAGTCTTCCAACTTCACTTTTCCTTTTTAAGATGTTTCTGACTACTCAGGACTCTTTACCCTTCCAAATAAATTTGATAACCATACATTCCATTTATTTTAAAAATGCTGGTGGAATTTTTTATCAGGATAGCATTGAAATCTGTATTTCAATATAGGTAGAATTGACATCTTAATGGTATTTAGTTTTCCCGTCTATAAGCATGGAATGTTCTTCCAATTATTTAGGTCTTTTTAAATTTCTTTTTATTTTTAAACAATTTATTGAAGTATATCATTCACACATGAACATACATAAACAATAAGTTTTCAGTAAACATTGTGAACTTACAAAACAAACATGCAAAACATCATACATGGCTCCCACACATCACCCCACAAATACTTTGCATTGTTGCGAAACATTTGTTAACAAATTATGAAAGAGCATCGTCAAAGTATTACTACTAACTATAGTCCGTATCTTACGCCCTTATACTTGTTTTTTTTTTTTTTTAAGCATTTATTGATTTATTTATTTACTTTTATCCATTCTTCCCACCCCACCCCATCCCGTTTTTGCTGTTTTTGTGTCCATTCGCTGGGCAACTCTCTTTGTCTGTTTCCTGCCCTCTCTTCTCATCCTTCTCCTCTTGTCTTCACTGGGATTCAATCCACGGAACCTCCTAGCTTGGGTGAGAGGCGTCCTACTGCCTGCGCCACCTTAGTTCCTGGTTTTTTTGGCACGTCTTGTCTTGGCTCTTCCTTGTGTCACTCTCCAGTTACATCATCATCTTGCTGCATGGCTCGCAGGGCCTGATGGTGCATCCGTGCATGGGGCCTGATAGTGCACCCACGTGTGGGGCCTGGGGGTCTCACCTGCTCGCGGGACCCAGCGGCGCGCCCATGCATGGGGCCTAATGGTGCACTCGCTTATCTGGCCAGGCGGTGCACCCTCTTGCAGGACCTGACGGCGCACTCGTGCGTAGGACCTTGAGAGGCTCACCCACTCGTGGGGCCTGGTGGCGCATCCGCTTGTGGGGCCTGACAGCGCATCCGTGCGTGGGGCCTGGGGGGCTCACCCACTTGCAGGTTAATTTCTTTTAACAGGGCATTGTAGTTTTCTGAATACAAGTGCTTTACATCATTGGTTAAGTTTATTACTAAATATTTGATTCTTTTAGTCGCTATTGTAAATGGAATTTTTGTTTCCTGACTTCCTCCTCAGATTGTGCATTACTAGGTGTCTTTTAAAGTCTATTACATCTGATATAAGTATAGCTAATCCGGCTTTTTTGTTTGTTTCTGCATGCATGGGATATCTTTTTCAAGGCTTTCGCTTTCAATCTATTTATATCCTTGGGTCTAAGATGACTCTCTTGCAAACAGCATATAGGTGGCTCATATTTTCTTATCCATTCCGCCAGTCTGTGTCTTTTGATTGGGGAGTTTAATCCATTAACATTCAGTGATATGACTATAAAGGCAGTTCTTATTTCGTCCATTTTGACCTTTGGGTTATATCTGTCATATTTTATTTTCAACATTCTTTTCATACTTTCAGTTACTTTTACTGATATAATCTTCATTTTTAGACTCTCTTCCAAGCCTCTCTCTCCTTTCTTTTCAGGCTGTAGCACACCCTTTAGTATTTCCTGGAAAGCTGGTCTCTTGGTTACAAACCCTCTCAGTTTCTGTTTATCTGTGAATATTCTAAACTTGCCCTCATTTTTGAAAGACAGTCTTGCCAGATATAAGATTTTTGACTGGAAGTTTTTCTCTTGCAGTATCTTAATTATATCATACCACTACTGCCTTCTTACCTCCATAGTTTCTGATGAGAAATCGGCATTTAATCTTATTGGGTATCCCTTATATGTTATGCATTGCTTTTCTCTTGCTGCTCTCAAAATTCTTTGTCTTTGGCATTTGACATTCTGATTAGTATGTGTCTCAGAGTTGGTCTATTTGGATTTATTTGGATGGGAGTATGTTGTGCTTCTTAGACACAGATATCTATGTCCTTCAATAGGGTTTGGAAATTTTCTACCATTATTTCTTGAACTATTCCTTCTGCCCTTTTTCCCTTCTCTTTTCATTCTGGGACACCCATGACACGTATGTTTGCACATCTCTTGCTGTCGTTTAGTTCCCTGAGACTTTGTTCAATTTTTTCCATTCTTTACTTCATCTGTTCTTTTCTATGTTTGCTTTTGGAAGCTGTTTTTTCAAGCTCATCAATCCTTTCTTCTGTCTCCTCAAATCTGCTGTTATATGATTCCAGTGTATTCTGAATTTCATTTATTGCACCTTTCATTCCCAGAAGATCTGCTATTTTTCCATGTATGCTTTCAAATTCTTCCTTGTACTCATCCAGTGTCTTCTTAATATGCTTAATCTCTTCAGCCATCTCATTTATTAAGGAGATGTGTTTGAACATCTGTGATTAGTTGTTGCAATTCCTTTATGTCATCTGGAGGCTTATCTTGTTCCTTTAGCTGGGCCATATCTTCTTGTTTCTTGGTATGGATTGTAATTTTTGTTACTGTCTTGGCATCTGGCTTACTAGATGTATTTATTTTGGGTGCAGTTTCTCTCTTTAGTTTAGGGCTTTTTTGCCTTTTCTCCCTTGCTGGTTGTGTAGTAAGAGCCGAGGATGTAGCTGGTGCTGTAAACTGTGGAGGCTCAAGCTGCCCGCATTGCCCCAGGGACCGATGAAGCTTCTCCCACCTTTCCCCTTTGCCAGGGATAGGGACAGAGCCACAGCTGTGTGTAATAAACCAAGTGGCACAAGCCTAGACTGTGGTTGCCCAGAGAGACTGATGAAGCTCCAAGTCCCTTACTTTCCTGCCTGGGGTGAGGATGGAGCTGCAGATACGGACATCAATCTATGCCCTGCAGATCCAAAATGACTGCCGTTGTCCTGGTAGACTTCCTACTTTTCAGTCTATGCCAGCCAAATGTATCTTCAGTTACCAGGAGAGGCTGGTGCAGGGCCCGCCAGCTTCCTCCCTTGCAGAGGTGGGGCTGAAGCCTAGGCTAGGGCTGCAGTCCAATCTGGGTGGAAAGAAGCCGGTCCCTGCAGTCACTATGATTTTCAATCAGCCCAGCTTTCCCTAATGCCAGGGACAGAGTCAAAATTGTGGCTACTGGTCTCTTTCCAACTTGGATAAGTTCAAACTTAAGCTGTTCTTAGGGTTATATTATACTTAGCCAGCTGAATTTACTAATCGGTAGCCGAAGTTGGTGGCCAACAGTCTCTTCCTCCCCTGTTTTTGGAAAACGGAGTTTCCAACTCCAGCCACAGAATAGCTTCTGAGGCAGCTTGCGTTGCCAGAGTGGGATGATCACTGGCCTTTGGGGTGTGGCCTGTATTTTCCTGGATAGGCTGGTGCAGGTCCCCCCAGCTTCCTCCCTGCTGGAGATGGGGCTGGGACTTAGGCTAGAGCTACTATCCGATCTGGATGGAAAGAAGCCGGTCCCTACTAGCACTGTGATTTTCAGTTCACCCGCTTCCCCTCATGTGGGGGGGCAGAGTTAAAATGGCAGCCAACTGGCCTCTTTCTGACTGGTACAGGTTCAAACTTTAGCTGTTCTTAGGATTATACTTTAGCCCGAATTTACTAATCAGTAGCTGAAGTTGGTGCCCAACAATCTCTTCCTCCCCTGTTTTTGGGAAGTGGCGTTTCCATTTCCAGCCACGGAATAGCTCCCGAGGCGGCTTGTGCCACCAGTGGAGGATGGGCACCGGTCTCCACGGAGTGGAATACTTTACTCACATATCTTCTCTTCAGATGGGCAGTCTCCTTCCATTCTTTCAAGGATGTTGCAAGATGCTCTTTTGGTCTCTTGGAACCCCCAAACATGTGCTTTAGATAGCGCTGGGTAATTACTAATTGTACTGTAGCATGAGCTGACTCTAGAAGCCCCTTACTCTGCTGCCATCTTGCTGTTCACCAGGCCTATATCCTTTTAAAAAGGTGGCCTAAAAGATACCTGCCTGATGGTGTAGGGATCCAAGGAAGCTTGTTTGTCTTGATATGGACTCTGGTTGGGAAAAGTTTCTCTTGAGAATTTGCAGTAATAGACCTGCTCTCTTAATGTGTCTTAGGCTCAAATTTATATAACTTGGGCAAGATCATGGCTAATAAATGGGAAAGGAACATTTACTGATTGTATTTTTTATATCAGGTATTTTGCTGTGACTTTAAACACATTTTCTCACTTCATCTTGACAAAAGCATTATTAGTTAAGTACTAATATCCCCATTTGTATTAGTTTCTTGGCATCTAAAACAAATACCAGACCATGGGTTGGCTTAATGACAGGAATGTATTGGTTCCTGGTTTCAGAGGCCAGAAGGCTTGCTTCCTACCCAGGTCAGTATCTTCTGGCTGGCTGGCAATCTTTGGTTTTCCTTGGTTTTTCCATCACTTGGCAATGTACATGGTAGTATCTTCTCCTTTCTCCTCCGGGTTCTTTTGACTTCTAGCTTCTGATTGCTTCCATGGCTTCTCTTTGTCCAATTCCCTTTGCTTATGAAGACCTCAGCCACATTGGATTAAGGCCCACCCTCATTCAGTTTGGGCACAAATTAATATTTCCAAAGTTCCGATTTACAAATGGGTTCACACCCACAGGACCAGGGGTTGAGACCTGAACATGCCTTTTGAGGGGGGACATGATTTAATCCCCATCACTGTTCTGCAAAAGATAGAACTGAGGATCAGAAAACTAATTTGTCCAGTGTGGTACTGCTAGAATGAAAATCCAGCTTCAGTATTTTTTTTGCTGACTATGATGTGTCTGGAGAAGTCATTTCACTTTTGTGCCTAAGATTCCTTATCTGCAAAATGAATTTTGTAATACTTTTCCTTTCACTTCATCACATTATTGTATCATGAAATCAAGCATGTAAATATGCTTTGTTTACTCTGAGACATTGTTACCAGCATCATCCATGAAGCATTTTTTTCCTTGAAATTAACCAAAAAATAGACCTTATCATTCAGAGATTCTGAAGTACACAGGGTCTATCTTTGAGGAATTCAGACATTTTTAATACTCTTTAATACTCTTTCTTGAAGTAGTATCATGAAGAAAAATAAAATGAGTTTTGAGACAAGCTATCTGTTTAGTAATTTACTAATTCATTCAACAAAATTTTATCGAATGCATATTATGGGGCCTCATTTTCTACATGTAAAAGATGCCTGATCTATTAGGATCTCTTTCATTTTTCATGATATTAGCAACAGTGGAAGTCCAAGTCCACTCCAACAGTTGACCTCAATTACAATGTGTGTCCTTATCTTCCTACTTGATGGAACTAGATGGACCACTGCTCATAAAGTTGAAATGCTTCTTTGCCATTACCTTGGCAATGCAATAACAGAATGAAGTTTTATATATACAGAACAAACCAACCAACACAATAGATAACTAAGTCATGAAGAAGTGACTGAACTATGAACTTTTTTGCCCCTTCCCACCTTGCCAAGTAGACAATAGACAAAAAACACTTTGAGAAATACTAACTTGCCTTTAATTCACAGCTTAGGGGGGAGATAGCTATCTACACAAATAAAAGTGGATAATTATAATAGAACTATATTGCAAGCCTCCAGAGTGCTTGGGTCTGCGGTGACCCTGTGCATTCCTACAGTGCTTGCAAAAACAGTTTTGAAATGGTTTGAGGCCTTGCTCTGCTCCATCTGCGGAGCAAGGTTATAGAAATTTCAGACAGTTTAAAAAAAAAAAAAAAAGAAAGAAATATTCTGAGCAAATACAAATCACAACCATAGTATCAGGTTTTGAGATAAGGTTGTTTCATTTTGCATATCAAACCACTTAAAAAAAAATCATCTCTCTAAAGCTGATATTCACCATACCTACTTAAGCAGATTCAGTAGGAACTCTGTGAAGTCTCATTTTTGCCAAATATTTTAAACCAGAAATGTCTTTTCAACTGGTTTTAAAATATTTGGTGTTCAGTTAACTTCCTGGATTGTAATCCTATCAATCAGAAATTGGTTTTTGCTTTATCCTTGGCATACAATGAATTATTAAACTGTTACAAGTTAAAAAAAAAATAGAACTATAAATAAATATAGTTGTATAAATATATTTATATAAATAAAGCATAGTGTGATTACATCTGCCTGTGTATTGGTATGCGAGGAATGGCTTCATGGAGGAGTGGACACGTGCTGGCTCTTGCAGGATGATTAGGAATTTGAAAGATGGACAGGTGAGAAAGGGCATTCTAAGGAGAGGAAACAGTATGTGTAAAGAAAGGCAAGCATTATTAC